>CM042320.1:24273182-24838182 GCA_023566125.1 Zingel zingel
AGTAGTCCTATAACTTATTGTAAGAAATTAATGGAGCTGCTTAAGGTGTCTTTCTACCAACCTCTGATCCAAGGACACATAAAAGTATCCTATGAGGAAGTTCTTTTTCTGTCAGACCACAAACATTCTTTATAGCTGATCATTGATCAGCAACAACAGGAAACTTTATATTATACCTAACCCATTTAAATAAAGAGTACATTGTTATGTGTGCCAGAAAGGGTTCTTGTGTATAGTTGAGTCAAAAGGGTTGAGAGGCATATTGCCTTTACATGTATATGCTCATATTCCTCATCTTTTTGGCCAAACTTGTTGCTGTATTATTGGCTATTGTATGCTTTTCAAATTCAGATACAAGTAACGAAACAATAACATCTGTTTTGGTACTTAAACGTTTGTTATTGGCTGTTTTAATTATTGATCAGGTTGCCTATTATTATTATTATTATTATTATTATTATTATTATGGATTGATTGTTTTCAATGAGCTGATTGAGGTTCGGTCTATAAAACCTCAGGAAACAGTGAAAAATTATCATCACAACTTCCAATAGCCGATGATGATGTCACCAAATCTCTTGTTTTGTCCGGCCAACAATCCCAAAACTGAAGATATTGAATTTTAAGACAAAGAAAAATAGAAATTTTAACATTTGAGAAGCTGGAACAAGTATGTGACATTTTGACTTGAAAAATAACTTAAACAATTAATCAATTATCAGAATTGATGCCGGCTAATTAAAAATAAAATTCTGCCTAGTGACAAATCAGTGAATAGAGTCCTTTTTGCAGCTCTAGTCTGGGATTGTTCTTGTTGCCGGGCTGGCTGTTGAGGCTAGCCAGAGCCTTTATGTAGGCCGGATTAGGAATGAGGCTGTCGTTTTCCACAAAGTGTCAATGAGATAAACAAAGCTGTACAGGTTGTTTAAAGTCAATTTACCGAAATAACAGCTCTTTAATCCTTTAAGGCAAGGGTCTTCAACGTTTTTTAAGCCAAGGACCCCTTAACTGGAAGAGATACTGATCAGGGACCCCCTACTACAAATTAGTTGCATATAAAACTGGAACCACAATAACATGTACGGTGGCCGAAAGCCTTTATACCTTTTTAGTGCATAGAATGCTATGCTATTAAAATAATAATTGTTGGCATGATTTTATAAATCATGTTTTAATGTTAAACATACATTTGACACAGTGAATCATTTGGGATGAACTACATCTGTGGGTGGCTATCTTAGTGACTACCTTGACTATAGGCCAGTCAGCCTATCATTATATTTGCTAATAATATGTTGGATTCATGTTAAGACAATTAAAATTTTCTTTAAAAACTTTCAAAAGAAGAATTTGGTGCTGCCCCCTGCAGTAACTCTGAGGACCCCCTAGGGGTGCCGGGCCACCTGTTGATTTCAAAACCGACCATAATGGTGGCTCGTTTGGAATACAATCTTTCATGTTAACGAAAATAGTTCACCGAAACGTGTTTCTGAAAACATTTTAAGCGAGAAATAGGCCATGCAGTTGCTGAATCTGTCTTCATTTTAGATCAACAAAGGTCAGTTTAAAAGATTTTTGTCAGCTTTTTAGAAGCATCGAGCCGAGCTCCTAATTTGCATAAAGTTGGCTGGATTTAACTGTCAACAGTAAGTAAGTATCATCAGGAGACGTGACTCACTGATGTGATGACGGCAGAATGTAGTTATGCCAGAGGTCTGTACTACGAATCATGATCAACATGCCATGGATTTCTTTCAGTTACCCGGCTTCACTAACCCTAACAACCGCGGTCCCGCATAACCTCTGTCACGATGGTCGTTAACAACTAGTTCAATCAACCCAGGGTTTCCCAATCCAGCAGCGCGCATTCACATAAAAGAGGCGGTGTTTGCACAGTATGACCAATTGCAAACATCTACCAAAGCCGCATATTGTATATAAGAAGAGAAAACTATAATTCTACGTAAATATGAAGAACGTAGACACGGTTTTGCTTCCTTAAACAGGAGGAAAGCTGGCAAAAAATAGCCGACGCTGTAAATGCATAAATCACAACGCTTATCAATATCACTTCCCCATCAGTCAGGCACTAGATGCCATAATTACACTTGTGCTTTCCATAAACTGTCGTTGCTTTAGCCTGTTATTTCAGTTGCAACCCTGGCAGTGGAAGCAATGTGGGAGCAAATAAAATATATAAAAACATAATTCAAACCGATGTGTGCATTTGGCAACACAGCACAAGATGCAGATAGCTTATATGTAATTCCCTCCCATTAAAATCTGTATATTTCAAAATACCCATCAGGGAATGTTAACGGGGTTGTTGGTCTCTAAATGTTTTAACTTTTATGAGTGCATATCTCTCTCTCTCTCTCTCTCTCTCTCTCTCTCTCTCTCTCTCTCTCTCTCTCTCTCTCCCTCTCTCCCCCTCTCCGCGCACCGAGCTCGGCCTGATCTTACCGTCCTAATTTCCACCGGTTGCGGTGACGCCGTTATCAATCGAGTGTTGATTGGTCAGTAGGCGGTGCTTATACACCAGTTGATCTCTAATCTCCAACATAACCTGCTCCCAACCAGGTTAGGTGTTCAGCATAAGTTACCACGGCGTTTTAACACGGTAACAAGTGATCCACCTTCGTGGTACAGAAAACCCTGGGTTGAACCTGAAGTTACCTCGTTAACGCCAAATCTTGGTTTGAAAAGGCTCTTAGTCTTACCTCTCACCGCCATTAGGTCTATAAGGTTGCCTAGTACATTTTGAACTGAATGTAAAAGATTATCACAATGCTAATTATCTCCTTCCTTTATTCACAGATGCATTGGGTTTGTGAGTTCACTTGATGTCGGCACCCTCAGGGGTTGGGAGGGTCTGCAAAATCAAAACTTCCAACTAGCACCTACATCTGCCACCACTCTCATGTTCCTGCAGAGCACCGAATAGTTCATTCTAAAAACACTATTGCAGAGCTTATTGCCAACATGGAGGGCGTAGCAGTGGACAACCTAATAGACTTTGACCTGCCCTCAGAGGCCACAACTCTAAGCAAAGATGGAGGCCAACACCAAGGCCATACAGACATTTTCTCACCAGAGCAAGCGCCTTCCATGGGAGTCCACCATCAGCCCTTACTGCCAGAGCCCATAGCGCCAAATAAGCCCAGCACTCACCACCAACACCACCAAGAGGAAGGAGACAATGACAGCGATGCTACAGAGTCGGCAGACAGCGAGAACGACATGGACCTGCCCTCTCGTACGTGGGAGCTGAGGAGGTCGTCATCTTCGTCCGCTCACAGTGGAGAAGACGCTGACTCTGAGACGGTGGAGAGGAGGCACTTCATGAAGGCTTATGTGGAGAAGGTGTTTCACGGAAAGTAAGGAAGAACATTTTTTCTTAAAAATATATGCACTGTATGTGTACTTCAAAGAATCATTATATCAGTCAAAAGCAACACTTACGTTTCCTAAATTACAAAATGGCATATTTTGGCTTCACTTTTATACACAGGAGGAGGTAGAGACACGTCGTCCATCTTTATATACAGTCTATGGTCTGACAGTGTTCGAGTACTCTTTTAAGGCTGTGGTAGCTTTTTTTTTGCATCATTGGGAAAAAAATTCCATAATAATCTTTTAAAAACTAGACTTCTGCATCTTCCCTTGGTTCTGTTTTTAAGCTTTAGATAATCTAGCCCGTGACTGATTGAGACAATTACAGGTCATTAGAGAGAGAGAGAGAGAGAGAGAGAGAGAGAGAGAGAGAGAGAGAGATCTCTTATTGGCTGTTCTGCACATGCATATGCCCGTGCGACAGAGAAGGGAGAGGGAGAGCTGCAGGAAGAGGTCAAATTTTGCTTCAAATCCTAGCATTTTGTTTTGCTTTCAGATTTATACTGAAATGTGCAGGTCATTGAAATGTAGATCAGAAATGTGCCTGGCATTGGTGAATGTACAGTACAATAAAGAGACCCGTTGTGTGGCTGGATGGCAGCCACCTTATTATGGGTGCTGGGGAAGGGCTGAAGGCTGAAGGTGCCCCCCAGCTACATCAGCTCATCTCAGCTATGTGACTCTCAAACATGTTGAACCCTCTGGCATCAGTAACCTTTAATGGTAGCTCCTTGGCACAGAACAGTGCACAACTGTGTATTTTTTACACTTTCCCATTATTCGATAACTAACAGCAGGTCTTCTCGAAACTTTTCTGTCCTCACCCTCCTCATCTTCTTCCAGTTTCCTAACTGTACTATTCTATAACTCAGGAACAGAAGGGTAGATTGATACTGATTCCATGACACTAATCTTGGATGACCACCATGAAACTGTGATTTATAGATCTTCTGTGCTGCTTGGTTGAAGATGTGTGTAAAGGATCCACATTTTGCCAAAAAAATACACTTCATTTATTAAACTCCTTTAAAGTCGTCACTACATATATTATGTAAGTCTGGACAGACATGGACGTAAACTGCAACTACTGCACCGGTTGGCAGAGGCATACAAATGCAAGTGTTGCCAGCAATTTCTCCTGCTTTCAGCTGTCTATTCACTTATATTCAGATCAACACTGCTCCATGTTTGTCACCCAAAATAACTTGGAAACATTCACCCGGTCAGAGATTCCTATGACTCACCAGCAGAATCCCATGGGGGACAGCAGTCCAACCGACGCGTGAATATTTGACAAGAAATCAAATGTGAGCAGGGTGAAATGTTTAAAGGGCGCGTCTAAATATCAGGGTACCTTTTTGTATTTCATTTCACAGATATTTATTGAACTTTTTCTGGCATTTTTGCTGCAGGCCCAATCATTTGTGACCGTGCGGAGTACTGTATCTCTGTCGGGTAATTTGCCATCTGGTGGCCTACAGATAATCCATCTTGTCTGAAATAATTAACTTCTTGCTATGACAATTTCAAGTCTGCAGTCTCCTTGTGATGTCCTATGCTTTCTTTACCTTCTTTGGGACAGTGTAGTCATCCTTTATGACAGGACCTTGTTAGTAGATTCCTAATCATCTCTAACCCTTCCTATGTTGTTGTTGTTGTTGTTGTTGTGATGCTGTTCACCACTGTGTGACTTTGTATTTCAGTAGTACATAGCTTGCCTGACTACTACTGAAACATGTACATTTCCACTTGTATAGCACCTTTAAAAACAATAGTTTACAAAGTGCTTTGACAGTGGAAACAAAAGCACATACAAATCAATAGATAAATATACACACTAAATCAATACACATACCCATAAATGCACAACATAGTAATAGTGAAAAAGGATATGTGTCAGTGTGATACAGTGATACAGAGACATTTTCAGTGTCAGACTCTCAATGGAACACAGTAATTTCTCTGAATAGTAAAATTAGTCTGATACATCATTAAGTTAATAAAAACCAGCTGTGAAGCTGTGTCTATGCATTAGTGCTGTAATGTGTTTGTTTTCACAGGAAGGACTTTGACCAGGAAGAGAAGGCTCGTTTTGGAGAGCTGTGCAGTGGAGAGAATGGCAAAGGCAGGGAGTGGTTTGCCAAATACGTCAGCGCACAGGTGAATATGGGGAAATGATGAAATGGTAACAAGTCAGACGTCATACGAGACCTTTTAAGGAAAAAATAACTGCAATATTCCAAAATGCATTGGCCAAGGAATTACAGGTTCTTGTTGGACCCCTAGATACATACATACATTTAGTCACACATTTGAGTGAAAAAATGCCTACATGAATGCAGGAAATCAAACCCAAATATCTCATAAAACAAGTAGTGGTGGAGCCCTCAATCATTTTTTGGAATCTATGAAACTTTTTTGTAACTTAAGTGATAGTTGTTGAGGTCTTTACACTAAGATTTCCTGAACAAGTTTCTAACTCTGTGTCGTACTGTTTTCACAGCGCTGCCACTCTAAATGTGTGAGTGAAGCCACCTTCTACAGACTGGTGCAGTCTTTTGCAGTTGTACTGTTTGAGTGAGTCTATACTGTGTGTGGTTGACTTTGTTGACACTAACATACTGTAATTGTCTAATCCTGTTTGACTGTGAAGGATAAGGCCGGTGATCATTTATAAAGTTGTTAATGTCGGCTTTGTCCATGGAAATACAGGCAGCAGGACGGTGTATGTGGGATTAACTACAGTGTATGTGTGTGGGTTGCATGGTAATGAAGGAACATGTCACCCAGTGCAACATTGTGGCTCATGTATGCCTTTTTAATAGTTTTTGGACAACAATTGAGCTCTGTGGCACAGAGGAAGATAATGCATTAGGCTTTGGAAACACCAACAACACTTATTACTAGGATAAACTCATTGTGGGTTGTGTCTTTTCATAGGATTTGCTGACAATAAGAAAACATATATCACCTACTTGTCCTTTTAGTAAATTACATGAATTCTAACTTTGAGGACATGACAGGATCATCTCTAAAGAAATTCTGTGTTCACAGATGTTATCAGATGGATGACTACAGCCCAGCCAAAAACCTCATGACTATGTGCTTCACATACTACTACAGTGGTAAGGTCTCATTCAATCTCTCTGTCGTCTTTAAGCTCTGTATCTGGCATGTTTGTCACGTTTCAGCTGGCTGGCTAGTTAGCTAGCTTGCTAATTCCAACCAACCTCCTTTCATGCTACACTGGTTACAGACAATGAGCCGAACAAAGTTGTCACTTATCTGGCGATAGCAATTTGCTTTCCTACGCTGTGACAAGAGTGTGTGAATGAAACATTAAGTTGTCAAATTTAATTAATCTAGTGGTCAGCCAGACGGCTGGCTAGTTAGTTAGCTAGCTAGCTTGCTAGGGGGCTCAGTTCCCAACACGGTGAAGAGAAAGAGAGGGAGCGATATTAAGTTTTGCGGTATAGGACATTATTTTATTTGTTTGTTTTGTAATGTGTAATTATGTAGAAATGCTACAAAAAAGACATGCTTAGGTTAAAATAAATATCCCTATACAAGTTGTTATGTATGTTTGCCCTCTTAGGGACATAATGTCCAACAATAGATATTTGAATAGTTAGAAGTGATTTTTTAAAAGTTCGAACATCATTTTAGGCCAGTTTTGACATCCTTATTGTGTATTGAAATGATCAGATGAAATGAAGATAAAAAAAACGAGAAGAGCCTTCTGTGTGTGCCCTCTTAATGTTTGCTTGCTTTCCTCACTTCTGTTTTTCTTCTCATATACTGATTTTTTTTCTTACATCCATGATTAAAAGTGATTCCTCTGACTTATAGCTCAGACTTTCATTCAACATGTCAAATCAGCCGAAAAAAAGACAACAAGGTTCGACTAGCAGTGGGACACACCGTGGCGGGACACACCGTGGCGGGACACACTGTGGCGGGACACACCGCAAAAACTAGGTCTCTCATTGTCGGTCCAACGCTGACCGATGGCTTATGGTCTCCCTGGTGTGCCAGGGCCCTTAGAGGGACTTTTCTTTTCAAACTATCAGAGTTGCTGCTGTTTTAACATAAACACAGCAAGGATGAGCCTTCGATTAGACACATTTAAAGGCAATGTTGTAATCTAACCATGTACAAATACTTTGTTACTGTTCTTAAGTAGAATTTTCACGTATCTGTACTTTACTTCATTATTTATATGTCTGGTAACTTTTACTCCAATACGTATCTTAAATAAAATTTATATTTTTACTCCACTACATTTCCCATAAGCATCTTCGTTACTCGTTACTTGCAAGAAATGTTTTCGTACGTTGGAGTAAAAGACTCTTTCTTACAAAAATAAAATTCTGTTTCTGTTTTTTTTCTTATTGTTTATCAGACTTGATGTTTAAGAAGGTGTGGAAACCCTGAATATTATGCTTCACTATGAGGAAGCCACAATAAAGTTCATGATCACAGTTTTTTTTTTACTTCTGTTAAGTACATTTAATATCATAAATTACTTTTGATACTTAAGTACAGTACATATCAGCTACTTTAAGACTTTTACTGAAGTAATATTTTAAAAGGAGACTTTAACTTCTACCAAAGTCATTTTCTGGTAAGATACTTGTACTTTTACTCAGTATTGCTTTCAAGTACTTTATACAAGACTGTTTAAAGGGCAACCAGAGCTCGTCTTTGCGAGAGAAAAGAGTTACACAGCAAAAGAAAAACAGATACATATCTGTCATCAGTGGTGATTCAGAGTGTCGCCACCACAGGTTGGCCCTGTGGTTTCTTCTGCAGCAACACAACAAACATGTGCAATGGCTTTGTGCGGTTGCATGACGGTAGTGTTTGTGCAAGCAGGAAGCTTTGAGTGATTAGTGGCACAGTACATTGCTTCAACATCCGTCTTTTTTTTTAACACATAAAGTAAACCTGCACTATAGGCAATTTTGCACAGTGGCAAATGACTATAAAAGGTCTGCTTGCAAACCACAAACTACAAATAAAACATACCTAATCCAAAGGAAGAGCAATGTGTTTGTTTACAGTTATTTGTCTTGCACGGGTAGAAGTCTAATTGATTCATCCAAAGCTGATGGACTAATTGTTTAAATTTCTAGCTCACTGAGGCACATTTTTTCTAAATGCCACATGGTGTCTCAGAATATGAACACCTGTGATTACCTTCCCTCAGAGGCTGAAACAATATGTAGCTTTTGGTAAGTGTTGTAAGGTGATGTCTGTCAACTGTACAATTTGTACCAGAGATGTGGACTTGAGACATGTGACTTTAAATCGTCAAATCAAGTCACAGGTTATGTCAAGTCCTTAGTTAAGGCAGGTCTCTAAGGTAGCCACCCACAGATGCAGTTCATCCTAAGGATTCACTGGGCCACATGTATGTTTAACATTAACACATGATTCATAAAATCATGCCAACAAACATTATTTGAATAGCTTAGTTTTCTATTCAAACAAAGGTGTGTGTGTGTGTGTGTGTGTATATATATATATATATATATATATATGTATATATATATATATATATATATATATATATATATATATATATATATATATATATATAAATACAGTGAGGAAAATAAGTATTTGAACACCCTGCTATTTTGCAGGTTCTCCCACTTGGAAATCATGGAGGGGTCTGAAATTGTCATCGTAGGTGCATGTCCACTGTGAGAGACATAATCTAAAAACAAAAATCCAGAAATCACAATGTATGATTTTTTAACTATTTATTTGTATGATACAGCTGCAAATAAGTATTTGAACACCTGAGAAAATCAATGTTAATATTTGGTACAGTAGCCTTTGTTTGCAATTACAGAGGTCAAACGTTTCCTGTAGTTTTTCACCAGGTTTGCACACACTGCAGGAGGGAGTTTGGCCCACTCCTCCACACAGATCTTCTCTAGATCAGTCAGGTTTCTGGGCTGTCGCTGAGAAACACGGAGTTAGAGCTCCCTCCAAAGATTCTCTATTGGGTTTAGGTCTGGAGACTGGCAAGGCCACGCCAGAACCTTGATATGCTTCTTACAGAGCCACTCCTTGGTTATCCTGGCTGTGTGCTTCGGGTCATTGTCATGTTGGAAGACCCAGCCTCGACCCATCTTCAATGCTCTAACTGAGTGAAGGAGGTTGTTCCCCAAAATCTCGCAATACATGGCCCCGGTCATCCTCTCCTTAATTCAGTGCAGTCGCCCTGTCCCATGTGCAGAAAAACACCCCCAAAGCATGATGCTACCACCCCCATGCTTCACAGTAGGGATGGTGTTCTTGGGATGGTACTCATCATTCTTCTTCCTCCAAACACGGTTAGTGGAATTATGACCAAAAAGTTCTATTTTGGTCTCATCTGACCACATGACTTTCTCCCATGACTCCTCTGGATCATCCAAATGGTCATTGGCAAACTTAAGACGGGCCTTGACATGTGCTGGTTTAAGCAGGGGAACCTTCCGTGCCATGCATGATTTCAAACCATGACGTCTTAGTGTATTACCAACAGTAACCTTGGAAACGGTGGTCCCAGCTCTTTTCAGGTCATTGACCAGCTCCTCCCGTGTAGTCCTGGGCTGATTTCTCACCTTTCTTAGGATCATTGAGACCCCACGAGGTGAGATCTTGCATGGAGCCCCAGTCCGAGGGAGATTGACAGTCATGTTTAGCTTCTTTCATTTTCTAATGATTGCTCCAACAGTGGACCTTTTTTCACCAAGCTGCTTGGCAATTTCCCCGTAGCCCTTTCCAGGCTTGTGGAGGTGTACAATTTTGTCTCTAGTGTCTTTGGACAGCTCTTTGGTCTTGGCCATGTTAGTAGTTGGATTCTTACTGATTGTATGGGGTGGACATGTGTCTTTATGCAGCTAACGACCTCAAACAGGTACATCTAATTTAGGATAATAAATGGAGTGGAGGTGGACATTTTAAAGGCAGACTAACAGGTCTTTGAGGGTCAGAATTCTAGCTGATAGACAGGTGTTGAAATACTTATTTGCAGCTGTATCATACAAATAAATAGCAACAAAATCATACATTGTGATTTCTGGATTTTTGTTTTTAGATTATGTCTCTCACAGTGGACATGCACCTACAATGACAATTTCAGACCCCTCCATGATTTCCAAGTGGGAGAACTTGCAAAATAGCAGGGTGTTCAAATACTTATTTTCCTCACTGTATATATATAAAGGCTTTAGGCCGCCCACACATTATCGTAGGCCCGGTTTTATATGCAACTTCATTTTATACAATATATGTAGTAGGGGGTCCCTGATCCGTCTCTCTCAGTTAAGGGGTCCTTGGCCTAAAAACTGTTGAAGACCCCTTGTGTACACTGTTTGTCAGGCTGACATCTGTGATGCCTTAGACCAAGGACACCATAGGGACATCGAGTTAAAAAGACAGCTTGATATTTAAACACATTTGCCTTGTGGGGCTTTAAAACATGTAAAAAAAAAGAAGGTTTCAATGATGCCATGACTTTGACCTCTCTGCTCTTGTCTTTCTCAGGGAAGTCCCAGCCATCTCCCTCGGAGCTGCTGGATCGTGGCGGTCCTCCAGTTGGTCTGGACTCGTACATCAACAAGGCCAACTCCTGGCTGTCTGTGAAGAAGGATGCCGCTGAGCGCCTCCTCAAAACCACATCTAAAACTGACGTCAAGGGCTTCTTTGGAGGCCTAGAGAGCAAGCTAAGGGGCTCAATGGCTCCCAAGACTGAGTGAGCAGATACATCTCCTTTGAATTTTTTTTTTTTGTAACACTGTCGTATATAGTTTATATTCTTTTCTCTTTTTCCTACCGCATTCTCATTTCTAGGGATGGGGAAAGCCCAGTTGAGATAAAGCCTAAATCACCAGGTATGATGTACCAATACCTACAGCAAAAACAGCTTTTTTTGTCTCCTGCTAAACTTCTCCGTTATGTTTCCAAATGTGAGTTGAACAAGTGTCTGTCATGTGTTCTCTTCCATCCCAGTGTCTGAGGCTCCAGAGGAAAAGAAAGGAGAGAAGGTGTACCTGTACACCCACCTGAAGCAGCAACCCATCTGGTAAGTTGAGGAAACTCTGGCCACGTAGAATAGCTCTGAGCATCACCGTGTACTGTCCTGAATCACAAGCTCATTATGTTGTGCAACATATTATTATTATTATTATTATTATTATTATTATTATTATTATTATTATTATTATTATTATTATGCTGGCAACGAGAGTGATGGGAGAAGCTGAATATTTCACTGGGTTCACCAGCGAGTTGCAACTGTAACTTTGCATTTTGTTTGGTCAGATAACGCCACTGTAAAAATACAGTCGTGAATCAGAGAAATAATGTCTAAATGTCGAAGTAAAGCCTAAAAGTCAGAAGTTAGAATGGAAGTGCAAAGAGGCATTGTTATGGAGATGATCCACCGTCTCGTCTCGTCTCATTGGTGTGACCTGGCAGCTTTCAGAACGCTGCAGACCGGAAGAAGTTGCAAGTTTCAATTCATCTCATCGCGAATCTTTGGTCTGAACTGGGCTTTATGCTGCAGGAGTGGTTTGAGAAGTTTCTATGGACACCTTGATACTTTTTTTTACCATAACTCTGCGTCATTATTGGAATCCAATGTACCGGTAATTGATATTCATTGTACTACTTTAACTAGAGCAGTCGTTTTTAGCGACCCCTTAAAACTAATTAGTGCCTACTCGATCCCTCATCAAAGTGTAGACTTGAGTAATTTTTTTTACTTTTTTTTTTAGTTTTTAGGGGACTTAAATATAGGGGGCTAAAAATGTCAAGTATTTCTCAAAATAAAATGTAAGAATTTAAGAGAAATCTGTGCAACAGAAATATATTTCTCTTTCTTACCACTTTAAGTCATGTTGTGGCCCCTCAGATTTATCTAAGGACATCCTGACCCTCATGTTGGGAACCACTGAAGTAGAGTGTGATTTGATTAGATGTTATAGAAATGACTGGCCACATTAAGCACGCATCAAAGCATTATAGTATGAATCATATTGCAGCTTAGTCTGCCATCTGCCTTCATGTTTTGCCTGGAAAAATTGGATGTGGCCGGGTTAACCAGATGTGTGTTACTATAATATGTTATCTCTTCTCTCTGCCAGGCACACTCTACGCTTTTGGAACGCTGCGTTTTTTGATGCCGTCCATTGTGAGAGGACGAAAAGATCACCAACCACGAGGTGAGTCTGGATGGGAATCGAAACGGATAGATAAATATCAAATATATATTAATACAAATTTATTACAATGTTGTATGGATTATGGGGTAAAAAAGTGTCTTTTAAAACATAAGTGGCTTGTTGTTCTGTGTTTTTGTTCCAGTGTCACTGTATCTGTCGGATCAAATTTGATATAAAGAGATCCTGTAGTGATGTACTGCTGGCTTTAGCAAAGAGACAAATGCTTCAGGCTAAACCAGTACTGCTGATAATCTCCTGATGCCCCACACCTTCTCTTCTCTTCTCATCTCTTCTCTTCTCTTCTCTTCCTGTGTACTAGCTGTTGTTCTCCCTCTTTCTGCATGTTGACTTTAACCCTTTGTCTCCTTGTGCCTTGCTGCCGAGCAGGGGAACGCAGGATGAAGAGAAAGATGAGAGGTCTGTCCTTCTATTTGTCCACTGCCCTAAAGAAGAAAAAAAACCTAGTCTAACTAAGAGAAAAAATACATTTGAATTCAGGCAGAGAGGCACAGGTTATGCGATTGTATCACAAATCTTGTCAGTGTTTCCCCCAGAAAAGTTGTTCAGCCCGGTGGCAAGTGTCTTTTTTGATGAGGCCCCCGTTCGGACCAGTCACAGACTGATTAATGTAGAGCCCAATAGTTTCTGAAATAACAGAAAAATGGAGGGAATCGCGAAATTCAAGATTTAAAAAAAGCTATTAGCTATAGGGCCCTACATTAAGTCAGTGCTGAAAGCTAAAAATATGACTACGTCTAAGTTTCCAATCGAGCCGCCCCACTGTAACTGTAGTTTAAAATACATCTTAAAAATACATGAATAACTCCCAGTGGCCTAGACCTGGTGGGGGGGAACTTAAGCCCGGTTGGCTACCAGGCTTGCAATACACTGGGGGAAACCCTGCCTGTAGAAACAGCATCTGGTACCATCTGGAGGCCCATTGTAGCGGTTGTTTTGAAATATTGGCTAAATGTGAAGGGGAGGGAGAGCTATCTAAAAAGAGTTATGGTGTGGTTCTGTCTGGTGATAAGAGATGGGGGAGATTTGGTTACGTGATGCATTGGTTGTTTCCTGCTGCTCTGGTTTAAACAGCTGGCTAACACTGGCACATTTACACTAATGTTGATTTATGTGTGTTGTCATGTGTGTATATATATATATATATATATATATATATATATATATATATATATATACTTTGAGGGCTAACTAGCCAGCAGGCTTAGAAGACATGGTGATGGTTTGGGGTGTGTATGAAGTCAAGATTCTACTTTGTAAATGAGCAAGGAAATTCAATTTAAACATTTATTGGGCATCAAGGATACACACAATGTGTTTAGTTGAGAAACGGTGAATTTAAACGTAACTGTTTTCTTATGTAACTTAAGAACTGTAACTTTCTTATCTTTAAATTCAAGCGTTTACATAATGGAAACTGTAAATGTTAAAGCAGGACACAAAGGTATTGTGAGTCGGAATACAATAAATGCGATAACAAAATGCAATTCAAACACAATCAGAATCAAAAATAAAAAAGTAAAATTCAACTATTGATTAATCATTTAAAGGGGCGGTACTCGATATTCAGAAGATTAATATAGACTCAAACACATACAGTATTTGCGATAGTGGAGGAATAGTGTCCTGAGCAGAGATCGGTGTTGGTTCTTTGTTTTGTTAGCCGGTCCGGCCGCACCTGCATGTTCATGCGTGTGGCCGTGAAAAAAAAGGAGGTATTTCACATATTGGGGAACAGTCAGTGAGAGCGCTGTGGAGGCAATCCCAGCCCACGGATGGATGGACGGATGGATGGATGGACGGATGGATGGACGGATGGATGGACGGATGGACGGATGGATGAATGGATGGATGGATGGATATGTTGTCATTCGAGTGCACATATGAACAGAATTTTGTTCCACTGGCTCATAAATACTGCCCTGACTACAAATAAATACTACTGTACAGAATAACTATATAATAAACACAAATGCCACAGAGTGCTAGTGTTAAAAAAAAAAAAAGTTCAGAATTCTACATCTAGGATGACTGAGTAAATGATTGCGAGCTGTAATAAAGGACAGAAGCAGCTTGATGTGAGAGCAGCTTTGTGTTTAGCCCTGTGGTG
The DNA here is from genome assembly GCA_023566125.1 of Zingel zingel. Lineage (NCBI taxonomy): Eukaryota > Metazoa > Chordata > Actinopteri > Perciformes > Percidae > Zingel > Zingel zingel. The sequence goes on from CM042320.1 coordinate 24,287,928, forward strand.
AAGGTCTGGGAGTCGCCCGGGGTCTGATTTGCAGTTTGTGCGGTGCACTCCAGTGAACAGTGATAGTACAGTCTCCCCAGACTGGATGACAGGAGTCTAGTGTGAGACTGTGTTGTGTAAGAATAACAGATATAATCTGCGTAATCACAGCAGGGCCAATGATGTCCACATCACTAGAATTATAACTGGGAAGTGGTTTGCTTGTAATTAGAATTGGATTACTGTGTGTGATCACTGTATTTTAATAATAGTTGTTTTTTTCAAAAGTGTACCCTATTTTGCTGTTTAGCTTTATATGTAGGGCTGGGTATTGTTAAAAAAAATAACAATACCGATACCGTGACTTTGATACCGATTCCTAAATGATACTTTTTTTCAAAACCAATTTTTTAAAACAAAAAGAAATTACAACATTACAGCACAAATCTTTTTATTTATCTTTCAGCTCCTACTACGTGAGGCCGTCTCTGTGTAACATAGTTTCTCCTGCGTGTCTCTACGACGTGTAACATTAGACAGCCAATCACAGACATAATTAGATCTTGGTAGAAGCATGCTGCGTGTTTATTGGCTCACTGGTGCTGATGAGATTTACTCCTTAGGTATTGAAATTGCGTATTGAATGACGAGGCATTTTTCGATCCTCGATACTTAAGCGTCAATTCGGTCGGTGCCTAAAAAGAATTTGGTACCCAGCCCTGTTTATATGAGGTATTCACTGGTTTATGTTATGATATGTCTGTGCTTTTTTCATCCTTCTTCATTTGGCTTCTTCTGGCATGTTGTTGTGGTTGTCTAATGCCTCATTTCCACTGCATGGCACGGCACGGCACGGCTCTACTCAACTTTTCTATTAATAGGTGATGTGATTCACCTAGGTATTCTATGATGCTGCTATCAAAAAGATTTGTCTGCCTATCTTTGATGAGTAAAAGCATCACACATACTGTTAATATCCTGAATGTGTTAAGAGACCTTATATAATGTCTAGGATGGTATTTCTATCTAGAGCAGTCTGAAGACTTCTCTGCCTCTGACTCTTTTTTTTTACTAGCTTTGCTTCTATGTTTCCACTGTGGATTGATTGCAGGGATATGCTGCACGTGCCATTTGAACATGTGTTCTTATTTATTCCTGCCAATACCTTAACAAATATACTATAGTTATTACTGTCATGAATATGTGGGGTTTTTTAACTGTTTTGTCTGCAGTAGCATTGTGTTAATGTTCAGGACGAAGAAAACTTCTTCAGTCACGTCTGACCTGTCCTTAGTAACAAAGACATCACAAAATACATTATTGTGAACGAATCCTTTGTTGTTTTATTCTTTTGCTGGTGGCTGGTTAATGTGGTTCTTTTTGTTTCATGTGTTTTATGTGTAATGGAATCTCAGTTTTTGCATCCCATTACAAAATGAGCAGTTACAGGGATGGATGTCATGGATTTAATTTTTTATGTGAATAATAATAATAGAGCAGGTTTTTTAATCTTAAAAGCTCACAGACTTCTGAAAAGTTGAAGATTTCATTATCCACCAGTTTAAAGATGAATGCCTGTGGTATCGCTGTGAAGAGTCAGCATGACACCCACCCCTGGCCTGTTTTTGTAGAGCAGCTGAAGGTTACATACTGCAGAGACTTTGGAATTTAAAGCCTGACTGACTGTGTCTGTGCTGCAGGGAGAAGTGGTGTCATATGACCCAGGAGGAGAGGGACGACAGCTCCAAAATCGATGAGAACATCGCCTTCGGCCAGCTGGGGTGAGGAACTTCCACAGCGTTGTCTATGTACTAAAACAATGGAATAAAGCACATGGAGGCTTCAGTTTGGAGCTGAGACAACACATTCTCACTCCCATCGCGTCTCAAAGCCATGCTTGGTCAGGTGCCTTTGGCGTTTGTTATTGATGCAAAAAGTCTCCTTTAGCGTCATGTTTAGACGCGCTTGGTCGGGACTCTTTCTGTCACTTTTTTTGTGATTAACATTTTTTTTTTCACCACCCACCCAGACAAAAATCAAGCAAAGATGACACATTAACAACAATATTCAAGACCATTCAACAGAATAATAACTAATAAATAAGAGACAATAAACCAAATAATCATATGTATAAATGACAACACCATAAGCCCATCATACAGGTCTCTCTCACATTTATTTCTGAGACATCCATCTAATGATAACAACGCGTAAATGCGCACACGAGCAGCTGACAGCAGCTCTGTTCTGCTCTCTGCACTTTTCACAGTAATGATTTTCTCGTCATTAAAAATACATAGTTATATACAGTAGTTATCTCTCTCTCTCTCTCTCTCTCTCTCTCTCTTTCTCACTCTCTCTCTCTCTCTCTCTCTCTGTCTCTCTCTCTCTATGTCTCTCTCTCTCTATGTCTCTCTCTCTCTATGTCTCTCTCTCTCTCTCTCTCTCTCTCTCTTTCTCTCTCTCTCTCTCTCTCTCTCTCTCTCTGTCTCTCTCTCTCTATGTCTCTCTGTCTCTCTCTCTCTCTCTCTCTCTGTCGCTCTCTCTCTGTCTCGCTCTATGTCTCTCTCTCTCTCTCTCTCTATCTGTCTCTCTCTCTCTCTCTCTCTTACAAAACGCCTCAGTCAAATATTTTCATGATCTGTTTATTATGATATATAAAAGTACGCTTGGAGCACACTCATATACATTAAATATATAAATAAGAACAGCTGATTTCTGGCGCAGTAAAGCGCTTCAGCGGGCGGGCGGTTCTTGTGCGTACTGTGAAATAGAATCCTGTCGGCGCCACTGCAGAGAGCCATATATTATTGGACCACATGTGTTTCCATTGCTACTTATTGAGATATCAAGGTTTTTTTTTGTGAACGGTAAATACAGAACATTTAGTGTGTTTGTGTATTTTCAGGACATTCACTCATAACATGCTAGCGTTTGGGCTCAGCAAGAAGCTCTGCAATGACTTCCTGAAGAAGCAGGCAGTCATTGGGAACCTGAATGAAGGTAACATTTAAGGAATCATTCAACACTGAAACACTACAACAGTCTATGCTCTCAGCCCATTGACTTATTTGGTATTTTTGGATATAAAGCACCGGATTGAACTCACTAACTCACATTTTGCAAGCTGCAGGTTCTCCACAGGGGAGAGCTGCTCAATCATTGTCAAACCATTCCCACACATGCCAGTCTACAGCTCTTATAAAAAGAAAAGAAAATAATAGCAGCAGTTGTTTAGAACTGCAGATATGTATACATGTAAATGTGGCCTCCTACTGGCAAAGAAAGTAAAAGCTGCTGCAGTCTGAGAACGTTTGGACTGAGCAGCAGAAGTAGAAGAACTTCAAGGATTCGCAGTTAAATTTGCCATTTCAAAGTTGAACTGGTCCTTTCATGTTTTTGCCAAAAGCAGCAGTAGATAATTTATGAATTAAACTAAAATACCCAGAAATCCTCACAGAATGCTCACTTTCACCATCCTGGCAGATTTTTTTGATCTTTTATACCAAAAGTGACCAGAGAGGGAAACATTTAATGTTTTTACATCTGACATAACATAGATCTGCATCTGGATCTCTGATCTGGGTTAGGATAAACCCAAGTTCATGCAGGTGTAAATGCACACTGAACACATCGGAATGTGATTGGATCAGCCAGACCACATCTGGAGGTGACTCGCATTGGGAGCGGATCTCAGCCAGGCACAAATGACATTTTTACAGAGTGACCACATTCTTTAAGCAGCTATTATTGATATTTTTTATGATAACGGCATATAAAATAAAAATGTGAACACAATGTGAAAGTGCTGAACCTACCGAGAATTGTCATCATGACTCAGCAGCTTCCCTTGGCTTCACTTTTTCAGAGAAAAAGCTGTAAAAAAACTGCTGTCTAGCTGCTCAGCACCAAGCAGCAGACAGGCTAATAAGCTAAAGAAGATATTTCCATCAGGAGTTTATAGAGACAAAAAGCAGAGCGAATATTTGACTATGTATTCATCAGATGGCCAGAAACACGACTCCAAAAGAACAATAATGTTTCTCCGTGCTGGATGTGTAAATAAGCAGCTGTTTGCTAACAAGTTTAACTTAAAAGTTGGCATGTTGAGGTTGTGTTCACCACTTTTTTCGGGGAAAAAAAGAATTAGTCCGTTTGACTGTCAGTCTGAAAGCTACATCTTCCTTATTAGATTAGATACTTTATTGATCCCAAATTGGGAAATTTCAGTGCTACAGCAGCAACATCTAAGACACACAGCACACATATAGAATATACAAGACATAATAAATAGGATAGAATACAAGAACAACTATTCAAAAATAAAAGATTTAAAAAAAAAAAAAAATACAAAAGAAAGAATGTATATACAAGTAGTGAATAAAAATGTACAACCTACTTAAATAGTATTTATAAAGATGTAAGTACTTAGTGCAGTATTGTGATGTATATGAGTCTTATCTAACACTCGGTGAGGAAGTGTTAAAAAGTTGTATTGGCTGTGGTAGGACTGATTTCTTGTAGATTTGTTGTTATTTGTATATTGAGAGCCAGTTGCAGTGCATATGGATACAAATTGTATGGGAATACCAGGTGGAAATGGGCTTTTAGGCCTGTTATACAAAATCACCCTAATGGAGCTTCAAAACGTGTGTGTGTGTGTGTGTGTGTGTGTGTGTGTGTGTGTGTGTGTGTGTGTGTGTGTGTGTGTGTGTGTGTGTGTGTGTGTGTGTGTGTGTGTGTGTGTGTGTGTGTGTGTGTGTGTGTGTGTGTGTGTGTGTGTGTGTTACCCCCATTTGCAGAACAGTACAAGTTGCTGAGTGACCACATCGAGAAAATGGCAGCAGAGTGAGTTTGAGGACGACAGCAGCATTTCGAAGTCTCCACGTAACAGACTGACAGCACAATGTCACAGTGACCAACTCTCTGTGTGACTGTCGTATTTGTGCGTTGCACTGCTGAAAAACAACATCCCCGGCTGTACTGAACTGTGCCATAGTTGTAGCAAACCCTGTTTATCCAACGTGTCAGTGCTCAAAGCATAAAGCCTGGAAACTGCTAGACTGGCTCCGTTCAAAAGGTGACATAATCCACCTACCAGTACCTCTGTGGTTATTAGTGACCTTTAGAGGTGCTGTTAGGCGGACATTTTACCATCTCGACAGGCTAACTGTTTTCCCCTGCTTCCAGGCTTTATGCTAAGCTACAGTAAATTAAGTGTTTTCAATCTTCTCGTTCTTTCAAAAAAGAAAAAAAGCAGCAAAGTCTTCCTTCTGATTATGTACTCAGATAAATGGTAATACCTATTTCAATCCTATTTTTGCTACTTTTACCCACACATTTACAATCTAATGGTATTCATTTGATGTTTTTTAATTAGAAACTTGATTATACCCATGGGATCTTTAGAGACTATACTTATCTTTTCAAAGTGCCTTCCATGAAAGTTAATGTATTTTATCTTGAGATGCTACCCTCGATTGCCCAACCAAACACTAATGCAGAGCCTGCAATGATCACTCTATTACTCATTCCCAGATTTAAAAAAAACTTCTGCACACAATCTTTTTTTTTTTTATTGTAATGTCGTGTGTTTTCAGTGATGGACCTAAGTAGCAGTTTAATTTCATTTGGTTGAGCTGTAATTCATACAATGCATAGCTTAGCATCAATCAATCAAGCTTTATTTGTCATTGCATGAATACAGTGTCTTAAAACAACAACATGTCGCCTGGATGAAAGTACACATTCTTTCCTATCCTGCTACATATGTATGCTTTCTGTATATCTATCTAGCAGGTGCAAACAGCATCAAGCAAATGTAAAATGAGTAACTGAACTGTGAAGTGACATTTCTTAATTGTATTACTTCATCCTACCACTTAGGGGTAGCATTGTGTCTTCATTTAAAGCATTTCTCAATGAAAGGTTCCTAAACTCAATAAGTCCTTAGCTTTAGGCTCGAGAACACATCAGGGTGTGTTTTTAAATAATGAAATGTGGTTACCTACATTTGAATGCCAGGATGATGCACTTTTTGGCAGGTTGAATCCCATTTCAGATTGATAATCTGTGTGAAGTCATTTTGTAAATACTGTACATATTTCTCTGTATGTCTGTAAGAATTGATCACGTGCTGCTGTTTGTGAACTGTAGGTAAATGTATAAACAATAGATGTAATTGTACATTGTGTCCATGAGGAACATACATGTCTAACTGTAGTTATGACCCTGAAGTGCCCCCATAAATCCAACCTCTGACATGCTCGTTCAAAGTATTTGCATATAGTGTTGTTCAATAATCTCCAATGTAAATGTAAATCATTCCTTCCCAGCTTAGTTACATATTTGGAGCTACATGCAGTATATTCATACAAATCATACCAATCACATAGACAGCCTTGTAAACCTCTGTTCGCTTTGCACCATTTACTATTGACTCTTTAAATTCTCTCAGGTGTCCCTTTACATGTGCTCTAAGTTAATTTCTAAATCTTTGAAACATATTCTTAGACTACGTACGCGATAGCATAGCTAAACACCGTTCATTCTCTACCATTGTGTTTTTCCTGATGTGACCATGTTGCAACTTTGTATACCCTTCTTTGTACACCCTTCGGGCTTGGTTGAAGTATTGATCTGTATATTGTACTTTTTAGCTCAGCATGAGCCATTTGCACTACATTTAGTCTCAACATCTCTACAATATCTATTAAATATTGTTATATCGATGCCTTGTATAAATGTTCTGCATGGCCAGTGCACGCTCTCTCTCGAACAGATCTGTTGTAAAATGTTGATGTTAGTTTGTCTTTTGTAGCCTAGATGAAAAGACCATTTAAACCGTATTGACATTGTGTCAATTTGTCATTAAAGTAGTATGTTATGTTTTACATGTGATTGCCCTTTTGATAAACGCATGTTGTGAAGATACAGTGTCCACTGCTTCTGATTAATTGTGGGGCACCATGCTAATATTTTAGCACACACTGTGTTGAGTAATAGCTAGTCATTGCCAGAGCTATCTCAGCGCTGTTGAGTTAGGTCTGGCTATTCCACAGATATATTCTCGGATACGAGAAAATAACTCTCTGGGTTGTTTGCATTTCTTTAAACCAATCACAATGGTCTTGGGCAGCGCTAAGCTCCGGAAGAAGCGACGACGGCTCTGCTAAATAGTCTCAGGAAGGAACTTGTTCTGGTGGAACAATTGCACCCTGCAAAAGAAAGCACCACATACAATATTAAATGAAGTTAACTGTTGACACAGTCCAGTAACGTGAGCTATTTAAATTAGCTGGATACATGGTTAAACTTCATTGGCTCTTACCAGTGTATCTCTGTGTGTACTTCGTCGACAGCAATCCCACCAATCAGTCCCAAAACCTCCCAGTAAGATAATACTTGCCGTTTTCAGCGTGTAGCTTGCTAGCTCAAAGTTTAGCAACACACAGAGCAGAAGGTGATGCTTTTCATTCTTCATCATTAGATTACTACTAGTCTGGCTCAATTGGTGTATATTGCTGGGATAAAGAAACACACCAGATTCCCCCCTTCCGCTTTCTCCGCTATCTATTTTGGAATAGCATCGTTGCTGCATCCGGGGCTTAGCACCAAACAGGATGGTTGTGTTTGGTTTAAAGAAATACAAACATGCCAAAGTGTTTTTTCCCCCTATCCCGGAATAGATAAGCAGTGTAGCCAGACCATACTCTAGCGCAAGATAGATCTGATAAAGCAAGACTAGATTACTCCTGCCTCCAATCTCTCACCTCTGTTACTTTCTTTGGGAAATAAACAGAGAATGTGAGAGAAAACGGATTGATAAAACCTTTGGGAATCTTCAATAACTGCTCCTGTGTTATCTGCTGTATGTGTCGAATAGAGATGTTAGCTATTTTATTGTGCTAAGCTTACATTTGCCTGGACATGTCATAATGTTGAGTTGTTGATAGTGTAATAAATTTATTTTTTCATGTCACTTTTTGTGAACTGGTCTTGGATCTGTGTCACGTGCTTGTCCTTAACGTGTTAGCAAGTGTGTTGAGATTAAGACCAATAATATTTTTAGCCAAAGCCGCTAACAACTCATTTAGTAATTCATTGCGCATTTCACCCTTTAATATTTAAAACTCAAAAAGCAATATGAAATGTAATACTACTATAATTATAAAAGCAATGAAACGTTATTGATATTTTGAAAAATATTGTTGCAGCAGTAAAGATGATATCAATTCAGGCTGAAAAATGAGAATAGCCTTTGAAAAAACTACACAGCCATATGTGAACGCTTGTATATGTCTGTGTCAATATGAACATGTTGATTGGGACCCTCTGTAGCAGTCCAATGGGCTGCCCACAGTGCCATTTCCAGCTCTGTGTATAAATAAACAGCAGTCACGCTGGCTGCTCTCTGATTGGACACCATGTAATGAGCTGTGAAAGGCCAGTCAGCAGTGTCACACCATGAACACCCTCCTTCATCTAATTAATACCAGACCTCAATACAAACGACACAGTCATGCAACATGCTAGTCACCTTTTGTCACTTTCCATGAGCTGCTCTACAGCAGTGGTTCCCCACAGCCCTGTTAGATCAACGTACGTACCCCTTCATCAATGCCCAATGGGTTCCAAATGTATAACACTATTAATTACATGAAAGTGTATATTGTTACTTTTTTTATACAACTGAACTTTTAATGTTTAGGTTGGTTTGGTCAGCAATCACACTACTACTACTACTACTACTACTACTACTGGGGAGTACGGCTGAACGTTTCAACTGTTTATCCAGTACTTGTAGCTGTTTATTTCAACTGTTTAGTTTCAGTAGTAACTATTTGAACAGTTTAGTCAGTAGTTCTAGCTAACTATTTGAAGTATTTAATAAGTCATTTTAGCTAACTATTTGAACTGTTAAGTCAATAGTTTACTATTTCAACTGTTTAGTCAGTAATTTTAGTTTTAGCTACCTTTTTTAGTCGCTTACGCATTATTTTTAGCTATTTAATTTTACCATTCATGTATTGATTACTTTTAGCTACCTGTTTAGACATTCCTGTGTTCAGGTGTTACAGCTGATACATTATTTTAATCACATTTTATTTATTTAAATATATATATATATATATATATATATATATATATATATATATATATATATATATATATATATATATATATATATAAGAAATATATATATATATATATATATATATATATATATATATATATATATATATATATATATAAAATATATAAGAAAATTGATGAAAAAATAAATTATATATATATATATATATATATATATATATATATAATTTATTTTTTCATCAATTTTCTTCAATGCATGTCTGGACATCTAGACACTCAAATGTGTAAGAGGTCCACATGTTTCACATCTTGTGTCACTTCATGACTTTAATAGTTTCACTTTCTTCTATATGTATTGCGTTATGATATCTTTATTTGTAATACATTGTTTTCTTATTTTCTGCATATATCCAGAGTTTTAGATATATTCGAGGTCATTATATCAGCATCATAGCTTGCAGGCGGCAGAAGTAAACATTGGGGCCGAGAACCTTTTTTTAGGAACTCATGAAGTGTACCTGTGTTTTAACCAAGGTATTTTCCATCTGCCATAGCAGGTTTGTAAAATAGAAAGTGTGTAGCATTGAAGAAAATGCAGGTAGAAAAAAGAGTTTGACAAAACAACAAAGCTCAGTGCTGCAAACTCCTCTCCAATAATTCCTCAGTCAGCAGGGACTTCTTAGAGGGCAGGAACTGCAACTCAACTGTGGTCCTAAAAACGTCACTTCTGTTCTACTTAGGGCCACATCTGTTTCACCGTAGCCTTATACATGATATTCTGTATATATGAGATGTTGATGTTCTGTAATCCTATTGTATTTGTTGCATCTTCTATTTGTTGTAACAGTTTGCTGTTGCAATAAAAGACTAATTGACTGTAATTTATTTATATTATAAATTGTCTCTAAGACAAACATCACTAATAACCAATGTATATCATTAAAAAGGATTACCAAAGGAGACTTCTCTCAACTCTTTCTTCCTAATAAGAAGACATGTGCACACACACACACACACACACACACACACACACATACAGACACACAGACACTGTCAGTGATACTTGTACATTGACATTCTAACAACACTGTGCATACAAACATAACAATGATGCATTGACAGTCTGACAATAACACATTCAGCAAGCATGTTGGATTTGTACAAGAGCAGCTGTGCAGTATAAATCTTAAGTGGTTTGTTTTAGCTTAGATGCTCAAATTAAGTGTGCGTATATGTTTGCATATGTGTGTCCCATTGCAACACAATTCCTACTTTGCATAAATGTGTGTGTGTGTGTGTGTGTGTGTGTGTGTGTGTGTGTGTGTGTGTGTGTGTGTGTGTGTGTGTGTGTGTGTGTGTGTGTGTGTGTGTGTGTGTGTGTGTGCAGAGGGGGCGGTGGTCCTAAGTGCGCCTGTGATGCAGCTCCACTTCCTCCCGGATTAAGTGTTAAAGTCAGGGTGGTCCCAGTCTGGGGGTGGTAATCCTGCTGCTGTGTACAAGTCCTCCTGCCGGTGTTCGTATACACACACACACACACACACACACATAAATATACACACAGGCCTTATGAGACTGTGGGTATTTATTTACAGTTGGTGAAAGCAAAGCTGCAGAAATGTTGAAAAGTTTTGATGAGAGCAGTGTTTCAGCGACCAGTTAGTAAAGCCGAGAATGACGCCATTGTCTGCAGGATTGGAAAGGTTTTGTCTTTAGGATTTTGTTTTTTGGGAAAGCAGCTTTGACTGTGACACACTCAAGTTAAACATAAAATATATACTTGTTTCTGTGTGTTGCTCTACTATATGCTTGTGTATTGAATATGCAGAAATTATACCATTGTGTGGGTTAACCATCCAACAGGCGGAGAAAGACAACCACAGTTTTACAGTTGTTGTTTTTTTATTCATTCATAATCTTGAAAAGGGCAGCTGAGCTTTTAGGGCTGAAAAATAAATAAAGGATCAAATCAAACTAGAGAAGCATGTATGTGCTAATTGTGAGCAATTGTGTCATAGATCTGTAAGTGTTTTAAAAAGATATGTGCACTGAAAAGTGACCTGATTCCTTTTGAAGGGATTTGATAAACGCAACGATGATTGGAAAAAATAGAACAATTTTCACCATTAACAGTCCCAGGCATGGGTTTATCTTATGGTAAAAAAAAGTATCATTTAAGGCCATGGGAGTTGTGGAAGGAACAAAAACCAACTCAATGTGACCCTTTAAAACCAAGTGATGTTTGCTTATGACATCAGCGGGTGCATATGACTGTGAGATGTGAACACGCAACCAAATACTGAATTGTCCTTTCTCAGATTGTTGTATACTTTTTAACAATCACAAGGGCTAAAACTCTCCACTTTTTCACAAGAAAAAAGCAAACATTGTAGAAAAGTCAGTTTGAGTTGCAGAGCTGGGTTTTCTTTCTCCTCACTTCTTTATTGTACAAAAGTTAATATACAAAGGCATATAATAGACATTACAAAACAGGAACAAAAGAAAAGACAATACAAAAAATATACATTTACATGTCATAATGCCAGACTATGTGTCATTTCATATTATATTAATTTAATAACGTAAAGGTCTTAATGGCTTTTTTTATTTTTAGTATTAAATAAAAGAGTGCTCTATTGCTGAAATTCATTAATAAAGTGCAGGAAAGTTGGCTAGGTTACTGATACATTTTTTTTCTTTTTTCTTCTTATGGATATGGAATTTTCCAAAAATAATAAATAGTTGTGTAATATACATCATGTTACATGATAAACATTGTAATTTATTTTGCAGGATTAATAAAGTATAAATTATAATTATTATTATTTTATCTATATTATCAAAAATATATAGCATCACATAAGATCTATTTATGTCAATATGTATTAGTTTCTTCTTTTCTATCTACTTTATAAGTCATGTTGCTACTGGGACGACCCACTCTGGACCGGAGCCTGGTGGGTGGAGTCTGGTCGTCATGGAGATTGAGCTCACCTGTCTGGCTATAAGCTGGTGGCAGGCAGTCAGCCAGTCTGTCTTCCTCTCTCCCCTGGCTTCTATCTAATTCCTTTCTCATTTAATTATGTAAAATAAACCTGTTTTTAGATACAGCTCCATGTGTGGTCTCCCCGGCTTGGTCCAGCCTCGGACCACTTTTGGATTTATCTGGTGACCCTGTGCGGGGTCCCAGCCCTCAGCTTGGGAAGCACTAAAATAACTGATAGAAAGGTAAAGTGATGAACGTCGATGTCAATTGTAAAGCTGATGAAATTGCATGTGAAGTTTTAAGGATACACATATTGTCAGGTGATCAGCTCAAACACGAGGATGAAACTTTAGAAAAGTTAGTAAGTAAGTAAGTAAAGCTTTATTTGTATAGCACCTTTCATACACAGAGTGCAGCTCAAAGTGCTTTACATTTGGAACATTTACAGACATGAAGGAAAGGAGAGGGAAATAAAAAAAAATGTTAGCAAAATCTCGGAGCGTGGCCTAACCGATGTGGCTTTCCGACTTCACAATTTTGAATCTGTACCGTCACAGTCACTTAATAAGCTAAATTGCCGGTAGTAAACATTTAACACAAGATACAGCATGACATGAAGGAGAGGAGAGGGGAAAAAAGTGGTGGGGTAAACAAACTCTCAAGCTATGTGGTTGCCTTTAAATGTATCAAATCAAATAAATTGATTTATCACATTTATCACATTTCTTTTTCAATTCCCATTGCTTTCATTTCCTCATCTGTGTTTTTATATTCTTCATTGTTCCCTTCACCCTTTAATAATCAGTCATGTTTAAGTTTCAAACAATTTTAATAACATGTATTTTAATATGATTAGAGTTGTATGACTTCAGCTCATTTCTAGATACCTTTGAACTATTTTGACTATTTAGAATTTGATGGATCGGCGTAGAACGGTATTGTTGCCAAAGTACAGAACTTGAAGAACATAATACGAGTGCTCTTGTTTGTTTCATTGACCTTTACTTAGAGGAGGTAATAAGAGCAACTCTGGCCTCCTGAAATCCAATAACTTGTATAAATACAGATTGGTAACATTAAAGAAGCTTCAAGTGGGAGAAAAACATGCTCTGGTTTATTGACATTTCTTTAAACCAATCACAATCATCTTGGGCGGGGCTAAGCTCCGGACGGAGCCACGGTGCCTCTGCTAAATAGTCTCAGGAAGAAACTTGTTTTGGTGGAACAAAAGTAGTTTTAGTCGTGCAACAGAAAACTCAAATTGGACAGCTAGTCTAGCTAGCTGTCTGGATTTACCCTGCAGAGATCTGAGGAGCAGTTAACCATAGTCCTCACAAATCCACCGGAGGTTAGAACGCCAACACAAAGAAAGAGGAAGGGGACGGATTACCGGCGGCAACGGAGCAATCCTAGAAGTGGAACGATGTGGATATAGACTACTGGAGGGATGAACAGGGGAAATTTTACAATCTAGTGCTATGCAATTACACTTTACTGTAATGCACAATCTACAGCCTCAGTAACAACCGTTGTTTCTTTGACACAGTGTCAACACAAACTGAATATTACAGTTAACATTTCTTGCAGGTCTATTGTATTTCGATTCATAAGATTTCACAGGTGTTCATGTTCATGTACTGTAGTCTCTCTGTATGGGTTTGTGTCCAGGTTGTAAACAGCATTAGTCCTGATCTGGAGGACATTATGATGTATAGAGCTCTGTGCCAGGAAACCTAACTTGATTAGCAGCTAATGTGGCCTGAACCAAGCCCATCAATCTCCATCATGGCCCCGCCCTCCCCCCGGTGCTGAGTGTGTATTTGGACAAGTGTAGCCGGTTTATGTAGAGAGTGAAAAAATATAATAAACACTTGGATTAGGAGCCCTTTTGAACCAGCAAGCTTTAAACTGTGTGATTTAGCGCTGAGCTGGGACTTGATTGCACATGAAACACAGGCGATGACACTTTCCAGAGTTGCAGCTATATTTCTCCCTCTCTCTCTGTGACTGTAGGTCAGCTCTGTCTAAAAAATGAGTCACGATGAAGATATTTAAAGTCGGCTCAAAATGCTCTCAACTAATGTGCAGTTATCCCCCCAAAATGACCCACTATTAGTGACTACAAAGGTCAACCACATGGTGGCGCTAGAGAGAAAGTCAGGGGATCACCAAAGTGAGTAGGATTCATCCTCTGGGCACCATACAGGTCTGTACCAAAGTTCATTGCAACACATCTAAAAGTTGTTGAGATATTTTAGTATTGGACCAACCGACAGACACACCAACGTTGCCAGTTACCCCGCCTGCATGTGCACAAAGTAAAGAACAACACATTCTCACTCTCATCACGTAAAAGACAGATACTTGGTCAGGTGCCTTTGGTGTTTTTATTGAGGCTAAACGCGCTTTATATAAACGCACTGGGTCGGGACTGTTGTCGTCACTTTTGATGCAGTTAGGTTTAGGGAAAGATGGTGGGTTTTAGGATGGGCTTATAAAAGGTACATTTACGTGACAAGCGGGACAAGAACAGGACAGTTGGGTTAAGGACAAGAAAAACGCGACAGCTGGTTTAGGAAAAGATGGTGGGTTAGGGTTATAAAATGTATGTTTCTGTGACACGCGGGACACAAACCCCGGTCTCCTGTGTGAAAGTCCCGTGTTGTTTGACCCATCCACCATCCCAACAAACCTACCCACGCAGAATTTCGGGCTTTAATACTACTCAATTCCATTGTCGCTCTTAATACTACGTCATCTTCACGCGCCGCGGAGGGTTAGGATTTATTTCTTAAAGTGTGCATTGCAAAGAGATACTCCAATCCTACCTGGTCCCTCCCCCAAACACTGAGAACATACTAAAATAGTAGTTTGACTCTAGTTAGATAAGGAAAATGGAGAGCGAGCAACAGCACAATAATGAACATGTAGCTGTCAGGGATTGGGCAGCAGAGCAGCAGATCCTTGAGAAACAGGTCATTCACACATAGGGTGTTTGCTCTGGTCTGAATCAGTGAATGCACTGGTAAACTTGTTTGCTTTCCTTTTCTGTTCATACAAAAAACTATAGACCACCTTGCGTTGGGATCACACAAGCCATGACGCAAAATCAGGGCCAGGGGCGTAAAGTGCGGGGGGCAATGGTCCCTTCCTTACCCCCTTACTTCCGGCGCCCTTGCTCGGACAACACCATGTTGATGTATTATAAGAATTGGATAAACCACTGGAGCCCATTAATTCCTATGACAGTTGCTCTGTGGCGCATGATGCCATCATGGAGCCAAAAATTACCCAGAATATTGGCGCTGCTTCCGCACTGTGTGGCCTATCAAGCAGGCGCACTAGAGACCTCTACTGGCCTAGCCAGCTACTTCCAGTTTAGTGCTCCACTAACTTGAATAGGGATTACATAATTTAATGGTGCAGCTCTTCTAGTCTTTCTAGATGTTATTGGACCGGATGGATCAAATTCTGATAGAGAAACATGTCATTTCGCGGGGGTTGTTATGTTAAACTGACAGCTGCTAAACTGTGTTTCGTTGTTGAAAAAAAATCTATTCTATTCCATCTATTTTAATGTCTATTTCAATCTGATTTTTATGAGCAAAATAGAGCTAGTTGGTAATACAATGATTCCTGTTACACTTGGAAATGTGCTCTGAACAAAGATTATGCAATAAAAACTGATTGTTGACATTATTTGAACTGTGATTGTGGAAGGTGCTGAACATTTCTGCATTCTGCGTCTCAGCCAGTCTGGAGACAAAATGTAATAACCACAGCCTTTTCATATAAATACTCTCTATGACTGATTACTACAACAGAGCAGTGATTCAACCTGATGAAAGCTTTTACATTTGATGTTCTAACACACACACACACACACACACACACACACACACACACACACACACACACACACACACACACTGTCTGGTGGGTCTTTTCCTGGGAATAATCCTCTGTCAAACAGGAAGTGATGCGTTTTCTGCTTCTGGCTTGTTTGGATTCAATAGAAGAATAGTCTTGCATTGCCAGACCTTCCTCCACCTGGCTACTCCACACAGTATTCTGGGATGGGAGAAAAACATGCTTCTGATTTATTGGCATTTCTTTAAACCAATCACAATCGTCTTGGGCGGTGCTAAGCTCCGGGCGGAGCCACGGTGCCTCTGCTAAATAGTCTCAGGAAGGAACATGTTTTGGTGGAACATATGTACGTTCAAAAGTGTATCCAAACTGTGTATTCATTTGCATTTGAAAATAACAGAAATCACTGAATTTGCAGTCTTGAACAACCCGTTCTCACTCCAAACTCGTAAAATACGCTTGGCAGTGACTGTCAGCGTCAGATATGATGCAAAAATCTCCCTTTAGTGTGTGTAGAACGCACCTACACGGCGCTTGAAGATGACGTAGTATTAAGAGCAGAGCAAATTCAAATGAGTGAATATTTGCAAAAAAACAAAGTTTTGAACGAAGGTCACGGGCTTTCAATGTTGGCTTTCGGCCTTGGTGCTTACGTGCAGAGATTTCTCCAGATTCTCTGGATCTTTTGATAATATTATGGACTGAAGATGATGAAATCCCTAAATTCCTTGCAATTGTACGTTGAGAAACGTTCTTAAACTATTGGACTATTAGCTCATCAGTTGTTCACAAAGCGGTGACCGCCCCATCCTTGCTTATGAACGACTGAGCCTTTTAGGGATGCTCCTTTTATACCTGATCATGACCCATTAACTTCTTCACCTGTGGAATGTTCCAAACAGGTGTTTTTGGAGCATTGCTCAACTTTCCCAGTCTGTTGTTGCCCCTGTCACAGCTTTTCTGGAACGTGTTGGAGGCATCAAATTCAAAATGAGTGATTATTTGCAAAAAAAAATCAATTTGAACATTACATATCTTGTCTATATTCAATTGAATATAGGTTGAAAAGGATTTGCATTGTGTTTTTATTTACGTTTTACACAACGTCCTGTCTTCATTAGAATTGGGGTTTGTATTTGTAACAGAGACCACAGATTTTTACACTGTGGTATTAGTACTTTTATTTAAATAAAGGCTCTGGATACTTCTTTCACCACTGATGGTATTTAAGCATGAGGTTCTGTTAACATCATAAGCAAGAGCTTTCATTTTTAAGACAAAGTAAAGGAATCACAAAGTCAGGGAAGAAACTTGATCTAAGAGAATAAAGCAATTAATATCTTCAATATCTAAATATCTAATCTGGTTGAGCTTTTAAATTGAAAGCACATCTTTCTTTGGGAAGTAGAAGAACAAAGACAAAGTGTATATAAATGAGTATGATCATCTAACCAGGCCTAAAGACTAAGACAAATATATATATTTTGGACAAATGGCGGCTGACGACAATGTCACTTGAATTGGAGGATGCCTTAAAACAAACAGGTAAAGATTGTGAGAAGGAGAAACCAATGCTTTTTTGAGTTGTTCTGATTAATGTACTTAGCATACTCCAGAATCAAAGTTTCTCCCACCTTACCCAGCAGGCCGTGTGCTTAGAGCAGAGAGATTTAACAATGGGTCCTCAGAGTTACTGCAGGGGAGCTACCAAATTATACATTTAGTTTTTTTTAAATGTCTTAACATGAATCTAATATATTATTAGCACATATAAATCATCCTATTTGTGAAAAGGCCTATAGGTGGTCCCAAAAGGTAGCCAAAATCAGGTCATACAGAAAATAATGATATACACTGTGTTCCAAATTATTATGCAAATGCTATTTTACACTGATTTTCCTAAATAGTTGATGCAAATGACAGTTAGTATAATTTTCAAGTCACCAAACGTTAGGGTATAAGTCGAATTTCATTGAACAAATGATCCCATGAAAACAGTATTTTTTTCAAAAATAAAAAACTCAAAATGCACTGTTCCACATTATTATGCACAACAGAGTTTCAAAACATTGTATAGGTTGTAAAGAACTGAAAATGGTCATTTGCTGAATTTGCAGCATTAGGACGTCATATTTACTGAAATCAAAAGCTATATCAATTAAACCCATCTTAACAGGGCAGGTTACATGTTAACATAGGACCCTTCTTTGATATCACCTTCACAATTCATGCATCCATTGAACTTGTTTATGGAGAGTTTCTGCTTGAATTTCTTTGCAGGATGTTAGGATAGCCTAGCCTGGTCCTACCAGACTCTGGTCCATTAGCCTGGTCCTACCAGACTCTCGTACATTTCATTTGTACAGAGAGTCTGGCCTCTCTCCATTGACAAGTGTTAACTTCCTTGAAGGCGGGTACTCTGTTGAAGTTTAAAACTATTGGATCTGCCCAGAGACACTCTGGAGCTACCATAACCAATCGCTAACGTTTGGTCTTGACGTATGTCATGCGCATGTGCAACAAGATGGGAGACCGACAACAACTATCGGCTTATATTTAGCATTAGTATCGCTAGCGTTAGTCTTAGCCAACTCCTTCACCACTAACGGAACGAGCTGGAAAATCAAACTTTTCCCGAACCCCGGGGAGGAGGGCAACAACATCATGGCCACCAACAAAACTCAGCAAAGATTGTTCTTGCTTGGGCTTTAACTTCTGGATATTCGGCAGCGTTGCTTCCACAAAGGACCGAATGGCTTCGCTCGCATCTTTCTAGCGCACGTCCTCAACGTCATCATTCTCAGCCACTCCCTCTGTTCGCTGATTGGACTGCCAAATATTTGACCGGAGAAAACCTAAGAATATACCGCAAACCCAGACGGAGTACTGAAGGGAAATGAAAATTGAGCGGAAGTACGTAGGAGGGCGGAGCCAGGCTAAGAATAGCCTCCCAGAGCTGCTGTTTGGATGCAAACTGCCCCCCACCCTCATAGATCTTTAGCTTGAGGATGCTCCAAAGGTTCTCAATAGGGTTGAGGTCAGGGGAGGATGGGGGCCACACCATGAGTTTCTCTCCTTTTAAGCCCATAGCAGCCTATGACACAGAGGTATTCTCTGCAGCATGAGATGGTGCATTGTCATGCATGAAGATGATTTCGCTACGGAAGGCACCGTTCTTCTTTTTGTACCATGGAAGAAAGCGGTCAGCCAGAAACTCTACATACTTTGCCGAGGTCATTGTCACACCTTCGGGGACCCTAAAGGGGCCTACCAGCTCTCTCCCGGTGATTCCGGACCAAAACTTTGCCTCCTCCTTGCTGACGTTGCAGCCTTATTGGGACATGGTGGCCATCCACCAACCATCCACTACTCCATCCATCTGGACCATCCAGGGTTGCACGGCACTCATCAGTAAACAAGACTTTGAAAATTAGTCCATGTATTTCTGGGCCCGCTGCAACAGTTTCTGCTTATGACCATTGGTTAGGGGTGACCGAATAGTAGGTTTATGCACTACTGCAAGCCTCTGGAGGATTCCTTGAGGTTCATGAGACCAGCAGCTTCAGATACCCGTTTGCTGCTTTGTAATGGCATTTTAGCAGCTGCTCTCTTAATCCAATGAATTTGTTTGGTAGAAACCTTTATGCCTTACCAACCCATGTGTGCTGTCAATCAGCCACAGATCTCTTCATGGAACTTGCCCTGTTAAGATGGGTTTGATTGAAATAGCTTTTGATTTCAGTAAGTATGACCTCCTAATGCCACAAATTCAGCAAATGACCATTTTCAGATCCTTAAAACCTATAAAATGTTTTGAAACTCTGTTGTGCATAATAACGTGGAACAGTGCATTTTGATTTATTTTGGAAAAAATACTGTTTTCATTGGCTGGTTTGTTCAATGAAATTCGACTTATACCCTAACGGTTGGCGACTTGAAAATTATACTATCATTTGCATCGACTATTTAGGAAAATCAGTGTAAAATAGCATTTGCATAATAATTGGGAACACACTGTAGATAACATAGATACATCATGAAAAAAACATTTTATTTTTTCTTGACACGTCCGAGAAAGGAGTGGGAAGAAGAATACACTTATTTCATCCCACCCCTTCGTCATAAAACATTAATTAATTAACTTCCTCTATCATAATTTCTTTTTCTCCTAAGGATTCACTGTGCCACATGTACTGTATATTCAATATTAAAACTTTATTTATAAAATCATGCCAATAATAATTTTAATAGTTTAGTAGTCTATGCACTAAAAAGGTATGTTTAAAAGCTTTAGGCCACCCTGCATGTTATTGTAGGCCCAGTTAAATATGCAACTTCATCTGATACAATATATATGTAGGGTGTTGTTGGATGACCATACGATGTTTTTTTGGTTGGTTTTTATCCGTTGATTGTTGGAGCAGACGATGCAAGAACATTTTCTGTGTAAACAGACAAAGTTTTATATCTTATCTTATCTTAGTAGGGGGTCCGTGATCTGTCACTCTCAGCCTTGGTTTAACAAATGTTGAAGAGCCCCTAGCTTAGAGGAAAAGCAGCCAACTCTCCTCCATGTCCCTGCTCGAGAGTTCAGACTGGTGCTAATGCTCGGTGCATGTTGAATATCTCTGACCGCAACCCAACAGCACAGTTTGTTTTCGCCAATAACAAATCAATCTGAGAGGATTTCCCTTTTGTCTGAGCCGCTTTCTCATGAGAATCTTTGACTGTCAAACACTCACAGAGACCATCTGATAGCTAACATGTATTAATTGGCTTTGCTTTTAGAAGACTTTAGAGATCACTGAAGAGCAAGAGGAGCCAATTATTAGTGCTTCATGTTAATACGAAATGCACCCAAATCCCAAAAGAGACAAATAGCCAAGGGTTCAGCTAAACCGATACCTCTCACTTCTTTTCTTTCCTCCATTCCTTCCCTTCATCATGTTTTATTTACACGTCTGGCCAAAAGAATCCTATACACAGGAAATGCTTGTGATTGTGAGTTCCTCTCCTCAAATGTGGGGAAGTTTATTTATTTCAATAAACATTCCTGATTTGCACAGCTCCAGCCTCGCACAGTCAAGCTTTTTCAAACGCTGTGTGTCTAAGCTACAGGCCTATATTTAGACACGGCTGCTCTCTGTTTGTAATGACGCTGTCAGCACAGCTCTCTGATTTCATGCAGGTGTCATTCTGCAACAAGCTGGAGCTCAGAAAGACTCATTTAGGACTTTCTTTTTTAACAAAAGAGAGACACGGCGAGCTCCATCGCCTCCAGCAACCGTGATGTATCACGGCGGGAAAGATGGAGCGGTTTGGGTTGGACAGCATACCGCTCTTCCTCTCCTGCTCTCGCTCTCTCCACCTCATCTTCTGCCTCTTCCTCAACAACTTCCTCGCCGACTTCCTTTCTGGGCGGTTTGCCGTGTCGTTTGGTTGTCTAGGACCGTTGTCAGGCTCCTCCCTGCAGCTGGAGATGGGACAGGAAAAAGTTGTGATATTTTAGGAAGAAACCTGCTAAACTAGAGAATAGAACTTCTGAAGAAACTGCGGTGTGAATGCTGGACGCTGAAAGGCTGACCCTACACCCCAAATATATGATTTGTAGTTTTTACAGCTGATGCTTAACGGGGTTGCTGGCTTCATTTGAAGGAAAATGAACAAGTCTGAAAAATATGTAATGAGAGATTAACTATAATCAAAATGAATAATTACACCTGCAGGCGAGGGACGTGCAGGGAGGGATTGTGGGTAGGAAGGCGAACGGAGGAAGTTTCTTCTCCGTCTTCTCCTCCTCCACGCTGTCAGAGGAAAGCTGAATGAGTTCCGGCGTCCGCTCGCCAATCGGCTTCTTGTAGCCGATGATCAGACACTTCCTCGGTGGTGTAGGACGGGCCGGGGGTCTGGTCGTCCCACACCGCCAGGCTGAGGCAGCTTCCTGTCTGCATCACGTTGTCCTGGACGGAAAGAAACACACTAAACAAGACTTTAAGGGAACGCTTTTCCCCAACATTTTTACACTATTTTTGTAGGGTTTTTTTTACTTTTAAAACTTTTTTATGGAACAAACTCAATAAGACGGCACCTAAATCGTTGAAAGATGCGTCAGAAACATCTGAAACTAAGACTTTGTTTTACACGTTTTTGACGTTTTTCACCCCGAAATTTTTTCTGCGATTTCTGACATTTGTCGCCTTTTTTCTACTACTCTCCGAAGTGGTGTCACGATTCAGATTTTCGATCAATGAGCTTTTTCATTTCGAGCAAAATCAAAGAAAATTATTTCAAGAAAAAAGTTGTGATATTTAAAAAAAGAAAAAAAAAACAATGCGGGGAAAAACCATAGGAAACAAAACATAAAGAGCATTAAAAAACATTGTCTTGTCAAAGAAAGACAGAAAAAACATTTAAAGAAGCATCACGTCAGAAATAAAACGTTACAGAAAAGTCTGGATGACATCCATAAAAACTAAGACTTTTTGTTTTTTTTACTTTTGGGGGATTTCTTTCACCATTTTTGACGGGGGGTTTAGGTTTTTGAGACTGCTGGAGCAAACAAAGGAGAGAAAAGACAAACCACAACAATAAAAACATATACTTGCACATCCTTTTGGATGGTTATTATCTCCATATCTGTGTCTGTAATGTTGGAAAAGCTCGAGCAGATAATAAATAAATAACACTCACAAATCTTAAAGACAAGAAGAAATAAAGAGAGAAAAGACAAACCACGATGGACCTTTTTCACAGCAGACATTTTGACTTGTCATAGTAGCAAAAGCACAGCTGAAATTGATAACATTAATGATGGCTCAATTCCATCAAGTGTCCCAGTAAGCTATTTCAGTGAGTCAGCATGCACAATATCAGGGTCTCTCCTAAGTGGAATGCAGCCATCATTAAGGTTATCAATTTCAGCTGTGCTTTTCCTACTATGACAAGTCAAAAATGGCTGCTGTGAAAAAGGTCTATAATAAAAACATATTGCACATCCTTTTGGACGGTTATTATCTCCATATCTGTGTCTGTAACGTTGGAAAAGCTCGAGCAGATAATAAATAAATAATACTCAGAAAGCGTAATGACAAAACTTAAAGCTGAAGAAGTCCGACTACAATCAATAGATCTGAGAAAAGTCTTTTACAATGGAAACCTAAAGCAACCGGTGGAAAATGGGGACAAGACCTCGAGTGATAAGGTTAGGATAGCCGATTGGTCAGAAATGGGGTTACATTACCTTGCGGATTGGTAATCTCGCTGGCGGGCCAGCCGCGCCATGATGATGCGCTGCACAATGTCCACCAACGTGCCGTGCGCGCCGTGCGCGCCGTACAGCACCGTCAGCTCCCGCCACAGCCAGGGGCGGAGCCGGTGCAGGGGGACGGGTTCCTGCAGAAGCTCTCCGCCGAGATGTCACGCTGCTCCTGCCCCTGTCAGTACTGGTGAGTACAGGCCCATTTCAGGCACCGTTGTAGACTGAATGCAGTGCAGTTCTCCTTCACAGTGGATTAATCATGAGTCTAAATGTTGTTTAGGGGTCATCAGTTTTTTGGAGTCATGTTAATTGAATGATTGCTAATATTGGATTTGTTTGTAATCCTGTTTGTGTTTCCTTATTTAATGATGCATCTTACTATCAATTTGAAGTTGATGCTGGCGAGAAAATAATGTTAGGATCCCTGATCTCTTTATCCAATCACTTTGCATAAATCATGTATTTTGAATAATAGGATGCAGGACAGAAAACCTGAAAGTCCTCTACAGTTGAGGCCTGGCTGGCAATACCCTATGAACATCATTAGCATTATATCTCAGAAGTAAAAAATAAATAAAAAATAAAGGCATAGGCCTATGTATGTTATGTTTCTTCTTGTTATAAAAAAAGAGAATCTTTAGGTGACATTTGTTCAAATATAGCAACAATCTTCTATTTTACCCCCATTTGTAAATAAATAATGCTGTCACTTTATTATCAAACTAATCTTTATTTTGCACATGGAATTCAGAGCAGAGTGGAATGTAAAATAGCATTTGATTACATTATTGAGTACTAAACTTTATTCTCATAGTGTGGCATCTCTAGAGTTCATAGGCTACACAGACCCAGCCATGAGATTCTTCACTGAACTACTACATAGCATATTTACTCTAAAGGTTTTCATCATCATCAATGGAGAGAAAACACTTTATATATGAGCTTTGCCTTAATATTCACACAATGACAACATCCGTTTATATTTTTACCTTTTGGTTTTGTGAAGCATTAAATTGCGCAGCCATAGAATTTGAGGAGCAACAGTTATGGGAATAATAGCCACAAATAACAACCACTGACAATTACGCATGGGTAAAAATTATTCTAAAAGACTCCCTGCTGCTGTTTGTCATTGTCTGACCTGAAAGATCCTGAAACGAGCAGAACATTACGGTGTCTTGTATCAAGCAAAGCTAATTACATAGTTCACACTTCCACGCATCCGTGCGTAAAATACATTAAAGTCTTGAAATTCATAGTTGTACTCATTTAAAATGCAGTACTTTGTCGGGGTATGCGAGTGACAGGTAAGAGCAGAAGGGGAATCCCATCTGGTACAACTGATGCGGCCGAGCACCGAGCACTACGGACGAGCTGAACTCGGGGCTTGTGCGCTCTGCGCATGTCTCCGCTGACAAACCGTGGACGCTGCTGCGCGTTTCGTCTTCACTTTTCGACAAGATGCTCTCGATGCTAAAAGCTTTCGATTTATCCCTGCTCGGTACATTTCCTTTCGGCCTGTCCCGCGCGAGTGCAGCCAAGTTTGTGTTTCCTGCGCAACTGACGGCGCAGAGCGGACCTCTCTCTTTTTCTCTACCGCTGAACGCTGACCTTCTCTCCTCTGGCTCACGGTGGTCCATGCACAGCGGAGTATGTCTCAGAGCGGGACATGTAGGCTGGGGGCCGTCACGCATCCTCCCGAGGGTGTCTTGGTTAGGAGACACTTTAGGTCTCTGTATGGAGGAGTTTTGCGACAGTTCCGCGTGGTTAAACTGGACGAGAACCGCTTGTGTGTCACCTTGTGTCTCCATCCTCTCCGCATCCTGCCTCGCTGGTTCCTCTGCCCCGGAGCCAGTATGATTGCTCAGAGAGGATTGAGGGTCTCTGGTTGGGCCCGGGCCCTTCGTGCGCTTGTGTCCGCCGGCTTTGGAGTCCAGAGCGTCCTGCTGGTTCTTCGTCTTCCTCTTCCTCCGACGGTAGTTGCCGTTCTCAAACATATCCAGGCACTTAGTGTCCAGGGTCCAGTAGCTGCCTTTGCCGGGCCGGCCCTTCTCCCTGGGCACCTTGATGAAGCAGTCATTCAGGGAGAGGTTGTGGCGGATGGAGTTCTGCCAGCCCTGCTTGTTATCGTGATAAAAGGGGAAGCGTTCCATGATGAACTGGTAGATGCCGCTGAGCGTCGCGCGCTGCTCCGGTGCGCTCTTGATGGCCATGGCGATGAGCGCGATGTAGCTGTAGGGCGGCTTCTGCGGAGGCTCCTGGCGAGACGGCATGAAGCTCAGGGCAGCAGGCACGACCCCTCCGCTGTCCCCTCCGTACAAGTAGATGAGCGGGGGGCCGGAGAAGCTCAGAGCCGATGGCACTCCGAGAGACGGCAGACGGCCGTGGTAGAGCGTCATGACGCCGGGGAAGCTGTTTTGTGTCCCGGGGAAAGTTAAGCCTGCTCCCGGAGCTCCTCTCCGCCACTGACTGACTCCCCAGCCTCATGAGGGCCCCCAGAAAAATGTTAATAATTGTTGTACGTTTGCTATGTTATGTTGACTTTGCACTGGGAAATAAATTGTCCATCATAAACAGTCGGCGGTGTTCTCAGCCCACCCACATTAATTAAAATTTCATTGCGCTGAAACTCCCTCATGCCCACCCCCCACCTCTGCCCAACAACCAATGAGGTGCCGGGTTATTCCCTCATCTGTTTATAGAATTAGTCGCTTGATAAGTCTGCCCACCCAGGTCGAATCAAGCTGTGTTTATTTGGAAAAATTTCCGGGCACCCAATACATAAACTCACTGATGTGCTGTTTGAAATATCACGTCCACCCCTGACGCTGAGAGTTGCTCACACAGAGAGAACAAGCAAACAGTGCCGAGTCCTTTCTGGGAGTTGCTGTGGGCTCGCTCGAATGAAAACAAAGTGTATAAAAGGGAAAATAACTTCAAGAGTTTCTTTTAATTCGTGTCAGTCCCACACCACGTTTTTATTCAAAGATCTGAGGACACAGTAAATGATGGATGACTGACAAGATATTATCACAATAACACTGGGAGAACTACTACAGTCTAAAGCTTCATTTCCCTTGAATTATTATTATTATTATTATTATTATTATTATAAGAAATGTTTGATAATGCACATCATATGGAAATTTGGTGAAATCAACTAATCTTGTATCATCAATTTGATATAATACATAAGTCACCTTAAATTAAAATCCTATTCAGACCCATTTCAGAACTATTATTCCTTGTAAGTTGAAATAATGAGTTGATTAAATGTCCTGCTGAGTGTTCACTAAAACTCACTCAAAATCATTGTCTAAGGATCTATGATGAACACATTAGCATACTTCCCAGCATGCTTCGTATGACCGTTGACTCTCAGGAAAGCCTTCTTTCTTCTACTCTGAATAGTTACAGTACATGATGGAAACCCTCATAGAGTCACATATGTTTCCTCTGATAAGAGATGAAGATTGGTATCTCAGTCCATTAACTATTTTATTAAATGTTTGCTCACATTTTAAGGTATCAAACCATACAAAATTAGACTAAAAAACAACTATTTATCAGCAATTGTGGATTGTAAAATCCCCACATTCCTCTGAGATCTCTATCTGCCGATGAAAGCCACGAGATGTGGCTGACAGCTCCGGAAAAACAAAAACTAAGTAAGTGGTCCTTGCGATCAGATTTGTTTTGTAGAACTAGTCAGGGTAGAATTTAAATCTCTTTAGTTCCCATCTGGTTCAAATACAAAATATACAAACATAACAAGGTCACATATTTCATAAATACTGTAAGTATGATACAAGACACCCGTTTCCATTCCTTTTAGAGCAATTTGGTTTAATTATTCATAGCATCCATATCTTCTTCCTTTATTTGTGATCCTTTGTGTCTCAATGCAATTTTGTATTTGGTGTAGGCATTTATTTATGTGTTATTTGCAAATGGACCATGTGCAATATTAAACATAATTCTGACCATTTTGATGTAGTAAAGCTTATTTTCATCTGTAGTCCCACCTCTAGGCGGGTCAAAATTAAAACATATAACACAATGACAGAACAGCACCAAACTAACATAATAATATACATAATACAAAATAAGAGAGACACACACACACACACACACACACACGCACACACACACCATGTCATGCAACAAGTGTATTGGACAAATTGCAAACAAGAATATGTGTATGCAAAGCAAAACCTTACCGTCTGAAATGTTCAGCCACTTGTTCACTGCTGCTACTTCCTGTATGTTCACACTGTCCTTTATTTGGTTACTCCAATAGCATTTGTACAATCCATTGTTTTAGCATCAGCCTAATCTAACTTTACTTTTACTTACTGTAACTTTTTTTTTCTTTAGCTATTTTACTTTACATACGTATTGACTAGTGAGCAACTGCACCGTAACAATTTCCCTGAGGGGATCAATACACTATTCTGATTCAAAACCAATAGACTGCAGAGTCAGTGGGTACAGAGTAGCTTCTAACTTCTAACTAACAGTTTTTATTCTCATTGATGTTGTTCTTGTACTGTATTTAGCCACTGTGACATTTCAAATTTTGATCCGCCCGCATATCAATTTAGGTTCACAACAAATGTTGGCCCCCCTAGTTGTGCGCCAAAACAAAAAAGACAGAAAGCTGTTTTCAAACTGCAATTACACGACACACAAAGCATAATTTGGCCAGTTTACCCACTTTGAGATTCCCGCTGAACCGGTGAGTTGTCATATTCAGACCTGTGAAAAATGTAATCATTGTCTGGCTTGATATGCTAAATTCTATCATGGCTAAGGAACTTTTTGGCTGACTTTTTTTAGGGCTTTATGTGGAGGACCAAACAGAAGTGAGAAGACTATATGAGACACGCAATAATACATTCAAAAATATTTTCTTGATTAACTAAAAGCACACCAAAAAACTCTACATGTGTGGCCCTTGATGTGATTCTCATTGTCCAGTGTGGCCCCCGGTGAGATAGTTTGACACCCCTGCCTTAAATGTACGAGCATAATGTTGTGACATCACAACTAGTTTGTAATAATCAACTTAGAGTGATGTGGAAGCTGGAAACCACACACACACACACACACACACACACACACACACACACACACACACACTGTGAAAGGACTGTTTAAGTCGAGGAGGAGACATATTGTGTGAAATGAAAAAAATATTTGTATATTCATACATTTTGGAATCTTTAATGTGAGAGGAGTAGATGTTGAATTGAACATTTTATGAGGAAACCATATTATTATTCAAATCTTTTTTTTACGTGTCTGGAAGGGCTCTTTAAGGTAGCTATACGGCACGGATATGCTGAAGATCAGCATCTTTTAGGGTAAACTCGACTAAACTTAGAGCAGGCAAAAAAGAAAACACATCTGGAAAATCTTTAAGTCAATTTGTGAGTTGTCTGTCTGGTAGCCTACTTTAAAATGTGATCATTGTCTGATATTTGTCTAGATATTGGCTCAAAGTTGAACTAAATGAGATGTGGTGTTTTAATTGTCCTTTCAGACGCTGCAGGCACTTAGGACTGTATTACCTTACAAGGACAACATGGACAGTATTATTTGTAGATGTGAGCATGATGCTTTATATTATGTATTTTCCTGTTTATAGGTCAAAGGAGGATTATAACAACTTTACAAGTGCGCACAGCTGGTTCCTGCTTACATTAGAGGTTTGGAGCTTTCAGTGGATAAACTCAGAAGTTTCTCTTTTACTCTGTTTCTCTCTCAGCAGACGGTGATTCATTAGCAAATAAAACTAAACTAACATGCAAGTATAAGACGTGTACAAGCCACAGCAAGCAGGATTTGACATTTTCAAAGGGCAGCTGCAGGGGAATTTCTTTCCACCCATACTACAGAAGACACATTTTAGAATTGATACTAATGCAAGAGCATATACAGTATCTATCAGCCGCGCAGCAGACCAAAGGAGCCTGTGACGTAAGCAGCTGGAGTTTTAAGAGGGCAGTTAACCACCTATCCCAGTGTTAATGCTATAGGCTTTAAGACACATCAACTGAAGTGAGCTGACAAAATTGCAATTAATTCACCAAACTCCATGCTGTCATCTTTGACCCCATAGAACTAAGAAATCTTATTGTGTACATCATGACTAACACCAGGGCTGTCCAGACTCGAGACACTTTTCTGTTGTCTCGGACTCGGCCGTTAGACTCGCCAAATATTCTAGTTGGTCTCGACCGAGTCCAGCAATATATGCTTTTGTTCAAGACTCGATCTCTACCAGTCCTGGTCTTGGACTTGACAAAGGAGGACTTGACAATCAAATCAAAAGCCAAGGCTACTGTTCCGCTCTTTTAATGGTTAAAAAAGCATGACATGAGAGGCAGGGGGATTATCAATTTCTTCCTAAATTGACTTAAAGATTTTCCAGATGTGTTTTCTTTTTGCCTGCTCTAAGTTTAGTCGAGTTTACCCTAAAAGATGCTGATCTTCAGCATATCCGTGCCGCATGGCTACCTTAAAGAGCCCTTCCAGACACGTTGTAAAAAAAAGATTTGAATAATAATATGGTTTCCTCATAAAATGTTCAACATCTACTCCTCTCATATTAAAGATTCCAACATGGATGAATATACAAATATGTTTTTCATTTCACACAATGTCTCCTACTTGACTAAAACAGTCCTTTGTGTGTGTGTGTGTGTGTGTGTGGTTTCCAGCTTCCACATCACTCTTCTAAGTTGATTATTACAAACTAGGTGTGATGTCATTCAGCAAAAATCTAGCAAGAATTGTAAGGGATTTGTTTGGAATACATATCCTAAAACAGGGGTGTCAAACTCACAGGTCTGAATATGACAACTCACCGGTTCAGCGGGAATCTCAGTCGGTAAACTGGCCAAATTCTGCTTTGAGTGTCGCGAGTTCAAATATATGTGGTATTTGGGGACATCTACTGGACAAATAGAAAAGATTAAACATCATATGGGAATTTGGTGAAATAAGCTAAGCTTTTATCATTAATTATATATAATAAATAAGTCCCCTTACAATTAAAATCTTGGGGCAACCTCTGGCTTAGAGTGGGAGCCCCATGTAGGCTGAGTCCGTGGCAGCGGCCGATGGTTTGAATCCGACCCATGGTCCTTTGCTGCATGTCCCCCCCCCCTTCTCTCCCCTTTCTTGGTTCCAAGCTGTCCTGTCAATAAAGGCCATGAAAGCCCCAAAAATGATCTTAAAAAAATCCTATTTCAGACCCATTTCAGAACTATTATTCCTTGTAAGTTGAAATAATGAGTTGATTAAATGTCCTGCTGAGTGTTCACTAAAACTCACTCAAAATCATTGTCTAAGGATCTATGATGAACACATTAGCATACTTCCCAGCATGCATCGTATGACCGTTGACTCTCAGGAAAGCCTTCTTTCTTCTACTCTGAATAGTTACAGTACATGATGGAAACCCTCATAGAGTCACATATGTTTCCTCTGATAAGAGATGAAGATTGGTATATTGTTGACCATTATATATTATACCTTTTGAAGCTACACTTATCAATGACCAAGATAATCTTGATAAGGATTTTTTCCTTAATCGAGCAGGCCTAGCTGAAAGCCCCCCCCCCGACCTTGAGTTAAGAGTTTTTGTTATTGAAGTTTTCTAGTTTAATTAAGACAGCAAAGGAACTTGTGTTTTATTTATTCACGCTGGACAAGTTTAAAATATTCAGTGAACATGTATCAACATTTGGTGAATTAAAATTTAAAACATTTTACTCAGTGCTTCACACATACTGTACAAAATACTCAACTATAACTATAGATAATATCTGACAAGCTGAAAACAACTACCGCTTTTAGGCCAAGGACCCCATGGCTGAAAGAGAGGCAGATCAGGGACCTACACACACACACACACACACACACACACACACACACACACACACACACACACACACACACACACACACACACACACACACACACACACACACACACACACACACACACACACACACACACACACACACTACATATCTACTCTGTATGTATAAATTTAGTTGCATATTACACTGGGCCAGATGGATGAAAATGGATGGATCAATATGCATACATCATGTTTTAATGTTAAACATACATGTAGAAGGCACATTGTCCTTAAGCTTAACTCTATCTGTGGATGGCTACCTTACTTAGTCAGCGTATCAATGTTGTGTACATTATTTTTTTTAAATAAGCTGATTCATCTTTGCTAATAATAACTTGGATTCATGTTAATGTCTATTTTCAGACATATTCTAATTTAAAACAACAAAAAACTTTCAAATACATATCTAAAACTAATTTGAAAGCCCCCTGCTGTAACTCTGAGGACCACCCCCCCCCCCCCCCAGGGGTCACGGACCCCCTGTTGAAGATCTCTGTCTTAAACTGTCTATCAACATATTGAACCTAAACTGAAGTGAACGTGGTCTGATTGGACGTTACTGACGTGCTGTGTGGATTATCTGTCGGCTTTGGAACAACAAGGTATTTCACGGCCCAGTGCAGCAGGGACTCTGCGACTGTGAACCGACTGAAATCCTGCAGATTCTGTCCTGACACTTGGTAAGAGTAAGAGAACAGCATGCCGTCACTGTGAACACTGGGACTCTTTCTAGATACCGCACCGAGAGGTTGACCCCGTTGGTGACTGCTGCCCTCTTCGGCCCCGGGGCCTGCCTGAGTGTCAAAGAGCCAAGATGGAGGGCTTTCACTGATCTCAGCTTCCTCCTCTTCTTCTTCTTCCTCCTCCTCCTCCTCCACTAAGGCCTTTAGTGCTTCTGGTGTGGGCTCACTTCTCTTTCTCTTTGCCTTTCTATATTTTCCCTCAACAGTCACCTCCATGTCTTTTCCCAAAATATGGCCTTCTTGGTCCGAAGCTGGATGGTCTGGTTGTGCTGTGTCGGTGTGGTGTTGGTCTGTGGCAGGCAACAGGTTTGACGGTCCGGTAACTGGCTCTGTCGAACTCACAGAAGTTAACGAACCAGCGGTGAAGGGGGAGCTTGCTGAGTGTGGCAGCTTCTGGTACGGCGGGAGGTAGCTGTGCTCCCCTTTGCTGGACTCTAATGTCTGCCGGGATTCTTTAGAGCTGTGGACAGGAAGCTGCGTGCTGGTTAGGATCACAGAATGAGCAGACTTGAATTCGGTAGCCGTGGGATTGTGCAGTAACTGGGTTGGTGTTGCTTCCGGGGATGCAACAGAGGATGATGAGGTGTCACATGGTGGAGGAAAAATGTCCCACGGGTTGGATAAAGCCTGGGTGTCGCTATCAATCATGGTTGGGATCATGTCCTCATGTAGCATGCTGTCCTCCCCAGGTCGAGGGGAATTCTCATTGGCGTCTTGATCTCTGTCTACAAATGCTGGCTCGGCTATTCGCCACTCTACATCATCATCATCATCATCATCATCATCATCAGAAGGCTGCGTGGTCTCTGTAGGTTTGCCAACTTGAGGTAAATCTCTCTTACTGTCCTCAGAGGCAGCAGAAGAAAGTCCACTTGCTGTCCTGCCTCCAACATTCGGTGGCATTTGCAGCTGCTGAGCATCTTCCTCCGGGATGAGAAGACACTTTATGGGGACTTTGAAACATTTCACTCCCTTATATCTGACCCTGTCAACACACCAGCTTGTGGCAGTGAATGTGTCTGGGCGGGTAAGCGATGAGTTGTGAGTTGAGGTGGAGGGCTGCTGGCTCGCTACCGCCAGCCTCTCCCGGACATCG
Source organism: Zingel zingel (assembly GCA_023566125.1). Lineage (NCBI taxonomy): Eukaryota > Metazoa > Chordata > Actinopteri > Perciformes > Percidae > Zingel > Zingel zingel. The sequence continues at coordinate 24,320,886 of CM042320.1, forward strand.
TCCAGCACAGCCTGCAGACAGTCATGCTGCCACTCCCCCAGCAGCTCGGACAGATCAAACCCACACTGGCTCTTCTGAGAGTCCTGTGTCTCCTCACCCAGCAGGGCCCTCCATGTCTTACAGATCTTCAGCCTGATGGAGGGCTGCGTTGTGCTGCAAGGGGTGATGTCTTTAACTGGCCCCGCTGCGGTCGTAGCCAGCTCTCCAACTGATAGATAGAATCTGCATTTAGTCTGTTCTAGGGCCATGTGAAACTGCAGCCGGTAGTCCTGAAGGAACACCGTGCTGTTGACCAGGCCGGTGAAACTCTCGCGGTCCTCCTGGTCCTGAAGATGCTCCCAGGCTGATGCCGTGAGAATGGCAGGGATCTGGAGCACCCCGTCGGACAGAAAGAGCAGCCCTGTGGGGCCCTCGGAGCCCTGAGCCTGGGACTGAGACATCTGACCCACCCCGATGACATGAGCCTTCAGCCGCCTGCTGCTGCTGCCCTCCTCCGGACTGCCATAGCTCAGGATCAGACTCTCTATCCATGGAGACAGTCTGCCCCGAACAGTTCGATGCATGGTTTGTAGTTTCAAACTGTGTGTCTCCAGTTATGTTCCGTCAGGCAATCATGTCCCATGCTCATTGGTTCCTCCATCACAACATCGCCATGGCAGCTAGAAACAAAAGACACAATGTTACCACCAACTATAAAATAGTAATGTGATCAGGGTTCAAAATTAACTTTTTCGTCCACCAGCCAAATGGCTAGTCAATGTTCACATTTCACCAGCCACTCTATAGATTACCATTGGGTTTTTTTTGGCTGGTGAACAGTAGCAAATCTACCAGCCACTTGCATATTTTACCAGCATTTGGCTAGTAGATGGTGCTAATTTGGAACCCTGAATGTGATGGTTTAATATGACATTCTGATTTAATCGTGGGAAGAAATTTGAACTCAAACGCGAAAGACTTTGCTAGGACTGGTAACGTACGTTAACGTTACTTTATCTGATCCGCGGATCACGGGCAGTTTTAACAGCGATGTTGCATTATTCTCCCTCAGCTAGCATAGCATAATAAAACCGATCATACACACCTTTGTGTAATCCTGGGCAAAGCAGCACAATATTTACGTTTGTCCTCTCCAAGTTATGGCGGCGACAATTGTTTCAAGTTACCGAGAGATAGCAGTGGTACTTTAGGATGAAGACGAGTTTTCCTTCAAATTAAAAGTGTGTGTGTGTGTGTGTGTGTGTGTATATATATATATATATATATATATATATATATATATATATATATATATATATATATATATATATATATATATATATATATATTACCAACGCATTATCACATATACATTTTATTTCGCTAATTTATATTACAAAAAAGGTTATACTCACGCCGGAAATACTGTTTGGTGTTATTCCCGATGGCTTTGTGCTGGTGGTTTGGCTTTGTGGCCCCGTTCCGATTCTTTATTTGTTCTCACTTCGTGAATCCATTTCGAAATCCGGAGAATGACCCAGCGAGATTATTTATTTCATCTTAGTTTGAAAATGCGTGTTTTACAAAGGAATTCATAACATCTAACTATATAGCTATGTTTCACAAGTAGTTAATCCGCAATTCTGTCGGTCCACAGATTGCCATTAAAGTATTGGAACCGCCTAGCTGATGCTGCATTCAGGTGCCAGAGGAATTCTACCAGAAACACAGCTGTGATAATAAAAGGCGTGTTCTTTCTTACCCAACCTGTTTAAAAATGTAACTAATTGGTTATATTTGGCCTTAGAATAACAGCTTATGTGAATATGTTTGTTTATCGTTAATCTTAGATATATAGCTCATATCATTATGAACAGGAATAACGTATTTACCACATTTCCTTTGACATTGAATGCAGCATAATTCATGTCTTCGCGTCCATTTACAACATTCTCGCCTGGGGTGATTCTTGTTATCTTAAATGCAGGAAGGTGAAGTCTGTGCACATAAGAAAAGAAAAGCGCATTTCGTACTCTTAAGGTAAGGCACTTAAACAGTCTGAACTGGAATTGACAAAAAGAAAAAACGTGAAATAACAAGTTTGAACCATTGTAAACACATAATGTTACAGTGCAGGCTCAAGCCTTCGTTAATGTGCTTGTAGCTTTCTCCCATTAGCTAGTTATTTGGCTAACCAAATCAGACTAACGTTGGTTTAGTTACCTCTCCCACTGCTGAATAGTAAGTCATGTTGATACATTGTATTGTTAGACATATAACTGTTTCTGGACATGTCGGTTGTTTTGCTACTAGCCTAGCCTTTACGTCACCAGCAGCTTTGTAAACTTAACGTTCATGTAAGAACATGTCAGTGTAAGATGCCCCCCTTCCCTAGTAGTTTACTTAACGATATATTATTACAGTTTGGATTTTGTGTCACATCTCGCCACTGTACATTGTGGTGTTAACCTTTGTTAATGCCATTTTTTTGTATTGAAACAAGTGTTGTGTTGTTAATAGTGTGCAGGCCTAATTAAAATGTCCATTGTTTATTTGTTTAAAGTGAAGCCTGGACATGCCCGATTCTGTATCGACTGAAACCGGTTCTAAGGTTTCGGACCCCCAGCATTCTCAGAAACTGCTCCGGGTCCTTCGCACCTTCTGGCAGGAGAAAAGTTTCCACGATGCGCTGCTGGTGGTTGATGGAGAGGAGCTTCCTGTCCAGAAAAACATCCTGGCTGCTGCCAGCCCTTATATCAGGTCTCACACATCATTCATTCACACTAGCCCACATATGATCATACCTTTTTGAATGACTGAATCCCTTTTTTGGAGAGCTGGGCGATATGTATCATGATATTTTTTGACCAAATGTATCAATGTCCATATTGCTGCGATATTGTAGTGTTGACTATTGGTGCTTTCACAAAATATTAACACAATGAGAGTTTTGATAAATAATTGATGTGGATACAATGACTAATTTATTAGAGGCAAATAATAAAACTGCTAGTAAGTTCATCAAATGACATCACTTTACTGTAGGGCAGCCAATATTAGGATATCCAACATTTTAAGACGACATCTAGCCTCATATATCGATGTCGATATAATATCGATATATTTCCCAGCCCTACTTTATTGTCATTTCATGTTCACATACAATAGTCTTTTTCCTGTCTCTCATAAAAGAAAACTCATTCACTCTGCTCAAACACACACACACTCGCACATTAAGATACAAAAATAGCTGGTCATAAAAGGTCAAATATGATTATCTTTGGCTGTTTTTTACAATGTTAAAGCACTAGGGCGTGTACCCAGCTGAGCTAGGAATGATAAGAGTGTATCAGGTTTCTAGTTTTCATGTTTTGTAAATATTAATTTCTGTTAATGGTTTCCTGCTAGGACCAAGCTGAACTACAATCCCCCAAAGGATGATGGGTCTACATACAGAATCGAGCTGCAGGGCGTCTCCATGGCCATCATGAAACAGATCCTGGACTATATCTTCAGTGGTGAAGTAAGTGTGGAGCATTTAAAACCGCAAAGTGACATGCTTAGGTTTTTAGGCTGCACAACATATCATTTTTTTTTTTTTTTTATTGTCATCACAGTATTAGCTTGCACAATAAAAAAAATTGTGAAAGGCTGCGACCTATTGCAAAAGACACTCAGATGTTTGTGTTAGTTGAAATGAAATATCAGTAGAAAACTGCACTTTAAAATGTAACTGTCATTCTTTTTCAGTGGCGCCTTTTTTAGTCAATTCAATGTTTAATTAGTTTAATAAAATAAAAAATAAAAAGATTCTTTCATTTGTTGTAAATTCAACAAGCAATTTGTTGTACTTGTAGCAGAATACCAAAAGCAGCAGGAATGCACAACTGAGTACACTTTAATATCTGTTTATTATTTTTTTTATTTTACCTTTTATTATCATTATCTTGATTTTCAAAAACCTTATCGCATATTTTCTTCATATGGTGCAGCCCTTATGGTAAGCTGGGGTTGGTTCTTGCCTATCCTTTCAAAGGTCTTTTTGAGTTTTTCCCGAATTTTATCTAATTTTATAACCAAACACAATATATCCAACCCTACACCCAACCCTTTCCCTGCTGACCAAAGTGTAACAATTTAATAAATAAATAGTGTGTGTGTGTGTATACATACATACATACATAACACACACACACACACACACACACACACACACACACACACACACACACACACACACACACACACACACACACACACACACACACACACACAGATGGGTTAGTTCCAGGCCAGAGAAAAAAAAAATGATATGTACATTACAGATATAATGAAAACATGAGTAAAAGAGAAGGTTTCCATCATATAAGATTCCTTAACTAAAGAAAAACAACTGGTCCATGAATGGGTAAGAGAGCGTTTCTTACATATCCTGATAAAATGTTGATAACCATTTGGCCTGTCCTTCACACACAGATCACTCTGAGTGAAGAGACCATCCAGGACATGGTGCAGGCGTCTGACATGCTCCTCATGTCCGACCTCAAGTCCCTGTGCTGCCAGTTCTTAGAGAGCTGCATCACGGCAGAGAACTGCATCGGCATCCGCCTCTTCTCTCTGCACTACTGCCTCTACCACGTCCACTACGCCGCCACCGAGTTCCTGCAGACACATTTTAGCGACGTGGCGCGCACTGAGGAGTTTAGGGAGTTGCCCCCGGACCGGCTCTGCGAGCTGCTGGCCATGGAGAAGCTGAACGTGGGCAACGAAAAGCACGTGCTGGAGGCGGTGGTGCGATGGTTCGCACATGACTCCGAGGATCGCAGGGTGGGTGCCGCGTATTGCATTCTCAGAGTGGAGATAGGAGGTTATGAAAATGTAGATGGGTAACTGACCAACTGCTGGTTAGAAAAATGATATCCTTATACATTACATCATTGGAGTAAAGTTCATTTTAATCAAGCGTAGACCAGGCTGTTGGTTTGCCCTAGTCCAAACTGTTCATTTAATAAGTTGGTTTTTATTATCTTTTTATGGTAGGTAAGCTTTGAAATATATGTACCAAAAAAAAAAAAAAAAAAAAGGAGTTCTAGCTTCCGATATCTGTAACATTACAATGAGTAGAAGTCACAAATTGGCTTTGGCCTTTAATAAACACTATAGTTTAAGATATATTTCTGGATAACCTCTTGTGAAAAAATTTCAAACTATTCATCTCTAAGTGCTGCAAGATTGTGTTTGTTCCATAAACCAAAAAATGAGTCTTTTATCTGTATTTGCAGGTACACATGAAGGAAGTGATGTCTGCAGTATGGCTGCAGGGCCTGGATGTGAGCTACCTGAGAGAGCAGGTAGGGAAACCCTAAAATGCTGTCCACATTTAAATGTGTGCTTCTCTTATTATCAACGGAGTAACAAGAGAACCCATGTGATGATGTGAATGTCCAGTCAAAGGGATTCACAATGTTTCACATGACCTTAAATTCAGTAAGTGGAAAGGACTGAGGCATGTCTTGGAGGGTGACAGCAGAGGTGCAAACCTTGTTTGTTTTAGTATTTGTGCATATCATGGCTTTGCTGGAGGTGCCATTGTTCGGTACATGTAATACTGTCACATCATTTGTTCTTTGTTTTTTACAGAGTACAACAGAGGTTAAGACAGATATTTTGTTGTGGGCTGGGAGGGAGGGGGGGGGGGGGGGGTCTTTTGGCCTAACTTAGTAGCTAACCTTGTTATGTGCTGCATGGTATCCCATCAGGCCATGGGAGAGCCGCTGATGAGGGAGGTGATCAGAGAGTACTGTCAGCAGGTGCTGGTGGACGGTCAGCTGCAGGGGGAGGCTCTGCTCGCTGCCTTCAAACCGCGAGGATACTCCGAGTGTATTGTTATCGCCGGAGGAGAGGATCGCAAGTGAGTCATTGGCCACCGTCTTTATTTTTTATCATTTTTATCCTATATGGACTTCATTGAATTATCACCAGCATTACTATGATCGTGAACTTTGCTTTTCCACTTCACTCCACAAATGTTTTGGGGAAAATACTATGACGGAGAAAACAATGATTTTTCTGAGAGTGAAACCAGAGAAAGAGGTTAAATTAGTAACGAGTTGACCTGCGTGGTTTTGATGGGTTTTGTCCTGTACAGAAGCAGGAAGCCAACCGCTTTGACGCGCTGCATGTGTCCGCTCTACGACGCCAACAGACAGGCCTGGATCGAGCTGCAGCCAATGAGTGTCGCCCGCATCGGCCACGGGGTGGTTGCTGCCGGTCAGTGCTGGCTAGGCCACAGAAATACATACACCAACACTGAACAGGGGTGGGGCTAGAAGGAGGGCACGGGGTGGCATTGCCCCTCCCAATCCACTGGGCTAGGGTGCTGTCAATCTGACAATCCTGATTTCCATTGGATCAGAGTACTGTCACTTGGCTGCCTATTCTGCCAATCTTCCCAGTCCTTGTCACATGACCAATTAATGTTTCCATGACGACTATCCAAAATTCAGATACCATTGGACCAGCACTGGAATTGTTTTTAATAAAAGTGTCAGACTAGAAAATGTGTATTGTATTCAGATATACAATTTGTTTAAAATGAAAACAAGTGAAACTAATAATGAATGTGATGTTTTATTTAGCAAAATTACATTGTGTTCTATCCTATCCAATATTTACTATATTTCTAAGCAGATTTTCTATGCTGTATTCTGATAAAATGCAATACTTAAATGAATTACTTGACAAGAATGAATAATTCTCTCATCAGCAGTAGGGCTTATGAGTATTCATATTTAGTAGTAGTAACACAGCAAATGCGTAATGGACTAATGACCTTGTGTTTCTTGTCTGTCAGAGGGTTTTCTGTTTGCGATGGGTGGAACAGATGAACACAACACGGTCCTAGACAGTGGAGAGAAATATGACCCTGACTCCAACACCTGGAGCCCCATCCCCCCAATGCTACAGGTATACACCCCCCTTTCCCCTGAGCTTTCAGCAGGTAAATGGAGTCCTCCATGCAGTAGATTGTTTTTCTGTCCAATTTCTCTCCCCTTTTTTTCTTGTATTTAACTATAAACCGTTCAGTCCCTCTCTCAGTTAAATCATTCCATCAAATAGACACTAAAAGATAAAAAAAAAAAAAGTATAACTCTTGCTATTGGAATTTGCTGCTGTTCATGATTTTTAAACAGGATAAATTATTATGTCTTTTTTTACTAGGGCTGTCATACAATTCATTTTTTTTGAGTCGCTGAATTTCTATAGCTAATTGCGATTAATTGCATGCTTTATCACATGATTAAAATTCATCACCTTGCATCACTTTGCAGCAGTTCCAGTGTGGCTGCTTTCTCCGTGGAGTACAGACTGTGTATGGTGAAACTACTGTCCCCCTGGACGGCCATGTATAACACGGGTCAGAACATGCCAACCGTAGTACGCCTCTAAGTCTTCTACGATGCTGACAGGTCTGCAGTTAGTTGCCACCCATTTTGCAAGAGCTGTAGTAATTTTTTTGGGATTTGGTTTCAACAGGTCGGCGAGTAGAACTCTCCAAAATAGTGCTTTGCCTGAGTCACGTTAATTAGCTCGTAGGTGGTAGCTCAAGCTTGACGTGCTTCTGTGATATTTTAATTCGGCTTTACACAATGTGCATATGGCTTTAGACTTGGCTACTGCCGTCCGGGAGTTTTGGAAAATTAAAAGCGCCATTCAGATTGTGTTGCTGCCGTCTTTCTCCATCATGCCTGCAGCAGCAGGATGTGTTACCAGGAAGTATGGCAGAGTGCGGCAAAGGGTCAAAATAGTAGCCTGTTAGTCACGACGCGAAGCTGAGTGAAGTGAAAATAAATTAATAAATGGCGGCATGCGATTAATGCGATTTTAAAAAAAAAAAAAAAAAAAAAAAAAAAAAAAAAAAAAAAAAAAAAAAAAAAAAAATTAAAAACAATTATAATTGTTATGCTTGGCCCTTAATTGCATCGTGATTAACGCGTTAATGCTGACAGCCCTATTTTATACTGATATTTATTTAACCTTTTTATATAACCAGGAGTTAAAGACTCATGAGATGTCTTTTCCATGACTGTCCTGGCCAAGACAGGCAGCAGCACAAATAACACGGTTCCAGACATACAGTAAAACAAACAGAGCAATGTAAAATGGAGATCAAATGCTGTGATCAAAACCATCCTTCAGCATGCATGGCCACTGGGTGTCAGCAGAGCTCCAACACGGCTTCAGTTTCAACAGACTACACATTCTCAGTCACCTGCTTCCACTTTGTAGAGAAAAGTGGTGTCATTCTTATCTCATGTTATCTTTATATTGTTGAACAACACTGTCGGCACATCCACATGATAGCACATCATTTAGGTTGTGTAAATGAAATAGCAATACTACCTTCTCCTAATAATTACTAACCTGTTCAAGAGCAGTAAGGCGGCATCCGTGTCTGCCCTCAGTCCCTTTTTCTTTTTACAGTGCTCGCCAACTGGGCGAAAGTCACCGGACTACACCATTTTCTGAACATAGTCATACTGAGACATCCAGAGAGAGTTGTGTGGAGCTGATAGTCTTAATTAGCTTTGTAGCAACTCATTTGGTAATGGCTGGAATATAACGGACGTTCATTAATATCAAAAAGTTACCCACTAAAGCTTTAAACCACTATTTAAAATCCAAATCAAAAACACAGTTGGAGACATAAAAGCAAAGCTCGGTGTCATACCTGAGCTTTTAAGTGTGATTTAAAACACGTGAATGGAGCATTTGATGTGTGACTGACATGGCTTTGGTTTGATTGTCATCTCACTAGCCTCGTCAGAACTTTGGGGTGGTGGAGCTGGACGGTCTGATCTACGTTCTCGGAGGAGAGAACAAAGAAACAGAGCTGATCACCGTTGAAGTGTTTGACCCTCACTTCAGTACCTGGAGAATGCAGACCAGTATGACTATGATCCGCAAGGTAATAACACACATACACATATCACATTGACTGGATAGTAGAGCATCTAACACAGTTGATGAATGGGACACAATATTGTCAAAGCGTGGACGATATCACAATTAATTGTCAAATTTTACCTGGGTAACGATTAATAAACAATCGAAATAGACACACTCACAGTGGCGCTCCTATTAAACTAGACTAAATCATGGACAGGACTGAGTAGTAGTAGTAGTAGTCGTCGTCAAGAACACAAAGTATTTATTTGTTTGCTGAAATAGAAAAATCTAACTGAAATATGTAATATTTCACATCTGTTGAGAGTGTGAATATCAAAATAGTTAATATTATAGATAAATCTAAATGACAATTTTATTGCTTATGTTATTTCATTCTATTGGCGGTATGTTTTAGGATATGGACTGACGTTATTTTAACAAATTCTTGTTGAAATAATGTCACCTAAGTGACCTGCAGACTGTGGACAGGGAGCACAGGGGCGATGCTGCTCAGTACAGAAATGTCCTATTTTCAGGGGATTTTTCATTTATTTTGTATAACTTTATTTAACATGATGTAGAAGGTGCAATATGTAGATGCTGCTATTGAACTGAGGCATATCACAGTTTACAGGAAAGTACTGATATGTTTTATTGGAATTGTTTTTTATTATTATTATTATTATTATTATTATTATTATTATTATTATTATTATTATAATAACTTTAGTGTTTGTGATACATGTTCTGTGTTTGACTGTTCATGGTTATTAAAAGAAGAACACTTATATCTATGTTCTCATCCTTGCATAAGAATATAGAGCAGTTTTGATGGGGTCTCATGCTATAATGCTCCATGACATGTTGAATGTTGAACTTTAGCTCTACTTTTTTTTAATTTTTAATCTCAAATCGAATCGTAATTGCAATATCTGGCAGAAAAATCACAATTACAGTTTTTCCCCAAATCGTTCGGCCCTACATTAGACCAAGTGATTAATTTTCCTGTACTGCATGCTGTGTCTGTTTTCTCCTTCAGGTCGGCTGCTATGCCTCCATGAATAAGAAGATCTATGCTATAGGTGGGGGCTCCTACGGGAAGCTGTTTGACTCTGTTGAATGCTTTGACCCCAAAACCCTGCAGTGGACGGGCCTCTGTCCTCTGAAAGAGAGAAGGTAAACTCTCATTGCATCAGCTGTTGTGGTCTGAGCAGGACAAAAGAAAGAGGATCTAAAACTTTATCAGCTGACGCACAAGTCAGTTTAATACTGGTTTTCTTCTTCTCATGTTATCTTCTCTTTTCTGTCCATTGAAGATATTTGTCACACGTTATACGCACTTGCTGTATAATATAAGCATTTAACTTCAGCCTGATACTTAACTTTGGACTTGTTTGTATTGCACAACAGGAAATGAAACGTGTCTCCATGGTCATTGTTTTTCTCTCAGAACTATCAGTAGTTTCCATTTCCCTCAGATGACACCATATTAACATAATGTAATCATGGCACTCATATCAAAATGTTGCTCAGAATGATGAAGTAACCACAACTGAGGATGTTGTTGAGTCACACCATGGCATGTACACTTGTTGGTCATAGCAGAACCCTTGATCCCAAGACGTGAAGAAACGTCTTTCGGTTTGCATATCTCTTGATTCGTAATAATAATAATAATATATAATTATATATATATATTTATTTTATTATTATTATTATTATTATTATTATTATTATTATTATTATTTAATAATAATAAAAATAAGTAAGCCCATCCCTTATCATGTCAATACTGGCCTCTGTTCACTTCAAAATAGAGGACAATGACAATTTACACCGTGGTGTCTCTGTGAGCAATATTGCAAAGCAGGATTACTTTATGGCAATAAAGTAATGTAATTTTATGATTTTTTGATTTTTTTTTTTTTTTTTTTGATAAAGTGTCTTAATTTACAGGAATTGACAAATCTAGAAAGAAAAAATTTTTTTTAGCCAATAGGAGACATTGCTGTCTTGTTATTTTATCCATCTGGCTCAACCGATGTACATTTCTGGGATAAAGTTGGACCTTGAGTAGTCACGCGTTGCCAGACCCTCCTCCACAGCGCTGCGAAGGAGGGTTTGTCGAGTCCACACAGCGTTCCGGTATTGAAGAAAAACGTGCACTGGTTTATTGGCATTTCTTTAAACCAATCTCAATCGTCTTGGGCGGTGCTAAGCTCCGGACAGAGCCACGGTGCCTCTGCAAAATCGTCTCAGGAAGGAACTTGTTTTGGTGGAACATGTGTACGTTCAAAAGTAGTTTTAGTCGTGCAACAGAAAACTCAGATTGGACAGATAGTCTAGCTAGCTGTCTGGATTTACCCTGCAGAGATCTGAGGAGCAGTTAACCATAGTCCTCACAAATCCAAAAGAGTTTAAAATTACAACTCAAAGAAAGCGGAGGGTGGCGGGCATCTAAAATGGGCCTAAAATGAGGGACATCTGATGGATTTTCCCGTGGGACCTGAACAATCCCAAAAGTGGAACGTCGTCGATATAGACCTGACCTTGGGTGTCCTGAAAGGCGCCATCAAATAAAATGGATTATTATCCGGCGCATGTCCCTCCCATTTCCACTATCTCTGCTATCTATTTGGCAAGGGCATCATTGCTGCATACAGGACTTAGCGCTGCCCAGGATGGTTGTGATTGGTTTAAAGAAATACAAACAAACCAGAGAGTTTTCCCTCCATACCAGAATAGGGAATGCGGTGTAGTCAGACCATACTCCAGCACTGTGGAGATAAGTCTGGCAATGCAAGACTATCCATAACCGTCTCTCAATCGATTTTTCCATTATTTTCCTGGGCAGGTTTGGGTCGGTGGCATGTGGGGTCGGCCAGGAGCTCTACGTGTTCGGGGGAGTTAGAAGCAAGGAGCAAGACAACCCCGAGCAAAGACAGATGATGACCTGCCAGTCTGAGTTCTACCATGACGACATGAGGAGGTCAGTAAGGAAATACTGCTTCTGAAGGATGCAGAAAGGGAAGCTACTCCTAAATAGCAATTCCTAAACGTTAGTTTCTTTGAATCCATTATTATTACTAGGATTTTTCTGGGTTTTAGATTCCCATTGTCATCTAAATGTTGAGTGTCAAAGATCATTCTTGTGCTTTATCTCACCATAAGGACCATTTTTAGTTGCTGTTTTGGAGCTTTTTACCATATCACATGATCTTCATTCATTAATTGGATTCCCATCAGATACCACAAAGTAGTTTGTTTGTTTTGTTGGCTAATCTTTCAAGACCAAAATACAGTTCTTGGGAGACTTTGAAATTTGGAGAACTTGTTTTCAGATGAAATTGCTAAAAGCACAAAATATCGGCTGTTGTCGTTCTATATAATTCAGCTCTGGAAATGCATATGGAATGGCTGTATGCAATATTTTCATTTTGTTTCGTTGTGAATTTCATTGGGTGGGAACACGAGGACATGAATAAAGGTTAAAAAGTATTCATACAGAGAATCCACACTGTAATCAAATCAGTTTCTGCAGGTTTCACCAAGTCAAATTTTAGACTTTTTAAGACCTTTTTAAGACCATTATGAATGAAATGGAAGACCTTTATCACAACATCAACTATGCCCTAAATTCAGTTTTTTCAAGCCAAGTATCGCTAAAGAATAAAATGTGTTTTATGTCTGTGGTACAATCTGAAAGAGACTCGCGCCAGTAACACAAAAGCTGATTGGCTGCAATAGAAGTTGCATGTTGGTCTCATTTGTAGTCGTAATACAGCAAAATTATGTTTGGACTAGCGAAGGAAAGAACTACAACATCACAGAATAATAATAAAAAAGAGCATTAGAGGTAGCGATGCATGGACGTAGGAAAATTAAGACTTGTTTAAAATTATGTAATACCTAGAACAAAGTACTTCAGTGAATGTAAGACTTTTTAAGATTTTGATTTTGAAATTTTAAAACATTTCTTTTTAAGACCCCATGGAAACCCTACAAATAGCTGTGTATGTTGTTGTCAAAATGGAAACAAATTTACAAATATCCCTGCCCTACATTTTTTTATAATCTAAAAATCAAGAAACTAATCAAGAAAATTGTCTTTTTGTCGGTTTTTGATACCCATATGTGTTGTGGTGCAGGTGGATGTTCCTGGATGACCAGTCCTTGTGTATCCAGACCAGCTCATCCTTCGTTTACGGTGCGGTGCCCATCGGAGCCAGCATTTACGTCGTGGGAGACCTAGACACAGGTCAGTAAGAAGAAACACAGGTCAATCAACGCCAGAGGGTTACAATAACATCAACATTTGAATGTGTAAGGTTGGTGTTTCCTGTGCGTACAGGAACAAGCTTTGACTACATCCGGGAGTTTCGCCGCAGCACTGGGACGTGGCAACGCACCAAGCCTATGTTACCCACCGACCTGTCCAAAACAGCCTGCTCCGCCCTGCGCATCGCCAACTGTCGGCTGTTCCGCCTTCAGTTGAGCCAGGGCATGTTCCGAATCCGAGTCTGACTTCAGGACACCAGGCAGTGGCCCACTCTCGGCTCCATACTCCACTTCTTTGCACACTGGTACTTTCTACCTGCTGTAGGTCTGGGTTTAGGGATTTAATGAACACTAAGGTATTCTAGTCGCTAGATATTGAGGATTGTGACTCTCCGTTTAGGGGTTTATAATCCACTTAGACTTGACGGGATAAAAGTTCATTCAAACATATTTTTAACACTGTTTTATGGCATTTTTTTAGAAACAAATATTTTTTTTTCTTTTTAACATGGGGTTTGATTGTTTTTTGCTTTTTATTCAAATGGACATTCCTCATTTGTGATGTTTACTGGTGATCTGTTGCTTGGTGAGGGATTTAAACTGCAATTACTGAACCCATTGTTAGATGAGGGATTATGGTTGAGATTTTAAAAGCACCGCTGTGCAATTTGTATTTTAGTGTTGTATTATGTCTGGTGGTATATTGTTCATCTTTCTGGCCAATCGTAGACACAATCGTTTGTCCTGATATTTGCTACAGCTGCAGTGGAGGGTTGGAAATCTTTTAGACTTTGTGTCAGTCCCCTAGAATCAGAGAGCAATGGAGTCTTCTGCACAATAACAATGATCCTATGCATGTTGGCTCCAATAAAAACTTGCTGGCAATCTATGTCAGACCATACAGTATCAACTTTGGGACTTGTCAGGCTGTTCAAATTGTAGTGCTACAAAGTAAATAGAAAAGAAATATGCTAGCAGCCAAACGTTATTAACTCCCGCCATCCATCTGTGACGCTTTCTAGTTTAGAAATGCAGCAAAACAAAAAATGCGGCCAAAGCAAATTGCATTGGATTGGGTCGTTATTGACGTGGGTCGCCGGAGCAGTCGTATGGAACACTTTCAGAATTTTCATACCGAATTTTGAGAATCCCAAGAAAAACGACGGCATCGACAAATGCCAAAAACTACATCTGTTTACGTCCAAAGGACAAAGCCCACCAGGGGCCGTAGGAATGATGTCTGTTGTCCATCGAAAGCAAAGGGGGAGGTACTGTAATGTTGTCATAGAGCCATAAAAGGAGGAGGTGCTGGATGGGTCCAGGCGAAAAGAGCAACATCCGGCGGAATTTCCGTCGGCACCGGAGCAATCCCGGAAGTGAAACGTTGTGGATGTAGACTACACACAGTGTGTAAAAACCTTAAGTGCCATGATTGTCGCTGGAGACCTCTGATCGTCTGACATAGATTCAAACCCCAGCAATGCAGCAAATTAATTATGGACAGTGTAGAAAATCACTGACTGAAGTAGTAGATGGCAATAAATGGGAACATCAAAAAGTAAATCACAAACTAATCCCAGAATGCATTGCACAGGCACGTTGTTTATGCGAAGAACGGATGAGGATCTGAGAGTGGATTTTCCTTTGAAATCATGAGTCACCGAGACAGTGAAATACAATAATAACACCTACAGCATTTCCTTCACTGCGAACACTCATGGACAGATGACTTCACACTAACTGAATGTTTAAGCACAAGCGCTTTACTTGATGGTAGTTTTTTTTTTTTTTTTTTTAAATTGTTGACCAAGCTGTCTGGGGTCTAGCCTGTTCAGAAATAGACGTTGCTGCGAGTGACACTCTTGTGTCGCTGGATGTGTTGCTGCTTTCGTGACCTCTGACCTGGCTTTCCAGTCAGTACAGTTTTGGCATCCCTTGACCCCATTTGTTCTGTGTGAGTTACAGCTGTTGCTGTCTGTCTCAGGGACAGCACATAGAAAGTACACACACACTCAGTGGAGCGTGCTCATAGAGTGTTGATAAAAACGCACATCTCATAGTATCAGAAAGGCGATACACCTCATGTACATTCCACACACGACGCTTCCAGGGTTACAAAAACGTGAGCTAATAATATACAATTTAAACAAATACTGTATATTCATGTGTTCTTGTGTGAAAGACGTGATAAATCAGTGTACTACCACCTCTATAATAATCATATAAGCAAATTGTTTTTATTTTTTTTTAAACACAAATTTGGATCCAAAGCTAAACAAACCCCAGCACCAAAATGTAGTCTCTCAAAGTGAGAGACGGCATCCTGTTGCACCAGCGGAACCTAAGGCTAAATTTACATTGCTACGTTTTGGTTTAAAACCGAATATCTTTTACTACGTTCCCCCCTCTCATTCCCCCTGTTCTGGTGTTTCCGAGTCCCTAAACCGGAGACATTAGGAAACACTTCTGACCCGTTTTGGTTTGGAATCTGCGGGGTTGCGTTTCAGTCTCAACGGCTCCAAACAGAGACCTTTGGCAACACCGACACTGATGCCAACGTTTCTCCTCCTGATTGGGTCTTATCGGTCACGAAGTCCCGTTCTCTGAGACTAAACCTACTAATGTTACCATGGCAACTACCACCAACAGGCAGAGTATACATGCTGCCTCCTGTTTATGTCCAGTATACCAGAATGTTGATGAGATATGAGGGTTGGGCGCGTTAGTTTAAACAGAGATTAGTTCTTCTACTGGAGCTAAAAACACTTCTGTGCACAGAATTCGCTTTAGGCTCAAAACTCGGCTTAAAAACCAAAACGTAGCAATGTAAATGTAGCCTTAAGTTAAGACATATTTAACTGATACATTTTAACTACTTAGTTTTACACTAAACCCGCCACTTCATTCAGATGCACCATTTCCACTTGGTCTACAGCTGCACTAAGTCAACCATCAAAATGTTGTGCAGAGTCAAGTTCCGTCCTGTGCATCATCCAGGACAGCCACTGCTTACTATTCAATTAAAATAGAGAATGCAACTTTGTTAATTTGAACTGGCCAACATGATAATAAACCTGTTTGTCAGCCTAACATCACCTCATCAGCAGGCCCACGCGGAATCTGTGACCGCAGAACTCCAACAACACCTCTGCCGATTTTAACCCTTGTGTTGACTTCGGGTCACATTGGCCCGTTTAAAATTTTTGTTTTATATCATAAAATATTGGACGTAGAAGTAAGTGCTGAAAATGTGTAGAAGAAAAATTTAAAAATTTACAACATTGGAAAAAGCAAAAACAAATTGTGAAAAAAGGCGTCACAAATGTCAGAAAAAGTGTTTTTTTTCAAGGTTGAAACGAAGATAACACAAGGGTTAAACAGTTTTTAATAATAAAAATAACGCAAGGGTTAAACAGTTTTTAATAATAAAAATAACGCAAGGGTTAAACAGTTTTTAATAATAAAAAAAATATATATATATATATATATATATATATATATATATATATATATATATATATATATATATATATATATATATATATATATATATATAAAGATTCAGAATGTTAAGCACACACAAACATTCCACTAAATTCCGCGGATTTTCATTCTGGATCACCGCTAAGAACTGTCAAAACACAAACAAAAAACCCTGCAGATTCTGTTAAGGTGTGTAATTCAAAGATCATTTATTAATTGGTGTGAATGCTGAAGCCATTCACACCCTGTTCTTCTATGTATTCATTATTATTTTTACATTAACTCCTGCCACATTTTTCAACATAGAAACTTCATCAATCATCAAAACGTTCAGCATAATTAAGACATTCTTGCTTTTATTCAAATTTTCCATAACTATCATTTCCAAAACATTCAACGTTTTCTGGGACATTTTTCCCATTCAAGTGAATCAACGGAATTTTAAAAGTTGACACAAATTCATAAATTTTCAACTGCTATCTACTCATTCATACGTGCACCGAGAGAAACACCATTCAAACTTGAAAAATGTTCCACGTCTTTCATACATTCTGGGTAGCATCGACCTTTCAACATACAGCATTTACACCGCAATTTCCTCAGAATATTCTCTAGTTACTTCTGTTGTGAAGTGAACTAATGACACTTGGTGTAACCTGTTTTTACTAATTCATAGTGTAACTCCCACACTATTCAAACCTAAGCTACCAACTAACAGCTAGTGCAACAGGCTGCAGGTCTTATAACACACAGACTAACATTAGGCAACAACTGAACTTTGAACATAAATTCTACTAAACGATTTTCTGCGGTTAATGGTTTGTTGAATTATGAACAACAGACAAGCAAAATTATTATTTTAATATATGGAAAAATATATAAAAAGATCAGTTTTGCCACTGTTCAAACCATGTCAGAAAAAGAACAGTTCTCAGACAGTATGGTCACACTGAAATGACACACCAGCTTAAAATCAAGGATTTCCTGGAACTCATCGTCAGAAATCTACAAAGCAGGAGGGCCAGTCTGCTGAGGCCTGACTGGGACATGCCATAGTGTATAATCCTTTACTGTAAATACTACATTAAGTTTGGAGCTGCTCTGTATCCTAAACAACGCTTGTTCTCCCATGTTAACACTTTATGACTATCTGTGTTGTGATACACTAGTGCACACCATACGAGAAAATAATAGCAGTCTTAACTTCTAAATAGTATAGCCTTAACCAAAGTTGTGTTGTGAAAGACGATGAGTAAAAACTGTTGTTTCAGTTTGTACTTTTGTTACTGATCATGAGGAAGTTTTGTAAGATGTTGTCCACAAGTGTCATTCATTTACGTCAAAGGAATTAAAACACCAATGTGGTAAATGATGTCCTATCCCATTTTTTGTTTTTTTGTTTGAATGCAACCAAACACCAAGTGCTGCTACATATTCTGATAGCTCGACTTTGATCAATGACTCAGGCAAAGCTATATTCTGTTAAAATCATCTTACTGCCAATTCGATACAGCAAAATGCACAAAGTAGGGTTCAAAATTAGCACCATATTGTAGCCAAATGCTGAATATGAATAAGAATGTGGCTGGTAGATTTGCTTCACTCACCGGCCAAAAAAACAACAATGGTAAGACATTGAATGGCTGGTATACTAACATAATTGACATGGGATCATCCAAATTAAGGTGGTCACCTTTTGGATCATAAATGTGCTTGTGTGTTGTGTTTCGTACTTAAAGTATTATAAGATATACAAACAGACAATACATAAAACCTAAAAGTAACAACTACAAAGACCTCATGCAAAAACTACAATGATGCACCAATAGTAATATCTAGCTGGTTGTATATGTGTGATAAAATAATGCATTATACATTTATTTGCAAGGAAAGTCTTGATTGAGATATCCTGTGTGCAATGCCATGACTTAACATGAGATTGGCTCTGCTAAAACAATCATTGAGTGTCCAGAATGTAAAGGGTTCATCCCCTGGGGACCATAAATGTGCTCAATAATTTGGATTTAATGGGGATTATGGCAGGAAGGTCAGAATTAGGGTCCATCTAGTCTCGCATTGCCAGACCTTCTGGTCTGACTAGTCCACACAGCATCCCTGGATGGGAAAAAAACGTGTTCTAGTTTATTGTCATTTCTTTAAACCAATCACAATCGTCTTGGGCGGTGCTAAGCTCCGGACAGAGCCAAGGTGCCTCTACTAAATAGTCTCAGGAAGGAACTTGTTTTGGTGAAACATGTGTACGTTCAAAAGTAGTTTTAGTCATGCAACAGAAAACTCAGATTGGACAGATAGTCTAGCTAGCTGTCTGGATTTACCCTGCAGAGATCTGAGGAGCAGTTAACCATAGTCCTCAGAAATCCACCAGAGGTTAGAACGCCAACACAAAGAAAGATGAAGGTGACGGACATCCGGTCGTAAAGAGTGACAACCGGTAGAACCTGGCGGCAACGGACCAATCCCGGAAGTGGAACGTCATGGATATAGAATAGGGTCCATCCAAAGGGGACCATGAATATCTTTAAAATATTTTGTGAAAATCCACCCATCAATTTTTAACGGTAACTTGTCACGTACCAAAGTGAATATTTGACCTAATGTTAGCTCTGGTTAATAGGTCAACAACACCATTAGGGATAAATTAGATATTCAATATTCATTATACATTGAATGTGCAGCCATGTGGCCATTACATGTTGAGATATCTTGCTGTGAAAGAGATGGATACATGGATGGATGGTCCCGCTTAGACGGTGTCTTTTCGCTCTGCCATTAGTGGGGTTAGAATTCTTCCTGTGTTCAGTCCAGAAGTTCAGACCTTCATTAAAAATCATATCGGCATTTAAAATACTACTCACCACATCAAGTTGTGCTTCCCTTGTGTTGTCCTGTTGTCAAAGTTTTTAATATCAGAAATATGGGTTTCTTTCAACTAAATTGCCCAAAAATAACATGGATGTACGTTGTATGGAACCCATACATTTAAAAAAAATATATTATTTCCATGACATTTTGGGTATTTTATTCAATTTTATAGCATTTACATTTTTTTTAAATAGTTTCAAAACAGTATCCTGACTTATCTTTGACAGTCTGTGATCTACTCAACATTCTCTGATCTTAACTAATAGTCCAAATAATTTATCATTTCTGCTTTTTTTAACCTAAAGAATTGGTATAATGTCACATAAATTAGGTTCATTCATGAATTTTAAAAAGCATTGAAAAAAGTGACAAAAATAGTTAAAAGTGGCAAAAGCATCAGGGAAAAAAGGGACAAAGACGTCTGAAAAAGCACCAAAAAAAAGTTCATTTTCAATTTTGATGTGGAAGGACCACAAGAACATGTTCGACGGGAAGACAACACAAGGGTTAAATGGGAACCTAGTGGGGTCTGGCCAGGTTTATCTGTATGAGCAGAGTACATTGTATGTTTGTGTCCGTCAGGAAAAGTCTAGACAGGAGATTAACAAACAGGACTACGTAGCATGACCAGGATGGAGGTAATTAAGTTAAAGCGAGCAGCTCTCGTGACCACTCCCAGAGTTCAGCTAACCTGGGTTCTGTGACTGGTGAGGGTGGGGGAGGGGTTGCTGACACGGCACTTCAGAACTGGGTACACAACTAGATTTACACTGAAATACTCAACAGCTAACTAAACTGATCAATGCTACACTGGTTGTTGATTGACAGGCTGATAATGATAATAGTCAGCTGTGTGGTACAGTGCAGAAATCAGTCAAATGATAAAAAAAAATCTCACTGGACACTATAAAAAAACATTTGCTTTCCGCCTCTACATGTGTCACAGTTTCAGATCATTTACTCCTCATTGTCTAAAGAGAACAGTTAGTCTTGATAATATACATTAAGTGTTTGTGACACACACCTGTCCATTAAAATCTATAAAATATGTAAAATGCGAAAAACTCACCTGCTAGTCTCGGTCGACAAAAATTAATTTACCGGATAATGGCCAGAACATTTGTTGCCGCAATATTTTCCGCTGGATGTCCCTCGCCTTGCTAAACTCTCTTGTTTCGGGAAACCTCAACAAACTTCGAGCAAGCAAACTATTCGCTGAAAATGTCACGTTTTGAAGAAAATTTGGATCGTGCAGTAGGGCAGGCCTGCTTGGTTGTTTCGGGGAAGGATTGTAAAGATTTCCAAAGAATATGTTTAGGGCAGGGGTCTTCCACGTTTTTTTAAGCCAAGGACCCCTTAACTGAAACAGAGACAGAGCAGGGAGCCCCTACTACATATGTATAATGTATAAAATTAAGTTGCATATTGGGCGGCCTAAAGCCTTTATGCATACCTTTTTTGCATAGAATACGAAGCCGTTAAAAATAATAATTGTTGGCATGATTTTATGAATCATGTTTTAATGTTACATGTGACAGTGATTCCTTAGGATGAACTGCATCTGTGGGTGGCTACCTTAGTGGCTACCTAACCTATAGGTCAGTAAGCCTATCATCAGTGCTTTATATATGCTAATAATATGTTGGATTCATGTTAAGATTTTTTAATATTAAACAATACTTAGGAGGCCCCACTGCAGTGACTCTGAGGACCCCCTATGGGTCCTGGACCCCCTGTTGAATATCTCTGGTTTAGGGCATTTCCTCTCTAACTGGGACGTTTTAGGACTGATTGGTGGGGATTTGCTATGGACAAAATACACACAGCGATAAACTGGTAAGAGCTAATGAAGTTTAACCATGTATCAGCTAATTTAAATAGCTCACGTTCCTGTATTGTGTCAACAGTTAGCTTAATTTAAGATTGTACGTGGCGTTTTCTTTTGCGGAGTGTAAATGTTCCACCAGAACAAGTTCCTTCCCGAGACTATTTAGCAGAGCCGCCGGCTGCGTCCGGGAACATTGCGCCGCCCGAGATGATTGTGATTTAAAGCCAATGCAAACAACCCGGGCAGTTTTTTTTTTCCTATCCAGCAGTGTATGTGTGGAGGAGCAAGACTCTGTGTTGTTGAGATAGGTCATCTCACATCAAAACTATTCATACTGGCAGCAATGCGAATTTGCGACAGTTGTTTGATAAAATGTTTAAATATTCGCGCCAGCTTATCTGCCATGTCGGGGGGACAGTTTGAGGTCCTTCTGGGGACTCTGCTGAAGCCAGAGAGAACGTGACGGTATGCGGTCTGAGCGGATGAGAGAGAGCAGAGACGGAGGTTAGCTCCGGAGACTCCAGCCCCGTCTCTCCCTGTGCTGTCTGACCACTTTCGGGGAGCCGAAGCAGGAAAAGCTAACACGTGTGTATGTTTCTTTTCAGAGAATCCCGAAGTGTCCTTGAGCAAGACACTGAACGCCTAACCGCTCCTGATGAGCAAGTTGGCGCCATAAATATCAGCCTCTCCCACTCATTTCATTATCACATTTCATACGTAATCTCATCAAATGTTTCTTTGGAATCATTTCAGATAGAGGGCTTCCTTTCTGCAAACAATCAGTGTTCAGTGATGTATTAAACAGTTCTATAATACAGTATGTAATCACATTGTATCAGGTCCATTGAGGCTGTGATGTACATGAGAATTCTTTTAATTTTTTTTTACATACATCTTCAAAACACAAATTTACAAATTCTATTTAACAATGTTTGTTGTGGATTCCCAGCACTGATTTGATATCGACAGATATTTAACAAAATAATTTCCATAATTGCCAAATCAAAACATCAGTCTGGCTCTGTGACACATTACATTCTTGTTGTACGTATTTCTTTCCCCTTCTCATTCTCAGTCGTCATTGACTGTTGACACAACAGCAGATAGTCTGCTGGCGTGCTGGTCAGCGTGTTGTAACTTGTCTCCAGAACAACACTGGCTAGAATATCTGGGTGGTGTAGCGGCAGGGTGGACTCTGCTGATGGGGGATTGTGTGCAGAATGGAATAAAATGAGGTTTAAAGGGGTGATTGAGTGATTATGTAGGGTATTTTACACTGTTCCTTAAAGTCTCCTAATAGGGTATGTAACATTGGTTGGGCTGAAAATTGCCCGAATGCTATTTTATTAGGGCCTTAACTACCCTGTGAATATGGCTCTATTTGGAACAAGAGCTTTTCTTCCAAATATGGTATGCTCATGAATATTTAGATGAGCTGCTGTCTAATTGGTTTGAGCGAACCCCATAGAAACACATTGGAGACGAGACAGCAAGTCTCATATTTCAGAGACTGCAAAGTTATACATTGTTTGTCGGGCTATTTCGTTATTAAATTCACTTTTGAGACTTTTTTAAGCGAGAAATTAAAACAATAAAAACGAAAATTGATGGCTAAATGCAAATTTGGTAAGTCGTGTCGGACTTTAGTTAGGAGCTCCACACAGTCTGACGAGAAAGCGGCAACCTCCATATCCAGTGAAAGTCACTGTTTCCCTGGGTACTGGACTACTGGAATACTCTGGGCTCCGTGGAGCTCCCGAAGCTGGCTGGCTGCCAGCTGCCAGCATAACTAGAGTAGCTATATTTACAGTTTGAATTTCGTCACGCCACTTATATAGCATGTACCCCAAGGTCTTATAAAGCTAATACTTGTGTTCGATTTGAATTTAATGAATTTTTGTGAACATTAGGGGTTTCGTTAGCTACGACTGTCCCTTCAATCCTATGGGTAAAGATCGTGGCTTGCTGCAGGCCCTGGAGCTCCATCAGGGCCTCGGCATTTTGTAGTCCAATAACCCAGAAACGGTGACTTTGCATGGGTATGGAGCGCCGCGGGCTTCCCTTCGTGAAGGAGATCCAGCTAGCTCACAGCGAGCCGGAGTCTATGAAGTCGGACCAAGGGAATAAGCTTCTCCTCACAACCCGAACCTCCTGTGGCGCCATTTTGATGCTAATAAGCACTCACCCCCTGTTAGCATCCCATTGACTGCCATTCATTTTGACGTCACTTTGACAGCGAATAACTTTACATCTGAAGCGTTTAAAGATTGTTTATTTCTAAAGAAACACGACAAAGTATAAAAGCCTCCATTACCTTGTAACTCACGTTATGGCTCCGTAGCAGACGTTTTTGTAAAAATAGGCTAACGATTGTGTCATAACCACGGGACTTACTGTCGCACATTAGAGGAAGTACCGTATAGTACAGGAGAAGCTCACAGGCAGTTTGGACTTACATTAGCTGTTTAAGTTTAATTACTAATGTTAACTAGCATTTAGTTAGCAATAATTAGCCTGTTCCTATGTTATCTCCTTACATATACCTATGCTCTCCGTCTCTGTAAGATTTGGAATGATTGAGATTTCTCTTGGCACAGCTACCAGAAGACTTACAACTTTCAGACAGGTTGCTCACGTCACATTTACGTCGTCTCTCTCAGTTGGAGGCTGCGCAGTAACGCTCGGCGCTCACCGGAAAAGTGCTTCTAATGGCCTTCACTGGTCTCCGTCCAGAGCAACGGGATCTGTTGGTCCATTATATATATATGTCTATGAGTAGGACACGCCAGGTGGCGAGGCAGCACCGGCCGCTGTCACGTAGCCTGCTGAGCTCCTGCTGAACTGCGACACACTGTCGGACAAAATTTGCAATTAGCCATCAATTTTCGTAAAACGGTCCATATTTGACCTCTACATAGTTGATTTCTCGCATAAAAAAGTCTCAGAAGTGAATTTAGTGGCAAAATAGCAGATGAACAATGTATACAATTTCTGAGATCTGCGCGACCTATTCAGACGACTAAGCTGACCTCAGATCAGTGGTGTAGCCTATGTAAATGTTTGGGCGTGACAAAGAGAGAGACTAGAGCCAAATGAGGAGGAGTCAACTAGGCGGCTCATTGAGATTTGCCTGTTTTCAGAGGCAGTTTCAAATTGTGAGATTTGCAGAGGAAAGAGGTGTCAATGGGATTTTGAGGTTCTATGTATGTCTTAGTTACCCACTAAACTGTCGTTATTCAACTATGACAAGGTAAAATCGGTTTTGCGTTCAATCACCCCTTTAAGGAGAACTGTGGGATGTCCCGGCGGGAACATGTGGAAACCTCAGAGCTGAAACTGACTGAGGTGGTTGTTGTTGTTATGAGTCGGGACCCTTGAGATGGGAAGCTGTGAAGTCTGTGTTCCCTGTCAGTTACATTCCATACAGACTGTTGCACCTTGCTACACACTCACCTGTGTTTCTATAGCCTCGCTCCCTCTGGCTCATTCCTCTGTGAGTTTCAAAACAGTTATGTCATCAAGCAGGATTTTTTTCCACCCGCGTTTGGCAGATGATATCATCCTCTATGTGCATAAAATATAAGCCACGTTTGAGCTGAAGTGCACTTTACAGTTCTGATGCATATCGTTATTTCCCACATGCCCAGGTTTTTTTTTTATATATCCATACATCTATGAGTTTGCTACCAACACCTCAATACAATGATGGTGAATGGAATTTAGTTTGTGCAGTTCCTATGAAAGGAAACTGAGGCATTGTTCCCCATGTTGCCGTTGACTCCCTTTAAAGTGAATTAAGGATGTAACATCTTTGATGGCAAAAAGCTTCCTTTCAGCAAAATTAAACTGAGGTCCTAATCTTCAGCCCAGCTGACACAATCAGCTAAACCACAATCATTGTCTCATTTCTTTAGGCTTCATAAAGACCAAATCAAGCGATCCGACGATTCGCAGCAGGGTTGTTCGGTGCTGGGATTGTCACTTAAATGGAGCATTTGTGTGACTTGTTGTGTTCATTATAACCCCCCAATGAATTATATTTCACAATTATTGTTGTCCGTCAGATCATTTTAATGACCTCGACATTTCCTCTTTCCGCTCCTTTTCGAAAGACAGAAATGAGACAAGCGACTGTGCTTTGTGCTGGAGCACGTTGCAGGAAACCGTCAGCTGTTACACTAACTCCTGGGCAGTTAAGTGCTTATGTTTTGTTTTTTAACCCTCATATTTTTTCAAAACTATTTTGTTTCTTGGCGGTGATAGAGACAGGGATGTTTACTGTACGGGACTCTCACACCACCTGAAAACGGACTGACAAGTCTGATCTTCGGTTACTTGATTGTCCACCCAGGGGTGGAACTAGAAGAGGGGGCACGGGGTGGCACAGGTCCCCCTGAAATAGGATTGTAAAAAATGTAACCTACCCGAAAATCCAAACATCCACATGTGTGGCCCTCGCGTTATTATGGATCCAACTGCAGTTCTAGGCAAGACCCGCCCTACAAAGCAGCCCGATTGGTTGAGGTTAGGCATCGACCTCGAGTAGTTAGGGTTAGAATAGCCAATTGGTCAGGGGATAGGCTCTGAACAAATCAGGTTCCGATACCCCCGCGAACATGAACGCCTGGCCAATTGTAGCACAAATGCTATTGAAGTGCGGGTCTTCCCAGATAGACTGTAGGCAGTGCTTTTACACTAGCCGTCTCACATTTCTGTAATATTGTATGATTTATGTGAGAGTAACAACAGAAATGTATACAGTACCAGTCAAAAGTTTGGACATGCTTTCCCATTCAAGAGAATGAGAAAGTGTCTCCAAACTTTTGAAAGGAAGGCTAATGTACACAAGCATTAAACCAATCGGACTGATATCATTTATTATGTATTTATGTATCTACTGTTTAGACAGGGACAATGCACAGCTCCTTAGCAGTACCAGAGTTAGCTATAAACTCATTTTCATCTGTAGTCCCTGTGAAGGAAACAGGAAACCTCAACATTGTCTGATGTGTAAGTGACTGTAGTAGTGATGGTTCTTTAAGTGGAAGGCATGACTTCAGGGCCTTGTATTGTTCAACATCCGCCCTGCTGAAGTATCCATGACTAAAACAATAATTCCTACAAAAGGTGTGGCAAGGTGTGCTTCTCTCTCTGTACCGTAACTCAGCCTATCCAAAGTCCAAACTTGATCTGGTGGAATTTAACACTGAGACTAGACTAAAGCCAGCTAATGTCCCCTAGAGGCTATAATATTTATTACACACTATGAATATGTTGACCAAGCAAATGACATATTGATGGCCGAATGGTAGTAGAGGAAAGATCAAGGGTTAAAAAATCTTCTGAAGTCCTGTGTTTGTGTGTTCACACAGAATGCAAAGCACGTTTTAGACACTGCACAATTGCATTAAAAAAACAATGGAAAGACATGTCCATATCAGTTATTTTATGGTGTATTTGTGGGTTTCAGCTACGTGTGTGGAGTTTACGTTCTACAAAATTCACATATGGTGGGTATTTTATAAGCTGATGATCCCAGTATGGTAAGACTTAATATGTTTGAAATGAACTATGCATTAAAGGGTAACTACTGTTTTTGTCAACCTGGACCATATGTTCCTATGTTTTTGTGTCTAAGTGACTGATGGGAACAACAATCTTTGACATTGGTCCAGTATTAGGGGAGATCTCTGCAGACACTTAGAATATTAATCTGAGTCTGCAGAGGCAGACTCAGATTAATATTCTAAGTGTCTGACAACATTATGGAAAGGATTTCTAAGGAGGTCGACCTTTCTTTTAAAGAGTAAGATCCTGTTTTTAAACTTAAATCGATTCATCTTTGCAGCTCTATTAAATACATTACATTACTGTTGTAGTGGTAAATAAACCATGGCCACCAGTCAGTGATAGTTATAAGGAAAATGGCTTGTGATAGAATCAGCAATCTATTAATCATTCTTTTTCTTCCAATACATGCGTTGTTTTATTGTCCTGCCTCATCTGTTACTAAATGATTGGAGCTTAGAAAACTCTACCTGAGGCACATAACATCCGCAGTTCTTTCCTTTTAATAAAAAAAGAGTTTATTATTCTCGCACCCGCTTGTTGACGCATCAGCGCCGTCAGTGATCACCTACTCTGCCCTCCTTCCCCGGACAACGATGAGTGGATGTCGTCGCCATCATTTCCACTGAGAGGAGAAAAAAAAGAAAAGAAAGAGGATTCACTTGAAGTCCCTGCTCCCTCCTCCATGTTTTTATGTGCGGGGGGGGGGGGGGGGGGGGTGGCGTGCAGACAGTCAAGCGCAAAAGACACACGGCTCATCCGCTCGCCTCCCCATTGACGTCACTCCGGTATCACATGAACGAGCAGGGACCAATCGGCGGCGGCGCTGCCGGAGAGTGCTGGCTCCTTTACACCCAGATAGGGGGGAGAAAAAGACTGAATAAAAGGAAACCGTGCTAGTGAGCCTGATATGACCACAAAACCTCACGGAGGAGCCTAGAGCCGCCGCCATTGGATATTTCCTCCGTGTTTCCTCATTACTCCCATGCGTTCCTCTCTGTGGATTATTGTGTTTGGCGCTGGGGCGGACGGAATGGATCAGGCCATGGCCCTAACATATTGAATAGCTCGGCGGTGTTGGTGTTGGTGGAGGAGGAGGAGGAGGAGGAGGGGGCTGGAGGCGAGACGCGCACCGTGGAGACAATTTATGGGGCATTGTGCGGGGAGAAAATGGTGGATTATTTTCACAGTATCATAAAAACCTCCCCCCGTCTGGATACCCTGCCATAAGACGCCTGTCTTGGCCGTGTCTACTGTAACTCAGGTCGTGTTCTAGCGGTTGGTAGGTAGGTAACCCCCACCCCCCCCCCCCCCTCTCCAGCTCGATCCGAACGACCTTATCTATTTCTATTTTTTTGTACATGAAGGATTGTTGTAGCGGGTCGACGCCTTTGCCCTCCCCTCCCTGAGAGTAACATTTGGAAACAATAAACTGTTGGATTACTGAACTATGGATTTCAACGGCGGCGGCAGCGGCGGCGGGGGGGCCAACGAGCTGCACAACAACCAGTTTTATCAGTGCGAGGAGAACAAGCCTCTGCTGGGGGAGATGTCGGAGGGGAATAATAACACCAAGTTGAGCGCAGGGCCGTGCAAGAGA
Source organism: Zingel zingel (assembly GCA_023566125.1). NCBI lineage: Eukaryota > Metazoa > Chordata > Actinopteri > Perciformes > Percidae > Zingel > Zingel zingel. Next base: position 24,349,454 of record CM042320.1, read on the forward strand.
AGCCTGCACCACTGCAGCAGCAGCGGGATGCGATACAAGCTGCTGCACGAGGGGGACATCCAGGTATGCGTGGTCAAACACCCCCGCACCTTCCTCAGCAAGATCCTCACCTCCAAGTTCCTCCGGAGATGGGAACCTCACCACCTCGCGCTCACAGACAGCAGCCTGACCTCGGCCACCGTGAGTCGCTTTCCAGCCTTGTGTGTGTGTGTGTGTGTGTGTGAGTGTGTGAGAGAGAGGGAGAGAGATTCACATTCCACAGGCAACTTTGGTGTTTGTCTTTTCTTGTCTGGACGCAGCAGACGCGCACCGTGATAACGCGCAGTCCGTTGCCATGTTGACGCAGTTTACAAGAAGGCAGCGTGTCACTGCTTTCATGGCCCGTCCTGCTGATAATATCGTCAACGCTGTTGCTGTGGCCTTCACTTCTCCACCCCCTCCCCTACCCTCCCCCCATGCCATCCTCACATCCCTTCCTCTCCATCACATGTGCACCCACATTTTCACCGTAGTGGCCTATGGCCCTCCGGTTCTTACACTGGGGTGAAGCAGGGGATGCACAGGGTATATTGAAGTAGAGGTTGCTGAAATGTGTGCATGTAGTGCAGGGGTGTCCAACTCTATTTCACTAAGGGTCACACTGAAATATGAGAATCACATCAAGGGCTATACATGTATAGTTTATTGGCATGCTTTCTAGTTAATCTAAAAAGTAAAATATGTGACTGTATTATTGCCTGTCTCATATAGTCTTCTCACTTCCGTTTGGTCCTCCACATAAAGCCCTAAAAAAGTCAGCCAAAAAGTTCCTTAGGCATGATAGAATTTTGCATATCAAGCCAGACAACATTTTTAAAGTATGCTACCAGACAGCCGACTCACAACAACCTGTTTGACAGGTCTGAATATGACAACTCACCGGTTCAGCGGAAATCTCAAAGTGGGTAAACTGGCCAAATTCTGCTTTGAGTGTCGCGTAATTGCAGTTTTGAAAACAGCTTTCTGTCTTTTTTGGGTTTGGCGCACAACTAGGGGGGCCAACATTTGTTGTGAACCTAAAGTGATATGCGGGCCAGATCAAAATTTGCGAGGGGTCGGATTTGGCCCGCGGGCCTTGAATTTGATACATGTGATGTAGTGTGTCTCTTAATGGTCATTAATTGGCTCCATGAGGCTTTTAGCGGGTTTAAACTCTGAATCTAAATGATTAAACAACAAAGATCTTCTCTTATTAGTCCGTGGAAATAAAACCCTGCAGCAGGGGGTCTAAGGGGCCAGTTAAGTGTGTGACATGAAACCACTTGAGAACCCCTACTGCAGCAACCTGCATCCCCACAACAAACAGGTGTTTAGTGTTGCCTCCTGCCTGTCTTATTGAAGGAATGCAGGATGGAGAGAAAGGATGCTCCGGTCATGTGCCATCCTCAATTACACTATGTTGGTATTATTGTTATTCTACTCTACTCAAAAAAATCTGTCCAGTGCCAACAGGCCTATATGTCTTCATGAATACAACTATGGATGGTTATTTTTCAACCAATAATCCAGTGATAAATATAAAGGAGAGACTTTATCTCTACTTGTCGATCCAAACATCGGCACAACCAAAAATATATATTTTCAGGAAATCGGGATCTATTTTTTCACTTAACACACAATACCCTCGTTATTTTATATATCTTTAACACTATTTACACACCAGCCTGGAGGAATTATAGACACAGTGTAATAATTAATCACGAAAAGAGCCATGGCTGTGGTAATCAATTGTATTTGTAAGTACTTCAGCCGAATAATGCCAAAAATAATAAAAGCCTTTATTTCCCGTTTTGTTATTATCAACATCTCTGACATTTTCCACAAAGCCAGGCCCATTGTTTTATCAACACACATCGTTAGAGGCTTTTTGGATGTCTGCCTATCACACCTCGAGGAGCGTGCTGAGTTGCCTACTGCAGTGTGCACTGTCTTGGAGACAGTATTATTATTGCAGAAAAGGCTTATAAACGCACCTAAACCTGGTTTACCTGCTTGTCCACAGGAGATTGAAGCCTTTTTAAGTCCACTATAAATCTCAATAACTCATCTGAATTATTTGTACACATGACCCTAAGAATATTAATACAAGTTAATAAAGAATATAGGCCTTTTATAGGAAAATGCATTCATTAATGCTTTTCTTAACATCTAAATGGATTTGCTTTGGTCCCTTATACAGTACTGATCCCATTTTTCACCAACACTGATTATTTGTATAAATGTGCTTGTTGTTGTATGTAGTGTAACGTAATGATATAAGTCAATGATGCACTAAAAGGGAATTTATTATGAATCAAATAATCTTATGAAACATGCTTGGGTAGATGACAATTGATCATAAATCATAGCGTCATGGAGGCTTCTTCCTGGCGACCAAATAGCGGTGGAAGCACACCATACTGCTTCATGAATCCAAGCTGTTTACTTGAAAAGAACGTGAGTTGTTTTCAGTAGATTCTTCCACTGTACAGATTTTATGTCAAGAACCTAATTTATGTATTTTTCCATAGCAGTTGCCAGTGTTTTCTTTAGGATTTTTTTTTAGCAGTGGGGGCAGGTCTGTCGGGACCCCCCCCCCCCCCAGTCCCGCCGCAAAATGTTTTACGTATTAAACGGATCTGACACTTCGCTGCAACACAAACAAATATATTTATTCACCTATATTCACACACAATGAGGCATATTTTCATTTCATTTTGATTGAACTGTATTTTTGAGGAACTGTATGTCTACAAAATGAATTTTACAAGAAATTCTTCATAGGGAAACCAAAACCCAAAGTAGGCTATAGTATGAAACATTCATAATGAAACTAATTGCATATTTGCCTCAGTGGCAAAGTTGGCATTTCTTGGCTTTTGGAAAAATAACTCCAAGGCTCGGTTATAGGGGAATTCAGAAAGAGGTGGCTCATTAACTTTGCTAAATAAAAAATAAAATCCTGCTGGTACCTGACTTTTCCTAAAAGAGTCAAGAGTTAATTTAAAATTGTTTGTATATACATTACACAAAAGGCAAAGAAAATACAATCACTTTTCCCTATTTTGGCCATACACGGTCATACTGACCGCTCAGATTTTCGTGGTTTTGTTTTTAATCTTTTGCGTGGTTGAAGATGTATCTTGGTTGCTTAGTAACTATCATAGTCTCTGTCAGAGAAACGTAACTAGCTCGAGTAACAAGTGTGGCCATCACCGATGGGCCGAAGGCAAAGCCAGAGTCGGTAACGTAGGCTACTACGGTGTGGACGGACTCTGTTCTGAATCAGAAGAAAAGCAACGGGCGCTCGCTCTGTGAAAGGCACGGTACACGTAGATGGCCGGTAGCTGTCTACGTGTTCATATAACTTTATACATGCTACAACTGGCTGGAATCATTGCACAAATCCTCTCCAAGGAGTGCACCAGCAGTAAAATGTCCCGGAGGAAGTTCATGCAGAAACTGGCAAAGTAGCTGAGAGCGGAGTTTATGGAGGAAAAAAGGGCCGCGGCGCACGGTCCGAACAGCGCTGCACACCACAGCAGACATCAAAACTGAGGCAGTGCCAGGTTAGGTTAGGTTATAAATGTTCAAATAACCTACTTTTAATTGTTATTTGGCTGTAAATTATGTTGAACGAATTTCCCCCAATGTTTCAGGACATGATTGTATGAAATAATCACGGTTTAGAACTATGCCATGATATGATATCAAGGGCGTTGTATTGAATCAACAGCCACGTGCAATTTAGCTAGCAGGTGAAGGTGGAACTAAAAATGTGCAAGAACTATAGACTAATACAGGCTTAAATGAACTGACAACATAAGTTATACAACTTGCAGTTCTCAAGGATGCACACATGTCATCTTAACCGGGTCCTCCTGACAGCCTGTCTCTTTTTTTTCTCTTTCTCCCTTTTCTCCGAGTGGCACGCGTGTGCACTCGCGTTGTGAGACGTGCTCTCTAACAAACAAACCGCTGATAGACGGCTTTTTGTACATTCTGATACCGTGGCGGGAGAAATCTAACCGTGGCGGACCGCCACTTGCCAATCAACATAGAGGAAACATTGGCAGTTGCTTCACGTTAGCTTATTATCATACACAGGCTTGTGATAAAACTGCCTGATGGCTGATTCCTTGGCTTTAGTTCCTGTTTCTTAACACACATTACAAGCAAGTTTTACTACTGAGTTTCTGGCATCACCATCAAAGCATACTATACAATCTGCTGATTAGCTTTATGACTAATGGGATAATATTTTAGACTAATGAGGTAGACTGGATGTACACATTTTAGCATGAACAATGTTGAGTGATAGCTTTGATGTTCCCACTTGAGTATCCACCAAACTTACTTATTACTAGCTTCCATCAATAAAAGCTATTTCAAACCTGCGATAACTGATTATTATTTGTTTTGGCCACTTGGGCGCAGCAGAAGCCAGTCGTGAACACAGTATTGACATAAACCTTTTCAGTCCCTCCAGGATTTCAGGGTCTTTTTTTCAGATTGTTGCGGCCCAAAATGCCTGATTTTGCGGGAGCTTTTGTAAAAAATTGCGATAAAAGTTGCAATGTCTTTTGTATGTTTGTTGCAATGAAGTTGCGGGAGAGAGTGAAAGTTGAAAAAAAGTTGCGATTTTCTTTTGTTTTTGTATAGTTCTTTAAAAATAAAAAGGAAACTTGATTTGGGGAGAATAAAACTACTCTGGGCTGAGTTTTCCTAGTAACCTTACCAAAAAGGCTCAGGATGCTGTAAATGTTGGTATAATATGAAAATGGCTGGTGGATTTAAGACAAAAAATAATAATTTATTGAATCAATCAAATTTGAACATATGTGTCAGTGGCTTGTTGATCTTTACATTGTTATTTTCCTATGCTGGCCTGGGCTTGGACACACATACGGTTTGATAAAGTCGTCAATTTAGGTCATCCTGTCGTCTCATCTCCTTTTTCTCCTGCATCCACCGTGTGTGTGTTGTTTGTGTTTGTGTGTGTGTGTGTCTATGTGTGTGTTTGTGTGTGTGCAAGCGTCAGTCGCGGGGGGTAAGGAGCAGCAGCCCCGCCCGCTGCAGAGAGCCGACAGCCAGGATGGAAACGGCAGCAACTTCAGCGACTTTTAAATCGTTACAGTCAACATTGATGTTAAAATGCATACAGGTTGGCAGGACAGTCTGAAATGTTTTGCACGGTCTTTTGCTGTACGTTTTGTTGGTAAATGAGTCACACACACGTCTCGTCTTCATATCAAAAACAATAAAATTAGCAACCCCGTTCTCACTCCCGATTGGTCATTGCCTCTCAGAGTGCACGTGGGACTGCTGTGTTGAAGTCGCGGGAAACTTCAGGTTATTGGTGAAATGTGCGGAAAAGTTGCGGTGATTGGTCAAAATTGCAAGTCGCACCAAATTCGCGGTGATTGGTTGAATTTGCGTGAATTGGCGCGATCGCAGCATTGTGAAATCCTGGAGGGACTGCCTTTTATTTTTATTATGTGTGTCTTTGAAGGTTGATATGCCAAACGTGTTAGCAAACAGTTTTCTATTTACACATTCAGCAGATATGGGGCATTTGGAGTCGTGTTTCTGAACACCTGATGAATGTAACTCCAATATTCACTTTCTTTTAGCTCTGTTTTTGGTCTCTACCTGAGGGAAATGGTTGTCTCTTTAGCTGCTAAATGCTCCAATATGTCCACCAGCTAGTCTCTAACTGTGTTTGTCTTTCAGAGCAGTAAAGTTGTGGGCACGACAGCTAAACAATGAGCTGTAACTTTCCATAAAGAGGAGCTGCAGATTCAGGTGATCATTCTCTGTAGGTTCATTACTATGAGAGACCCCTTTTAACATTTTCACATTTGATAAATTGTTATTATACAAATCAATTATAGCCACTTTAAAGCAAAAAGGCCCATTCTCACTCCCAACTCGTAAATTACTGATGCTTGGTCAGTGGCTCTCAGCTTCAGATTCTAATGCAAAAATCTCCCTTTAGCGTCTGTAGGGAACTGGTTGGGGGGGGGGGGGGGTGGATGGGTCAAACAACACAGGACTTTAACCCAGGAAACTGGGGTTTGTGTCCCATTATTGTCCCGCGTGTCACTGAAACATACATTTTGTAACCCTACCAGCGTTTTTTTTCCTAAAGTTAACAGTCCCGTTCTTGTGCTGCATGTCAGTTAAACATACGTCCCGACGCCAAGAGTCACGACCAAACGTGTCTAAATATGACACCAAAGGGCTAGACGCGAGTCCCGAGAGCGTTAAATAGTGACGCCAAGAGTCCCGACCAAGGAGACTTTTTCCGTCAATAACAAAAGCCAAAGGCACCTGACCTTTTTGACGCGATGGTATTGAGAATATGTTGAGAAGGCACCATAAATGGTCAAAGTACATGCTGTTGTCATTGTAATACTAGGAGCTTTACATTTTGCTATCCATTTATACACAAAGTTTATTCATTTCGGTTGACAACAACCTTAACAGTAGCATCTCTAACTTTCAATGGAGAGCATTTCTATCATGTCTTCTGGTTCCCTTGAAAAGTGTTTTGGCAGGATAACCTGGACTGGCTGTGTGTTATGGATTTGGACCAAACCACACAGCTACAGTGTTGAGTAGAAGGCATGACACCAAAACCCGACTTTGTGTTCAACATGTTGGCTGATGAAAAGAACAACTACTGGAGTACCTTCCACAGATGGGAGACAAGTAATAGGCAGCAGGTGCTTGCAAAGCAGAACAAGAAGATGCCCTCAGCAGCACTTCTACTTCCTTATCAGTGATGAATCAGGTCCTGAAATTGTCAGAAGTTTCTCTTTTCTCACATGTAGCACACAACAAGAGATTGTCAGTCTCAAGGCAGTTACACACCAACCAGATGGCCGACCGTTGACAGAAAAGCCAGTCAGACTGATCAGTCTCCCAGAGTTGGTCAAAAAGTGCCTTGGAACACACCGAAGAGACGAGACGTAATACATCTCCATAACAGCAGGCGGCGCTAATCTGCATTGTCGCCCAAAAAATTAAAACCGGCAACTGATTGGACGAACGCGTCACATGGATCTGGCTGCTGCTTCCGGATTTTTCGAACGGCCATTACTGACGAGTCATTCAGAATACGATCTCATATTGTACTAAAATAGTTCACCGAAACGTGTTTCTGAAAACATTTTAAGAGAGAAATAGGCCGTGCAGTTGCTGAATCTGTCTTCATTTCGGATCAACAAAGGTCAGTTTAAAAGATTTTCATCAGATTTTGAGAGACTCTAGTCACGCTCATCCCACTTGCCATTTCTAGGTGAGTCCCGACTGTCCTGTCTCTGACTGAGCATGTCAGGTCGGCCAAAATGAAGTCCGACAGCTCCTCCAATGGACGACGGCACGGAACACACCGAACAGACTCGAGTCACCGACCTCGCCCGACTGTTAGACGGCCGATTATCCCGACCAGGTTAGGTGTTCAGCATAAGTTACCATGGCGATTTAACCCGGTAACAACTGATCCACCGTCGTCCTACAGAAAACCCAGGGTTGAACCTGAAGTTAATGCCAAATCTTGCTTCGTAGTACAGGCCTCTGGCAGGGTAAAGACGATCCAACTCATTTAGACATTTGCGTTCCAACATACAGCTCCGCCGGGTAATGGCTAGATAATTTCAGCTTTCCAGTGTGAGAGGGGCTTATGTTTAACAAGTTAAACTTTTGTAAGGAATTTCGCACTGTAAAGTGATAACAGGAGTGCCAACATATCAGCAACATATCGGCAAACCTTATTTTGCCAGGTAGTGCAGCATGTGTCAGTCTATTGTGTATATTTGTAAGAATTCACAGTTCCAATGAATGTCCAGTGAAATAACTACTTGCTGTTGCTTTTTGTATTTCTTTGATCACATTCCTAGATGAGGTTTTAAGTTGTGTGCTAATATACGGTGGCCTTGAAGTGCAAATCACAACAGAAATTAGAAAAACACAACAACAAATCATAAAACGCAACAGCAAATAGGAAAACACGACAGTAGGGCTGAAACGATTCCTCGAATAACTCAAATAATTCGATTACAAAAAATCCTCGATGCAAAATGACTTGCCTTGAAGCTACGGTGCTACTGTCGCACACCAGACGCGGCTCAGGCTGCTGCTGGCAACACATGCCAGAGCGTAAATGGTGAGGGGCTAAGAGACAGGCTGGAGGAAACGACAGAAAGTTTGGAATCCGTTCAAACGTAATTAAAACTAAAACTCTGTACAGTGTGTCTACTGCAAAATCAAACTAGCTTACCACAATAATAGCACGACGTCAGTGCTTTTCTCAACAGAAAACATTGAGTCTAACTTAATCATCCATTCCACGAAGAGGACCGACAAAAGTAAAAAAATTTCTCATTTCAAAACACTGGACGAAATGGATGTGGAACTGTGAACTGTGCTGTTGGTGAATCGGCGTCAGTCTGCTTGCAGGAGGAGAATATTCTGTCAGGAACTTTGCCCGCAATGTGCGAAGGTAGGTAACGTTACCGACACTGATAGGCTTTAATGTAAGCATTAGTCGTTTTCTATTATTTATCCCATGTCAACAAAATTAAAACTTGTGGGAGTTCATGTTTGTAGTAGTCATAACACTTACCGGTAAGGAGAACTGCATTAATTAATCTTAATTACATTAAGCTTACAGTAGCTAACCATTTACATTAGCTTGTAGTTTACTGCATGTATGCAACATTAGCTCATTGTCCAGTAGCTTCTAGCTTTCAGACAAATGCAGTGCAAAATATGATCAGCAACTACAAGGTAAACGCTACCAGCTAATGATCTACCACAGGCAGTATGATATGCAGTAAACTGCAATTGAGAAAGGGTAAATAGTACTGTAAACACCCAAGCTACAAGGCTACAACCAACATATGAAAACCCATAACACCACTGATAAACACCCACTAACACAGTAAAGGCAGCTAGGTGTAAGTGTGTTAAATGGTCAACAGTTGTCAGTTAAGACCATGATGAAGAAACTACACCACTACACAGTTACATGAAGTACCTTCATGTTACAGTGTGCTTAAATATACTTGTGATACAATTCTAATTCTAATCACTTAATTATCTTTATAGTTTCTAGATTTTAGTCCAATTTCTTCAGTGTCTTTATTTTCTATGTCCACAAGGGAGCAAGGCATATACTATGTAGAGAAAGAAACTCGTCCTCTATAAAAAATAAAAAATCGACTGCTCTTAACTGAAACCATTAAATGAGTCACTGTCATTTGCAAAAACGAACAGTTGTACACTTTGCATTAAAAGCGGGCAGTGGAAGTTAATTTGACTTAGGAAATGTATATTTTAGCCCATGAGAGAGAAAGAGGGAAAGAGATAGTTGCGCATCATACTCATAGCGTTGTAGAAAATTGATCTTCATGGTAAATTTCCTGAGTAACATTATCTTCTGCTTACTTTTAACTGTTAATTTGTGCAAATGATTAGTAGCCTAATCCTTGAATGGTATGGTTATGACTGTTTCAATTCAGAGCAGTGGTCAGTTAATGTATATTTGTAGTCTACTTAAGCATTCAGTCGGTCTGTGATCGTCTGCTACACTTTCTCTCGCAGTTTCATTACAGCGGCCGTGTTTCTTTTCTTTTTATACAAATAATGTGTTTCACGTCATCATCCTTCCACAAGAAGCTGCTGCTCCCTCTGTATAAAGTATGTACAATGCGTATTCTCAATTTTGGCATCAGTAAATCTGTGATCAACCTTGCGATCTTTTGAGGAAAGCCGTGAACGTGCATCTATCTGAATTACTTCAGCCTGACTCAACCAAGTCGCTCCTCCTCAGCCTGGCTTGGCCTTCGTGAAACGCACCAAGCCAGGATGCACAGATTAGACTAGGTCAAGCCTCGCTTTATCAGTTATCCTGGATTTATAAATTATGCTTTTCTGAAACAGGCCCCAGGTCATAATTTGATGGAAAAATAAACATTGAAAAACAGTTTATATTATATACACACCCAAAATCTTAGACGCAGACAAACCAGTTAATTTAATGCATTTATTTTTTAAATCTCTAATATAGCAAATAATCTATTCAACATTTGTCTTTGGCCACTGTCTCCCTGCTGGTCTTTTGCTGTCCCTCTCCTCCTCATCTTTCCCTTCTGGTGACGCTAGTGCAGCCTCCGTTTGTTCCTTAGTCCCCTGTTAAAAGACAGCAAACACAAGAAAAAGATCTTTACCGTTATAAATGCTATAACGGAACGTTATACTTGTTACATGGGAAACTACTCATACACTTTAGCTTTCATTTAACGTTGCTAGTGAAGTTAACAAGGTGCAGCTTTACTTCCCATCCTGCAGATACAACTGATAAACACACCAATTTCTAAATCTCTGCTAACGTTATGCATATACAGTAACGGCTTATAAAAAGAGATTAAAATGCCACCGGACATTAAACTTTACGAACACAAATGGCATAAAAGACAGCAACCCAGCTAGCTAACAGCCTAATGTTAAATGATAGGTTCAGTTAGCTTAACGTTAGCTCGGGGTGTATCTACCTAATTATAATAGCAATTTGTACCAGCATTAATGCGTTAAGCTTTACATTGATGTAACACATTAACGGTGATAACAAATGTACGGCAAACACTAAATATACTTACATTTAAATGTTAATTGTGCCATCAGCGATGCCGGTCGAACTCCCACTTAGGTCCACCATTGTTTGTTTTTTTTTTTAACGAGCTGCCAAAGCCGCGCCCATAGGATTGTGGGTGATTTGGGAGCGCGAAAGACAGACGGTGCGTCTGTCCAATCAGGAGGGTTCGTCCTCTGCTAGATAGGCCCTACCCTTTCCGGTAGAAGTTAATGCCGTTGTGTTTTGTGATTTATTGAAGTGTTTTCATATTTGCTGTCGTGTTTTCCTATTTGCTGTCGTGTTTTCCTATTGGCTGTCGTGTTTTCCTATTGGCTGTCGTGTTTTCCTATTGGCTGTCGTGTTTTTTTATTTGCTGTCGTGTTTTCATATTTGCTGTCGTGTTTTCCTATTTGCTGTCGTGTTTTTCTATTTGCCGTTGTGTTTTGTGATTTGTTGTTGCGTTTCTCTAATTTCTGTTGTGATTTGCACTTCAGGGCCACCGTACTAATATCAGTGATTCTTTATTGATTGTGGCTGCAGTGGGAAACATTGCAGCCTTCTAACTTTGGCCAGTCAACAGCAGCCCTCAGTGACAGGCAGGAAATCATCTCTTTCAGGAACTAGGCAAAAGTTATTTCTCTTAACCCACAGGGGTCTGAGGGTCATTTTAGACACACTGATGATTTTGGCATGCTCGCATATTGTTGTCAATTTACAGTAAACAAATGTTAGCAGTATTTTCAAACTACCATGACTTTTTGGGATTCAGCAGAAATTCAGCTACAGTAATATATAAAGTATTTCATGATATTACTTTACATGTAATCTGGAGAGAACTCTAGTCTTCAGGACCCCACAGCCCGCTGCTCTGCCACCTGGCATCACCACACAGCCAGCGTACGGTACTAACCCTAACCCTCGTACCTGAGTTCACCTTGAACTCCCAGACAGCAAGTATGTTTAGTTACGCGTGCCTCTCTGCCGTTGTTCTTTTTCACATAAAACCGGGGCGGTTAAAGTTAACTGACGCTATAGAGTTAAAGTTAGCTATCGGAGCTAATGCAGAGAGAAACAGACTCACTTGCGGTTTGGGAGTTCCAGGTGAAGTTGTGAAGGCTGCCGCCGTAGATGTATGGTAAAGCCAGAAGCTGAATGCGATCAAGCCGTCATTGAGCACCGTGCACAGAGATTCTTTAGAATTTAGCGGCGGACTAGAACATTTGTAATGTTAGGCGTATATACTGTCTCCGTCAGGTCCGGAAGTATTTCATCCCCTGGTACCTACGGTACCTAGGAAAAATGAGTTTCCAAAATTCCCAAATTTTGGTACCGAAGTACCGGTTCTTTAGAGAGGCATTATCAGATCTTAATGACAACATTGACCAAACTAATGCACTCTCTAATATTTGTGGGGAGAGCATTCCACTGTTTCCAGAACAAGCTAGTTATTAGACCTAGCTAGTTAAGATTTGTTTCTCAAACTACTGTATATGAGGAGTCTTTCTTGTTGGCTACTGCTACTAGATAGTCCTTTTCAAGCAGTATCTTTCCAAAGGATCTCACATGCTTATAGTAGGTGCTTTATTGTGCTTGCTTCAAAGAGCCAAATGCCAACTGTCACTGAATGCAGGGGACTGGCAGTCATAAATGATCCTGTAAAACCCCCAGGGACTAGTGGAAATGTTCTGTAAGCTAACAATGCACTTTATTGCTTTAAAGTCATCATTGAATGCCATAAGCACTGCACGTTTCGTAAGCATAGCAGAGAGTATGAACATTAGTCAAATGGTGTCATTTATCATAAGCTGTCCTTAAGTGAACCGCAGTCTGCTTGATATTTATGGAAGGAAACTGAATCTGTATAGACCGCTGTGGTAGAAATGATGATGCCAATGCTCATTCTTTTGTTTTAAATCAAGTCATGTGGGTGATTTATCTAGAAATTCTGTTGACTGTGTGTTTGTTCGGTATGGTGACACCCATACAGCGATCATGTGTCGGCGAGTTGGCTTGTCGACGATGTCGCATATTCTTTGCTCTGTAAAGGCTGAAATATGAGGAAGAGGGTTTTATTCAGGGTGAAGCATGAATGTGCATTTCCTGAGTGGAGTTGTTGTGCTCGGTTTCGACCGGAGTGGTTATGTGGGAAGAAGAACAATGCTGACCAATTTGCTCTGCTCTCTTACAGAGACACTACTTCCAACAAGGAGACAAAGAGCGTTGACTCTATGTCTCCAACAGCAGCCCCACGCACAGCAAATAATTGAGATGATTGTGAGAAAAAAGCTTTGTGAAAGTGAGCGTGGCTGCCAAGAGGGTTTCATTAGTTTCAGTAACAAAAACCTCATGAATCCTGTTTCAGTTAAAGCAATGTTCATTTTTCCAAAACCTACAGTTTTCAATTGCTAACAAGCATCGGGCAATACTTAAACCACTTTTTCAAAACTCTTCATACTGTCTGCATTACCAACATGCATCTTGGCTGAACAGTTGATCTCACCTCCAAAACTCACTCAAACGACCAAATCACTTCATACCGGTGTCTCACTTATACGTTTACATGCACATAATGTTCAGGGTTTTGCCCTTATTCCAAAAAAGAATAATCTGTTTACATGGCAAATGAAAATGAATATTCCACTAATATTCCCGTTTACATACAGCCGTGACCGTGCAAACCCAGCGTCCCTCTTTCATTCCTTTAACCACCTTCTTGAAAAGGTCAGTGTAGCGATGTGTGCGCATATCCAAAAAGCTGTTAGCTGTTTTATCCAAGTCTTTGACCATGTTTAAAAGTAGCTGTGTTTCTCCTTATCTTTTGGCCATGCATCTCTACCGCAGCCTTGCAAACTGTTGGCTAGTTGGTTTGTGTACAACAACCAGCAACCATTTAACAACTTATAATGTACCAGGCCAGCAACGCACAGAGCTGAGCCTAGGCTGTAAACAGGCAAAAGGCAGTAAACTGGCTGTAAACTGTGATAAAAACCCTGATTGAGACCCACATTCTGAGTGTGCTGTATACATGTCCAAAGAATGCTTCTAAAACCCAAATAATACCGGCATATCACACGTCTTAATCGGAAAAAGGCCTAATTCGGAATATCCAGATGGAATATGCTGTTTACATGTACTGTATCAAATTTGGAATATTATCATATTTGGAATAATAGTGGAATATTAGTGTGCATGTAAACATACTCACCCAGGAAGCAAGCATTATCACTCACAACACACTGACCTACATAACAACTAACGGCATTACATAAATGATGAACTTTGACTTTAAAGTTTGAATGATGTTTCACATGAATCAGTATTTCATTATATAATAAGAATAACACCTTTTCACCTTATTGACTGTACTAAAGTTTATGTAAAAAGAACGATTAAGAAATTGGCTTCCATATCCTTTATGTGTTCTATATCTGTGCAAAGAGTAATTTACTTGTGAAAAATAAAGTTATAATAAAAGAAAAATAAATCCTTAAATTCCAGGACTGCTATAATAATTACAAAAAAAACATCAGCTACAGATACCAGTCCTTTCAGGGGCTATGATAGTTGAGTTTAGCCAGAAAAAGTGAGTGTCATGCGGTGATGACAGTTTTAGGGCTTAAAATGACTCGTTAAGTTTTAGGTGGTTTGGATTAAACACTCCCGAGGAACCAACGAGCGTTTCCTGGGTGAAAGTATTTTGTATATTGCAAGAAAGATTTAATTCTTGCATGTTGTGTTTTGTTGTGCATGTGCAAAACTGATTCCCAGTTTGGTCCACATAGACTTCTGTTTCGCTGACTGTGTGAAGAGTTTTGACAACACGACTTTCGTTTTGATGAATGCATTTGAAAAAAAAAGAAGTGAATTCTGCTAATAGATTTGTTACCTCATTTAAGGAGGAATCAACATATGGATGGATGCTGCTTCATTCTTCATGTAAGTGTGTGTGTGTGTGTGTGTGTGTGTGTGTGTGTGTGTGTGTGTGTGTGTGTGTGTGTGTGTGTGTGTGTGTGTGTGTGTGTGTGTGTGTGTGTGTGTGTGTGTGTGTGTGTGTGTGTGTGTGTGTGTGTGTGTGTGTGTGTGTGTGTGAGAATGAGTTGTGACTCACTTTTTTTTCCTTTACCAGGACTGCCTGTCAGGACTGCAGTCAGAAACCTAACTTGCATCACATTTGCGTAAGAAGGGCGCTAGTGCAAGCAAGCACTTCCTGTGTTGCGCATTGCTCACAAAAGGCCCGAGATGAAAGGAATCTGGTTGTGCTTGGAGCATGAGGGGCTCATTATAGGTAGCAAGGCCTTTTAGAAATCTATCAGGGAGGCTTGAGTGTCACATCTGCAGTGTCTAATGATCACATAAGAAGCCACATTAGCAGTCTATTTTAACAATGGTACTTTTTCTAGTTAGGGTTAGTGTGATCCTCAGTGTCGGTTTGGTCGATAGGTTGAGTGTTCAATTTGCAAGGAATAATCACATATTTTAAATTAAACATTTTATTTGGCAGAATGATCTGAAACAAAAGAGAAGTTATTATTCATGTATTTGATAAGCATACTGGTCTTACCTTGCAAGTCTTATTTTTGGCACGACGTGGGAGGTGAGAAAGTTTCAACCTTACAAGGTAGGGGAACAACAACAACTCTTTTTTTTATTTCCTACAGGAAGCACACAAAATCCTCTACTCCACTGCATGAAGGAGCTTTAAACTAAATGGAGCTCAAATTGATCATAGATCATAGAAACTGATGATCATACATAATGATCATGCTGAAAAACTATAAGCTATTCTGTATGTAAGTTAAAGACCAGCACAAAATCAATTACTTTGTCATGTGCCAGTATAGTGACAAAATCCAAACTGCCTAATCATAATGTGAATTAAAGTGAGGCTGTAATGTTTGCTGAACACTTGGACACAGAGGCCACATGTGACAAGGAAAAAGATAAAAGCTAAAATATGATGTAACAGTAGCACAAGTTGAGAGTAAAGCAGGCTAATTGGATGAATAACGTTAGGGCGTTTTTACACATTTAGCTTGGTTGCTTTGTTCCGATTCAGAATTTGTGTAAGTGCTCCTGGTTTTGGAACAACAGCTCCAAACTAGTCAGGTGTGAAAACACAGCAATATCTATCGACACGGAGGATTAAAAAACATGATGGGCTTTTCAGAAGAGGTAGTTATCTTCTATCTTTCTGTGCACAAAAGTCACCGGATGACATCATTTTCTGAACATAGTCATACTGAGAAACACAGAGAGTTGTGTGGAGCTGATAGTCTTAATTAGCTTTGTAGCAACTCATTTGGCAAAAGCTTGAATGTAACACACGTTCATTAATATCAAAAAGTTACGCACTAAAGCTTTAAGCACTCAGTGCCAACGACAGCCCGCTGCTTTGGGATCTGTGTGGTATGTGTAGCACCACAGCCAAGTTATCGTAGTTCAATTTACTTCTGTCAAAAAGTCACAACTGAGGTAGGATAACACATCGTACTACACTGTTCTCTTTAAGTAGGCCTCAATCTCAAGAATGGCCCTAATCCTAATCTCAGCCATCTCTAAACTAAGCCTAAATAGAACAATCTGATTGGTTACAGGCTGCACAAAGGCAGGGGAAACATGCACTCTGGAACTGCAAGGCTAAATCCTAAAATGTAGGTTGTGCTTTAAAATGAAACTAGTGTTTACTCTGTGAAAACTGCATGTGTGAACATACAATTAAGATCGTGTGTGTGTGTGTGTGTGTGTGTGTGTGTGTGTGTGTGTGTGTGTGTGTGTGTGTGTGTGTGTGTGTGTGTGTGTGTGTGTGTGTGTGTGTGTGTGTGTGTGTGTGTGTGTGTGCGATGAAGCAAAACCAGAGGATGTTGTGGATAAAGTATATATCTAGTATTGCACAGCACATCACGCTGCTCCGCGAAGCAGCACAATATAACTAGGCTGACATTGTTGGTGGTGTTGGTTTGAAGCAAAATAAAGGGAAGAAAAATTACATGCAGTGACGACAACCTATGAGCTCATACACACACATACTGTACAGTACACACACACACACACACACACACACACACACATAAGGCTTTGAAAGGCTCTGGGCAGGCCTCCAGGACAGGCTGCAGTACATGTTCATATTCAAATACTGGATCCTCCCAGTTTTGTTTGAACAATGCAGCCATTTGGCAAAGATTTGAGTTATAGTTAGGGATGATGGCGCTCTTTGCCATATTGATTTATGATATTTAGAATAGATTGGAATTGGACTCGTTCCCCTCATTCTGCCTTGTTATGTGTGTCTGCGAGTGATGGATAACGTGAAGGAAAACAGAGAAACCAAACGAGAGTATGCAAGGAGCAAGCTCTTGACAGGGAACAAAAACTGCAGCCCTGCAGCTGTCATTACTGAGGCTGTTTTAGTCATGTCTTTCAGGGAAACTGTGGCTTGTTTTTAACAATGATGAAAAAAGCCATATTAAGCCAGGGCAGTTGGAAGTCACACACACACCCTTCTATAGCTGAGTGCTATGAAACTTGGTTGCACTATGCCTACTAGTTTGCATGATTTAGTGATTTATACACAGCTGTTTCACTTAATGGTAGCAAATGACATGTTCATTTTATATTGGCACATCTTCTTTGCATATTATATATACACCTTAAAATCTCACTGATAAACACAATACATCTTGTTTGTTTAATCTGCAGAAAAAAAGAATAGAAAAAAATGACAAGCTGGGGTTGTGCTGGAATTATTTCTTGGCCGAAAAAGGAAGTCATTGCAACCAGCCAAGAAATAGTCCTGCCCAAAACTCCCCGTAAAACCACAATCCTTTTCACTTTGCTTTTTGTATGGATAAAACTAACCAGATAGTGTGAATTAGGGATCTTAAAGGTGTTTTTTTTTACCTTTTGGACAGCACCAGGCTAACTGTTTCCCTCTGCTTCTAGTCTTTAGCTAAACTAAACTAAGCCAACCATCTCCTGGCTTTAGATTAATATTTAATGGACAGACATGACAGATCTACTCATCTGAACTCTGGACAAGAAATGTCAAACTATTCCTTTTATTTAGAACTTTTGTATTCATATTTAAAACATATCATGAATTAGTTAGTTTCTTTGTCCTTGCTCATGCGATAGCTTCCGAGTGAGGTGAGCCTCTTACATGAGCGCCAACATCTGAGAAAGTGGATGACAAGAAGTCATATAAAGTCCAGAAAACAAGCCATTCTGCTGTTCTGGACCACAGTCAGCAGAACAGTAAGAACATCTTCAAAGATGAATGAGAACGAGAATGAGCATGTATACAGACAGAAACCGACAAAGCTGATGAAACAAGCATTAACATTCAGACAGTCAGAGGTCTTTTAGAGTTTTTGTGATTCCACAGATGACCTTGTTAAAGGGAAACTACCGTTTTTTTCAACTTGGACCCTATGTTCCTATGTTTTTGTGTGTAAGTGACTGATAAGAACAATAATCTTTGAAATTGGTCCAGTATTAAGCGCTAACGATGTAACCGGTAGCCACAGACCGGGCTGCAATGTTACCCCACAGGACAAATGGCCATAGTGAATTTGGTCCACTAAAAGTTATGTTTTTGCTGCTGACAGACTCAGATTATTATTGTAAGTGTCTGACAACATTATAGAAAGGATCCCTTCAAAGATAGACCTTTTAAAACCTATTTGAGACCTTCCTGTTTAACCAGAAACATCTTACTCTTTAACAGAAAGGTCGACCTCCTTAGAAATCCTTTCCATAATGTTGTCAGACACTTACGAGCGCTTTAGTGAAGGTAAATACAAGCTGGACAATTGTCCTATTAACTTCAATTGTATCTTGTTTCTACGCTGCCAACAGCAGCGATCTCTCTTAATACTGGACTAATGTCAAAGATTGTTGTTCCCATCAGTCACATAGACACAAAAACATAGGAACATAGGGTCCAGGTTGAAAAAAGGGTAGTTACCCTTTAATCCAACAAGCTGTTGTCAAAGGCAGGAAAATTATGTGTGATATGTGGATACAAGAAAATAAAAAAAGACAGAGAAAGCAGGGTGGAGGAAGAGTTGAGTTAGTAATGAGAGGGCGATGTGATGAAAGACAGCCAAGAAGAGGTTGAATGATATTTAGCCTGTAGCATCGTGTGGGAACCAGTCCTAGGTTATGTGACCCAACAGTTCATCTGATGTGTCACACTTTAAAACTAACATAAAGTCAACACTGGTCTCTTCTCATTACCTTTGGAGGTTTTTATATTTAATATATACTATTAGTCATTAGCATTGACCCTGTTCGTAGTTTAAAGGTTCAGCTCTACATAACGGACCAATCAGAGACCCACAGTACAGCAGTGGTGGAATGTAACTAAGTACATTTACTCAAGCAGGGCTCAAGCAGGGCTGTTACCAATAGACTCAATCTGGTTGCCAAGGGCAACCGGGCAATCATTACTGTCGAGCCGTGTCAAGTACTGTACTTATGTACAGATTTGAGGTACTTGTACTTTACTTGAGTCTTTTCTTTTCATGCCACGTTCTACTTCTACTCCGCTACATTTCAGAGAAGGCAAAGTCACCAGTCGCCACTTTGAAAAAGTACCTGCCATTGGCTGGTGGCGGGTGCTAATTTCCCACCCTGCTGGCTACAATGAATTAGTGAATGATAGGGCTGTGTACTGCACATGTTTCTACATGCATAGAGTCAACAGATTAAAAAAATTTGATTTGATTGACATCAAACAGCAGCTACAGCAAATAGAACTCAAGCAGATCAGGAAATAAGAAAATGGCTTACTAAAATTTCATGAAAAATGTATAAGAAAACAAAGAAAATTAGCCATAAAGGCTCAAAGATCTCTAATACAAGTCTGTTTATTAATTAAAAGTTACACTTGCTGCATGGCTTCAAATGTGTTCAGAAAGTGTGCTTTTTCAGTTTCGAAATTGGAAAGTATTTTTGATCAGTTGTGAAAAAAGGGCTGATGCTGAAAAAGAACTGCCGATGATGTCTTGTCCAGCCTACTTGAAATGACGTCTTAAGCCCATTCATCTGTGGCCTTGTCAGACCACAATGAGATGTGAAACTGTGGCCTAACTTTGAGAAGCCACTCTTTAAATGTCAGGCTGGCCGAATCAGACTATATTTAAAAGGAAAAAAGTACCTTGTTAAAGTGTCTCTCTTTTTGTAAGCCACACTCTTAAGCTGACATGACAAGTTGTATCTTATGCAACAACAAACGCATTTATCTGTTCTGTTTGTGTTACTTTAAAATGTGAAGGATTGTAAATGTGAGCGAGTCCCTAATCTCCAATCAAACTCAGACTGAATTGTTAAAACACAAAATTACCATTATCAGTCTGTCTGACGTGCACAAGCAGACCAATGCAAAACAGATAGGAAGTTACTCCTCCGTATCTCTGCACTTTAATAGTTTTTTTTTCCTCCTATCTGGTAGTGTGAGCTCTCCTTGTATTTCGCTTTTTTAAAAACCTCTGTTGTTACATATCTACCCAACAGTGCAGGTGTAGATTGACATTGTGTCTTTGGAACGTTAGGCATGAACTACTTTGGGATTATACATAATATAGTTTTATATCTTGAGAACTAGAGCTCTGCCGTAAACGATTAGCTCACTCCGTTTTTATTTAAATAACTGAACAGTAGAATAATATTTAAGCGTGTTCCCTCCACGGCTTCACTTCTGTGATGTAACTGTGGGTTTATGCTCATCTGCCATGTTTCACAATACTGAACGTTGACCTGCTGTACTTCAGAATATAACCACAGCTCACAGCACTACAATTTTAGGCTTATTTTCCACTGTGACCTCCCGTGATACTCAAAAATGCACATGCAAGGGTCTTTACAATCGGATTTATAGTTTTGTTTGGATATTGCTAGAGTTGGACTCCCTCTTTAGCATTTAGCTTAGCGCTGCATCATTGAAACCATACATGCACCAAACTGGCTTAGCCCTAGCTCCGCCCTCTTGACCAAATATGGTCGCTATTGGCTCCGAAATACCAAGATGGTGACAGCCATAGTGCAAACTGCTGGCTTCAAAACAGTAGTCCACAAACCAATGGGTGACTCCACTGATGCTAAGTTTATTATTTTTACAGTCTGTGCTTCTGCTACACCCGTTATTATTGTATTGGTTTTGTTGTCGCTGGTCTCGGTTTCTAGTTGCTGTTTTGTTGTTGACGTTCTGTTTTTCACTGGTGCTATTTTTGGGCACTAGTTTTGTTTATTGTGGGGTTCCAGTAGCTCAGTCCGTAGGGACTTGGCTCTGACATCTCTCCAATTAGTGCTAGTCTAGTTCCTGTTCGTGCATGTGCCTGTGTGTAATATGTAAAAACAGAGTGTAAAATGTAATTTCCCTTTGGAAATTAATAAAAGTATCTCTTCATTATTTAGGAAAATTCAGGGCAGGAGGGAAACCTAGCATTCACAATGATGGAATAATTTACATTTTTGAATGACATTGTTAAATGGTAGGGATGTAATGATGCATTGTGAATCGGTTAAAAATTGATTAAAATGTGTAATGATTATAAGCGGTTGAGATAAAAAATTAATTGCGATGCAATTTTTTTAAACAACCCAGGGTGTGGCGCTAGTTAACATATAGCAGGTAACGTTAGCCTACCGTTAGCTAGTAAGGTTAGCAGGCTTAAACACGGTTAAAATGCTGAGAGGTAAACGGTGTAAAGTGTGGAAAAGATTCCAACACCGTGACGTACAACAGTCTGCAGCTAAAGACACAGAGACTTTGAGACAGCATGGACACTAAACACCAGTGACCTAGTGTTGTGTTTAATGTTGTTGTAAAATACTCTTTCAGCCATCTAGTGTTTCTTCTTTTTGTCATTTAACAGCAAATGACTGGTGAAAATGGTGAATTACATTTTAAATAAATATATAATTTAAATGTAACCATATGGTCTTAGCAATAAACAAGCATTTCTTCAATTTTTTATTTTGTATCTATTTTTTGTTATTTAAGATAAAAATGACACATCTGCTGTTTTGCATAGTTTATATAAATAAAGGAATACGTTTCGGACATTTCATTCAGTAAAAAAAAATTGTGAGAAAATTGTATCGTTAACTTAAAATCGTGAATCACATCGAATTGTGAGTTGAGTGTAGCCCTATTAAAAGGCGTGGGCTAGGGCGATTCTAGTGTTAAAATCATTGTTTTATAGCGCTACTGGTGGTCAAAAAATGTCAATGGGTACCTTTTAAGGTGGGTACTGTGTTTTTACATGTCTTCTAGAGGAGCCCTATGTCAAAATATACATGGTGCATTTCGCCAAATACTCTGGGCCCTATCTTGCACCTGGCACAGTGCAGCACAAAGCCCGACGCAAGTGTTTTTGCTATTTTAAGACCGTCCAGCGCCCACGTTGTTTAAATAACAAATGCACCAGGCCCATCGTTGTGCCTTTGGGCGTGCTGGTCTTACAGGGAGGTGTGTTCAGGTGCATTCTGGGTGTGCTGGTCTTACAGGGAGGTGTGTTCAGGTGCATTCAGGGAGTATTGCTATCTTGAGGCAGCAGGAAGTGATCGCGCTATTGACCAACAAAAACCTGGTCTAAAGTCAATAACGCAGCATTTCATTATTTTAACAGCGCGTTAGTAAAATGTGCCTAGGCTTATACACAGCGCACGCACAGTATGCTTGTTGCGCACACACACACACACACACACACACACACACACACACGCCGTGCACTTAGATCGTTAAAATATTTGTTGTTTGTGTTTAACCAAAACCAATCAAACTTGAATGTGGGGCCCTTTACTGGGTCAATATGTCCATGGAAATGAGACGTAAAAGCAACATATTCTTGCATTTTAGAAGTAAAAACCCTAAGAAATGTACCTTGAAAAGTTGCATTAATAAAGAGCTGTCGACTAATCATATAACCATCTAATCGTTTTGTACTGAGCTCGTTTCTCATAGTACTGTATTGCTACATAGTTTTTCTTGTGATATGCACTGTCAAGAATTTGCGGTTGTGGCTCAGGTGGTAGAGCGCCTACCAATCGGAAGGTTGGTGGTTCGATCCCTGACCCTGCAGTCCCATGCCGAAGGGTCCTTGGGCAAGACACTGAACCCCGAATTGCTCTCGATGCTGCGCCGTCGGAGTGTGAATGTGTGTGAGTGTTTATCTGATGAGCAGGTGGCACCTTGTTCGGCAGCCTTGGTCACAGTGTGTGAATGTGTGTGAATGGTGAATGGTTCCTGTACTATGTTAAAGCGCTCTGAGTGGAAGTAAAGACTAGAAAAGCGCTATTTAAATACTAGGGCTGCACGGTATGAAGAAAATATCTACTTCGCAATTACTTTGACTGATATTGCGATTGCAGTATGATTCACGATGCTGGAGGGAATGATCGTTTTTGTATTATTATTCTTATTTTCATTGACAAATATTAAAATTAAAATGATTTATAGTGTGATTTTTTTTTTTTTTTTTTTTTTTGCGAGGGTCTGTACCAAACAAAGACTTTTTCTTTGATCTGTATTAGGGCTGCACGATATGAGGAAAGTATCTAATTGCGATTACTTTGACTGATATTGCGATATGATTCACAATATTGGAGGGAATTATAATTTTTGTATCATTCTTCTCATTGAAAAATATTAAAATTTAAAAAATTTAAATAATTATAGTGTGATTTTTGCGAGGATCTGTACCAAACACAGATGTTTTCTGTAGCCTTCTGTAACCCTAACCCTATCACGAATCCAGCAGCTTGGCATGAGTTTGGGGCCGTGTGTCCCTAGACGGAGTATTATGACATGTTTATGTTGGTGTGCGATCAATGCCTTGGTCCCACCGAGGGTTTTTGGACAAACAGAGCAAGAGTATCACCCCGGTCACCCTTTAAAGCTGAGCCACTGCTGAATGTCCTTTTGTTTGGGAACTACTGTTATGTAATTATTGGTAAATATGAAACCAGGGGGGTGGCACAGGATGTGAGATAGATATTGTTTGATGATAACGGAAACAGGAAGAAATGTGCACTTATCCACTCGATATCTGTCTTCAGCAGGAGGGTTGTTGTTGTCACTCTGTGGTATGCAAGCAAAGCCAGTGGCTGCAGAAGACCGCGGCGGTTTCATGAGAACCAAAGTTGAGTCCTCATTGTCTCTGTCTTGGTTGATATGGTTACATGTGCAATATCCTGCTTTGTTACATTCTTCTTTTTGTTACGTGGGTGCTGATGCATAGATGGAACAACATAAACATGAAACTAAATGAGAAAAAAAAGGAGACGAAATGGAGTAGAGAAGGAAAGGGAACGGTTTATGAGTAAAAGAAGGGGGGCGTGGGAGACTGGACGATGAGGAAACAAGGAAGGAAAAAAGACAAAGTAAGGAGGAAGAAGGGGGTAAAAGAAGGTAAGAGAGAAAGAAGAAGGGGGGTAGAAGTAAAGAAGGGCATATTTGGAGTTTGGATTCAGAGACGAAAAAGAGGGACCAACGAGGTTTGAAAAATGAGGAAACATGAATGATCAGAAGGAATAACAAAAGGAAAAGAGAAGTAAGAAAGAAAATGAGGAAACAGAGAAAGAGAACAAAGGAAGCAGATGAGGCTTGATGGGGGGTGTGCAGGAGTAAAATAAGATGAGTGAAGGAAGGAAAGAAGAGACAAAGAAAGGGACGGCATGGAGAGAGGGAGGAGAGAAGGAGAAAGGAAACGGGAGTAAAACAAAAGGAGACATGAATAACAAGAAGAAGTTAAGAGAGGATGAGGGAGCAGATAAGGAAAATAATAGGACAGAAGGAAACGGGGAACTCAAAGGAAAGAAGGATAAAAGAAGTAGTGGAGTCCCGTAAAAAGCAGAAGAGGGAAGGAAGAAAGACAGGAAAGAAGGGAAGAGGAAGTAGAGGAGGAGCAGAAGGATGGAAGTTCAGTTGAGTTTGGTGTCCTTCCTCTCTCCCAGTGACTGATAGACTTCAATGGTAGAAGCTCACACTGGTAGTGTAGTATCTCTCCATAAGATCACGAATAAACTGTTGTAGCTTTTACAGGAGCAGAAACGTTTGTATTTATATAGTTATTTATATTTTTATATATATAATAATATTATTATTATTATTATTATTATTACACAATAATATAGTAAGTAAGATAATAGTAACATTGTTGTAACATTGTTGTATCCTCACAATTTGCTGAAGGATGTCTATAAAAGTTGACTTTTTGGAGATATAAGGTTTTCACCTTATATCAGTGAGGCAGTAGTTTCATATAAAGGTTGCTCGATTATGGAAAAAATCATAAGAAATCTGGATTATTCAACAAGATTACACGATTGACTTTTCCCAATTGCAATTAAAGTTTGGATTAATTGCACAGCCATGTTTTATATGTCACCTTATTGTTGCAAGCAGTGATATGATCAGCATTGGTGTATTGAATATATTTTTAAATACAGTGCCTAGGTCATGCTTTCTTTCTTTCTTGGTTTATTCCTTACTCCATGTCTGCTTCTCCCTGGAAACAAAAAAAACATAACATACATCTCCATCCCCTTGTTTCTATGGTAACACAGCAGTGAGCAGAGGAGACAAGACCTCGATTAAAGGCAGAACAGGAAGAGACAGAAGTTAGACAGAAGACACAGAGCGAGAGAGAGAGAGAGACACACACACACACACACACACACACAGAGAGAGAGAGAGAGAGAGAGAGACACACACACACACACACACACACACACACAGAGAGAGAGAGAGAGAGACACACACACACACACACACACAGAGAGAGAGAGAGAGAGAGATAATCACTGCGTGCAGAATAGTATCTATGGTAACCTCGGCTGGTTATCAGAAAATTGAAGTCCCTTGTTTGTGTCCATTCTGCTCTGCCTATTCAAAAACACCATTTATCTCCTCCTTCAACATTTCCTATTCTGCTCTTAATTTTGCGGTTTGTCTGCGTTAATGTAGCATGCGCATCCTACTCAAGCTCAAACCCGATGTATAACACTATTTGGCAGCAAGAAGACAGACAGACAGACGGACTGACCTGGGCTGACGTTTACTCTTCCAAGGAAATGAGACATCTCACCCAGAACCAATATTTGCCCTGGACGTCGTCTGTAATGACAATCCTGCATGCAGTTTCACAACAGGGATTGTGTGTGTGTGTGTGTGTGTGTGTGTGTGTGTGTGTGTGTGTGTGTGTGTGTGTGTGTGTGTGTGTGTGTGTGTGTGTGTGTGTGTGTGTGTGTGTGTGTGTGTGTGTGTGTGTGTGTGTGTGTGTGTGTGTGTGTGTGTGTGTGTGTGTGTGTGTGTGTGTGTGTGTGTGTGTGTGTGGGGGGGGGGGGTTGGGACAAAGGAGCCATCTTGATCTATCCGCCGCAGAGGGAGGTGTAAATAAAGGAATAGCACGTTTGTTGACCAGCAACAAGGGGGCGGGGGGCTGCATGACAGTGAGATGGATGCAAATAAAGAGAAGCACGTGTTAGTGTTGAGCGGAGCCATGCCAGGCTGTTTATCTGTCGGGAAGCAGCAGAAGAAGAAAAAGAAGCAGGGAGGCAGTGGAGGCCGGTTTTACTGAAACACAGTCCTATAGTTCAATTATTATTATTATCATAATCAAAAAATAACGCGTTAAAAAAAATAACTAGCCATCATTGGACTGTAAAATGAAGGAGGGAGACGAGAATGTGCTGTCTGGATTATTAATTTGATCATTTACTTGTAAAAATCTTCTTCCTGCCAACCCTGGCTACCGAAATCTGGTGCCACTGATATGTCTGCGCTTCTCTCTGATGCGCTGAAACAGACGATACAGGCAACACAAACACCGCTGCACGTGACACTAGTTAACACTATACTCAACAGCAGCTAACGTTAGCCTACCGCTAGCTAGTTAACACTATACTCGACAGCAGCTAACGTTAGCCTACCGCTAGCTAGTTAACACTATACTCAACAGCAGCTAACGTTAGCCTACCGCTAGCTAGTTAACACTATACTCGACAGCAGCTAACGTTAGCCTACCGCTAGCTAGCAGCTGGATTAAAATCGGTTACAATGCTGACAGCTAACGCTAAACGGTGTAAAGTTTGACTGTGTTTTACTGTAGAGGATTCAACACCGGGATGTAACAATGTGCAGCTGCCGTGGGAAAAACAACACAGACGGGTGCGTTCAATGAAACTGGTAAACTACAGCTTCCTGGTGCATTTGAAGTTATTGTAAATGTCCTTTTCCCATCTGGTAGTTGTTTTTGTCGTTCAACAGCAATTTACTAGTGAAATAAGTTATTGCTATTGTTATACATTATTATTAAATCATTTAATTTTGACCATATGGCCTTAGCAATAAACAAGCCGTTCTTTAATGTCACCAACTGTTTTAATACCCTTTTTTTCTTTTCTTTTTTTACTTTCTTAAAAAGTATCGGTTCAGGCACCGTTAATTATGTATGCGATTAATTTCGATTAATTAATCACACAGTATGTCATTAATTAGATTACATTTTTTAATCGATTGACGGCCCTAATAATAATAGTTATTGGATGTCTACCTCTAATGTGATGGATATATTTCCATTTGTATCATGTATATGAGCAACCCATTCACTAAAGAACTGAAGCTATCTAAGCAGCAATGAGACAATTCGTTCAGATTAAGATTAATCATCATAAATATTTAGACCTAAATGGAATCTGCAGGTTTTTTTTATTTCTTTTTTTACAGTTTTTAGCGGTGATCCAGAATGAAAATCTGCGGTATTTAGCGGAGTGTTTTTCTGCCTGGGTGCAGATGTGTTAACATTCAGTTTTATTCTAAAAAAAATGTAATCTGCGGAAAATATGTGAAAAATTCTGCGCCTGCAGATTCTGTGTGGCTCTGGTAATATCCATATCATCAGTAATTGTTATGTTATGTTCATACAGTAGTCGTATTTTTATCACACACACACACAAAATCAGCAGATACCAGTATCTTCATGTACATAGAGGATAAACATTGATACGAATATGTGATTTGGATTAATTAGGGTGCGGCCAAAGCCAGTGTGTATGACGTCTGCAGGGCCCCTGTGTGTAGTTAGTCTCCCATCAACAAGTCATTCAGTGACGCTAATGTCTGGGAAATCAACTGGTGATTCCTATTCTGCCATTGCTGCATTATTAACAGATTACTTATTATAAACACACTGTGGCATTAAACATTTCTCTTGAAACCTTTCCTAGGATTAGGGCTAGAAGAAATGCAGGCTCGGTTTCCTTGTGGCTTTTACTTTACTGCCTCGCTATTTTTATCTGTTTAGATTCTTTTTTTTCTACCCCCCTTTTTCGCTCTTAAAGACTCTTCTGTTCCTGAGTCCGGAAACTTGTGGTCATTTGTCAGCGTTTCTGTAATAACTTTGAGACTAGCAAACAGGTTGTGGCCTGTTACTAAGTTGCAACTCCCACAACGATAAGACTGGGATCTGAGCTCTGACAGAGTGTGTGTGTGTGTGTGTGTGGACTCAGAGCTACATGAGCAATGTCTTTCTACGTGATATTTGTGTGATTAATGGCTTTTGCGAAATTGATTTTCCACTTTGTTTCAGCATTCAATGACTGTTCCCCTGGTACGACATCAAATGTCACCACAGCTGATAAAGATTACTCTGTGTACTCTTTAGCAGCGTTTGCCATTCGGCTGTATTTGGAGGTTTTGTTTGGCCTTGTGTTTACCCAGGGCAGGTCAGCCCAGGATATATTTCTTTTTGTCTTTCCAGCTCTCTGCCAGTAAAAACGGCTCTGTTTAAATATACAGTATGTAGTGTAAATGTTAGACAGTGGAAGACTAATATCCTCCTGCTTTCTCTCTCCTCTCCAGCCCACTGGTTATATGGAGACATCACTGTCCTACAGCTCTATAGAGGACCTGCAGCTCCTCTCATGGGACAATGCTCCAAAGTACTGTGTCCAGCTCAGCTTCCCTGGTGGAACCGTCCTGCTGCAGGTAAGGCAACTGTCTGCTGTCGTCTTAAATAACCTACTGGCTACATACTTAAGACCTTATAAGTACAGTATTTCTAACAAGGCTAAAGAAGGCCATTACAAAATGTTACATAAAATATACTCTGCTAATTATGGTATTGCTAAACTTACAGACATTGACACTTTTTTTTGAGTCTTGCTGCTTTGAACTTCCAAATGCTCTCTACTCTTAACATGAGAGATATTAAATGTTTCTATGTTATCCAGACATAGGCGTCGATTTCGGTGGGGACGCGTACCTACCAGATTTCGTCATGAGTCATTTTGTACCCACCATTTTTTTTGAAAACCTCGAGCTCAATTATGTTAAAAAAAAAAAAACAGTCCATAAGACATATAATTCTTAAAAACTGTCAAAAAATCTAACTAGAAATGTGGTGATGATTGATCGTTGTTTAGGTACATTAAACCACGTTAAGCTTTTTCACGTTATGACTTATAAACCCCATGCGAACCGTGGGCAGTCAACCCTGCTGAAAATGTGAAGCAGAAACGCTTCATGTCAGATAACGTCCATAATAATAGGACTTTGGGTTCGATTTTTCAGTGGTTATGAGGAGAAATATTAGAGAGAAATTTGGTGATCATTGTTTACGTACATTAAACCACGTTTTTATTCATTAAGCTACAGGGCAGCGTCTTTCAAAACATGACCTGCGCGAAAGAGAAAAAAAAAATGAATGCGTCATTGTACCCAGCACTTCTGGAAATGTGCTTCCGAATGCGTCTCTGTCCCCAGCACATTTCAAACCAAACTGACGCCCATGTATCCAGATAACGGTGCTCTAGAATATCTGATTAATTTCATTATTTTATATGCCAAATGCTATAGTTACAAACCAAACAATTCTAATTCACTACCTTATTTTTTACTTTTTTCCCCTAGAGTTAAATTATTTACTCAGATCCCTCAGTTTATTAAACAACAAAAAAGTATTAAGCTTTTAGAAATTATACTTAAGACCTTACTGTATTTCCAAAACAATGTCTCACTTATTTCTTGATTGTGAAATATCCAAAAGATTTTGGACAAATTAGATTTTTTTTTACTTACAAACCCTCTCTACTCTTTTATCCAGTCAGCTGTTAACACTCCTACTCAAAAAGCAATATCATTTTTTTTTAAATTTCGGACATTTACGGTATTTACTATTTTAATCATATATAGCATTATTACTAATTATTCTGTTGACGTCAGTTACTTTTACTATTTTGTGACAAAAGTGACTCCGTAGTTATTTCAATCAGTTGCTCATATGTCCAGGTCCTTCTCTCAAATGGAGGAATAGAGTTTTGTTATCAAGAGTTCATCATTTTTAAGCAGACGAGAACGGCGGGACTCAGTTTCATTACATCCATACATAATTGTAGTCTTTTGTAAGAATATTCTCTCAAAACAGTTAAGCTCCTTCACAGTAGCACATTGAAATACATCTTTTATCAGCTAATTCATTAAAAATAAAAGGCTACCTACTGTACTGAACACACTGTCCCTTCTAATCCATCTGTAACATGTACCATTTCTTTCTCTAAATACAAACCTCACCTAGACTGGTCTGACCTTAAAGTGCTGGCAATCAATTATTTTACTGTTAACAAACATTGGGACAGGTGGTAAAAAGTGCAAACACGCTGGAAGCAGATGGAAAGAATGGCGACACTATTTCTTTTCCTGGTTCTTTGTCTTGATGCCATTTTTAAAGTCCCTCTGCAGTTGTACAATGTCCTAAATCTGTGGAGTCGGAGAAGTTTAAAAAGATGTCAGTCAATTATTTCAACCATTGTATTTATCTTGCCTCTAAGGTAGGTATCAGTAGGCACGTCTCCCAGTTCAAATAATGACAATGATAAGTTTAGCATACACTAGGGCTGCACGATATCATTTTTTAATCGATATTGCAATATCAACTTGCACAATAAACACATCTCGAAAGGCTGCGACATATCACGAAAAGACACTAAGAGATTTTTTGAGTTAGTTGAAAGAGAGTATATGCAGAAAACCACACTAAAAATCTAACTGTCATTCTTTTTTTATGGTGCTTTTAATGTTCAATTTGGAAATTAATTTTCCCCTGTAGTGATTTTTATTTTTTATTTTTTTAACCAGAAATAAGCTGTCGGTGCTGTGAGTCTTCGTCGTTGCTATGATACCATACAACAAAACAGCGTTTCCCAAATCAGCGGCAACCACTTTCACATTATAGCTACATAATATATATGACCCATTGTTACTATAAAAATATTGATTAGTGAAGCTTTAATGTTTAGAATTCCGCCTGTAACAGTCCAACCAGCATTCATTTTTTCTTTGGCAAACAGTGACTCATTTTGTGCTTTGCATCCAGTCACTGCATATTTTCATTATTCATGACTACCCCATTCACGGCAGATACTTATAGGGCCATTGAAAAGTGAAATTAGTGTGTAACTAAGAAACCTCCTCCTTAGAGGCAAAGGGCTGCGTTCGCGAGTCAAACCCCTGCAAAAATTGTTTGCAACTGTAAATGTTAAGACTTCCAAAAGTATAATCTATCTTCAAAATGGATTTGTGCTTGATAAATGCACTGTATTCAGGCCGACGACAGTTAGACAATGACTGTACAGCAATCTGATGATGTAAGACTAATGTAACTGTAAGTAAAGTAAGTCAACATGAAATCAGCAGGTTGTTGTACAAAAGTTGTTGCAAAAAGGAAACATTTAACCTCTCACACAGATCTCTTTCAGGCTGTAGTTGACTGAGGGGCTACGAGCAAATCACATGAAATCCTTCTGGTCTGAAGGTCTGCTTTCAGTTACCTGAGATCACATTGAACCAATCGTTTATGTCTGCTTTATATCGCTACAGGCTGCAAACAGCTACTTAAGGGACCAGTGGTTTCACTCCCTGCAGTGGAAGGTAAGGTTACTGTCCCCACACACACACACACACACACACACACACACACACACACACACACACACACACACACACACACACACACACACATACACACACTGTTTGTGTGCTGTATGTCAGCTTTATTGTTCCTTTTTTTGACTATAAAGATTACCACACATATTTTAGTTTATTGCAGATTCATATTTATATATAAGAGAAGTGTGTATATAAAGCACTGCCCAGGTATTACGAAAGGTACACACAGCTCTGATTCTTTTCAAACATTTCCTGTTTATATGCCCAGGAGCGCCCCTAAACTTAACCTAAAAAATAATTGTTGAAAAAACAACTAACAGTCTGTGTTAATCTATTGTGAGCTAAGGAGTTCTGCTCTAGGAATATCCCAGCATCGTGAAACTAAACCCAGAATCTAGATGCCTAGATCATTCAGAAAAGAATTCTGAGTCATTTTCAGAATACAAAATCACATAAATCTCTAATTTTCAAAGTTATTGATACTGCATATTGGAAATGTCTGCTTTTCCATATCCAATTTCATGTGTAATACCACCTGACCTTTGTGGCCCTGTGGCTCAGCATTAAAGTACATTTTCGAAGAGTTTTGGGGTCTTTCTAGTTACATCATTCAGTGTTTCCCCTATCATGGTGGTCCAAATTGATGTTAAAATGCACAGTTAGCACAGTAGAATAACATTTAAAAGAATGACGTTAAAAGTGTACCAGGCGGGACGCCCTGGGTTCAATTCCTACCTGTGACCCTTTGCTGCATGTTCTCTCTCTCTCTCTCTCTCTCTCTCTCTCTCTCTCTCTCTCTCTCTCTCTCTCTCTCTCTCTCTCTCTCTCTCCCTTTCCTGTCTACAACTGTCCTATCAATTAAAAACCAAAATGCCCAAAAACTAATATATTTTAAAATTGTGCCCTAAAGCTCTGACCCTACAGTCGCCCGTGTATGTGGTCTCACACACACACACACACACACACTCATGTTCAATGCCAACACAACAAGCATTTCAGAAATGGTGCCATGAAAGAGGCCCAGAACAAGAACAAAATTCACACCTTTGAGACATATTTCTTTAATGAAATGAGAGGTGTTGAATTGCTGGTTTCACAGAACAGCGCAGGCAGCAGTGACAGAAAAATAACGATATTCCAGATGTTTTTTCTTGGTCGTCACCAGATGTATTCTGCGTTCTGTTTCCTTCAGAAAAAGATCTACAAGTACCGCAAGGTCCTGAACAACCCGAGTCGCTGGGACGTGGTGCTGAAGGAGATCAGAGCGCTGGTGGACATGGCTCTGACCTCACCGCTGCAGGACGAGTCCATCCACCAGGCTCCTCTGCACATCATCTCCACCCTGCTGGCTGAGGTAGAAACACACACACTGGGGGTGGGGTTCAGTGTATCTAATGTGTGGGCGGCCTAAAGCCTTTATACATACCTTTTTAGTGCATAGAATACTAAGCTATTAAAATACTTGTTGGCATGATTAATAATAATAATTTGTACACCATGCAGTCGTAGATGTTTAGTCATATTTGTAGTGCATCCTCCCGTGCAAGAAATAAGTTTGTCACGTGTTGCACTGTGCCGACCCCGGCTTTTTTAAGGTGAAATAAAGCCAAACTTTTGAACGCCGCTTACCGGCTGCAACAGAACAAGCAGGCGCGGCAAGCACTTCCGGAAATACGGTGGCCACTATGGAAACCAAAACTCGCGCGTTTGGAACCAATGATCGGAATCGAAAACAAATTTTCTAAACAATTCCAATGGCATCGTTATTTTTTAGTTGGAACCGGTTCTCGATGCCCAACCCTAGTTATAATAATAATGAAAACAATTTCATTAAAATAAAAAATCAGTAAACTGAAATGTCTGATATGCCTCAGTTCAATAGCAGCATCTACATATTGCACCTTCTACATCATGTTAAATAAAGTCATACAAAAGGTTAAACCAAATGTAACACCAAACATTGGATTAATCGTGCCCTTCGTGGTTAGCGAATTACATTGTTTCAAATCGCGATTTCCATTTGAAAACACACACACACACACACACACACACACACACACACACACACACACACACACACACACACACACACACACACACACACACACACACACACACCCACACACACACACATAAAATCTCTTTGTCTTCCCCACAGAACTCTAACCTCAGCCCTCAGGATCATGAGAACATCATCGTTGTGAGTATGAAGTTATGAAGTCACTATAAATTGATATTTGATGTCAGGCTGAAGTTAATAATTAACACGCTTGAGTCCGGCCTCCTGTTGGTTTGATCTCTAAACTGAAGGAAATTATAGATTCTCCTCATGCATTTGTTCACGTTACACTTGTCTGTTTGTGTGTTTTGCATTGTTACTCTGGATGCCCTGGCGGCCGTATCACGGCAGAACACAAGAGTTTAATGCTTTCAAGAGCTTCTGATGTTTGACCAGCCCAGATATATACTGTTGGTTCTCAGCCAGGATAAATAAGAGATGGAAATATGTCTGTGTGTGTGTGTCTGTGTGTGTGTGTGTGTGTGTGTGTGTGTGTGTGTGTGTCCAGGCCATTGCTCCTCTTCTGGAAAACAACCACCCTCCACCTGACCTGTGCGAGTTCTTCTGTAAGGTGAGATCATGTGCTGCAGCAGTGTCTCCAAATAGAACAACACTGAACATATAGTTTCCATAGTGAAGATACAGGGTGTAAAGGGCTTCCTGTTGATGGTCATTCCTGTGTGTTGCAGCACTGTCGGGAGCGGCCGCGGTCGATGGTCGTGATTGAAGTGTTCACGCCTGTGGTCCAGAGAATCCTCAAACATAACATGGTGAGAAGACAAAAAAATGTTCAAAACAAATCATAAAGGTGCTCTTTGGAAAGGGAACACAAAACTTCAAAAGAGAAAAAAATAAAATTCCAAGGCATATTTTTTCTGTGGCAATACTGTATCGATACACAGACGCCGAGTATGGATCTATTATTATATATGTGTTGGTCAGTTTGTCTGCTTGATACAGCAATACAATTGAAGTGAGATGAACAAACCGATAAATGTATCTTTTTCGATGAAACAAACTTTTGGGGACATTGGGAAACATTTGAAGTTGAAAAAAAGTACTAAATTGCAATATATCACAGAATATTGCAAGGTTTAAAATCGCAACAATATCATATTGTGACATAGGTATCGTGATGATATCGTATCGTGAGGCCTCTAAGGGCCTCCCACCCCTAATATTTCATATTGAAAGATTAGACACTAGAAATAGAACTGGGCAAAATGGCCTGGTAACATGGTGAGAAGTGCTCTGTTCAGGAGCTGCACATAACCTTCAGTAGTAAGGATGAGAAACAGGAATCAGTTCCCATTTAGTATCTGGTTCCACACTGCCTGATTCCTCTTTTTGATGCCTGTTTATTGCATGCAGTTTCATGTTTCTAGTAAGAGCAGAAAAGCCTCCAGGATGTCTGATCTAAAACCTTAAAATCCCTCATAAAACAAATCCTAATTAAAAACTGGATGCTGTGATGTTCATCAGACAGAGCCAAAATGGCAATCACTACCTTATCATATCTTAACTTTCCACTTTTTTTACTCCCACCTCTCAATCTCAGCTGTGTCTCACGGGTGTAACCGCCACCTGAACTGAAGCGTATATTGTCTAGTTGTCTGACAATACGCGCATAAACTAAAGGCACGAAAAATATTTATATCTACATTTTGCAACCGACATAGCAGTGTGCTGTAGTGATGATATACAGTAGGCTAAATAAACGGATGGATGGAAGGATTTGACTTACTGTGACATGCTCCGAGCACCGACTAGCTGAGTTTATGGGTGCTAACTGGATGGGCTTGTTGCTAGATGCTAATACAGATGTTAGTTTTAGTTTGTGCTAGTTTATAATGTGTCTGTTCAGAACATGGGGGGTTATGTTGGTAATGTGCTGGTTTATAGGTTTAACCATTAGTGTTTAATTTCTTCATGCATGCTGTGTTTTTATGTATGGATGGTGTGTGTTTTCAGGTTGTCTGTCTGTCCATCTCCTTCTTTGTAAAGTGATATCTCAGGAGGGAATGTCTTTTGTGTGTCTGTTCTGCAGGATTTTGGAAAGTGCCCTCGACTGCGTCTCTTCACTCAGGAGTACATCCTGGCTCTCAACGAGCTGAATGCTGGGATGGAAGTTGTCAAGAAGTTCGTCCACAGGTGAGAAACTGTCATGCACAATAGCACATGTCCAAGTCAACAGGTCCTACAAACATGATAATGCCCTGCTGGGTTATATTTAAACATGTTATCATGTTAATGAATGCTGGTTTATTACATATTCATATACATTTGATAAATGTCATACCTGGACCATATTTTCCTATGTTTCTGTGTCTAAGTGACTGATGGGAACAGCAATCTTTGACACTGGTCCAGTATTTAGCAAGACTCCTGTCGTTGGCAGTGGTAAAACAAGCTGCAATGTAATGTGCATTTTCAATTTACGTCCACAAGTGACTAATGTGAACAACAATCTTTTGAATTGATCCAATATTGAGCGAGAATGCTATAAATGGCACCCACGAACCGGGCTGCTATGTAATCCTATAGGGAAAATGTGCATTGTCAGTTTCCGTCCACTAAAAGTTCTGTTGTTGCTGCTGACAGACTCAGATTATTATTCTAAGTGTCTGACAACATTATGGAAAGGATCCCTACAGAGATAGACCTTTTAGTTAAAGAGTAAGATCCTTTTAGTTTAACATGAAAC
Source organism: Zingel zingel (assembly GCA_023566125.1). NCBI lineage: Eukaryota > Metazoa > Chordata > Actinopteri > Perciformes > Percidae > Zingel > Zingel zingel. The sequence goes on from CM042320.1 coordinate 24,385,821, forward strand.
AGCCCCGAAATCACCATCACCAAACCCACCAGAAACCATGTAAATAATCAGGACTTTTAGCGTGTATAGAGCCAGCATATCTCCACCAGACTCCATGTAAATAATCAGGACTTTTAGCGTGTATAGAGCCAGCATATCTCCACCAGACTCCATGTAAATAACACACTTCATTTAAAGCTGACAGAAAAAAAATCAAGCTATCAAAAGCCATCTTGGTTCATCTTTACACTTAGAATAATAATCTGAGTCTGTCAGCAGCAAAAACAGAACTTTTAGTGGACGGAAATTGACGATGCACATTTGCACGGGGGAATGGGGTTCAGGTTGAAAAATACCAAGATCACCCTTTAAAAACGCGTAGCCTCTCCATTAAAATTCACAGCAAGAAATACTTAAAGCAGCATTAGGTATAGAGAGCTGATGGTGTGATGTACCAGATGTTGAACCTTCAGTAGATGGGACCATGTTATCTAACCTGCAGCCATGTGTGTTGCAGCATGCACGGGCCAACAGGGCAGTGCCCTCACCCACGGGTCCTGCCAAACCTTGTGGCAGTTTGTCTCGCCGCGATTTATTCCTGTTATGAGGAGTTCATCAACAGGTCAGTCAGTACACACACACACACACACACACACACACACACACACACACACACACACACACACACACACACACACACACACACACACACACACACACACACACACACACACACACTTTTCATTCAAGTGATTATTTAAATGGTCTTGTTTCCAGTGTGTTCCATAGGGGCTTTTTGTTGACTGCAGATGTACAAGCATAGGTTATCTTAACTCATTAGCGTCATCTCCTCAGCTTCCTCTGCCCCAGAGAGACTCATTCTTAGTCAGTTTTTCCAAAACTCCAGCACACAAAGGAACCATCACTCTGGTACCCATCTCTCCTGACTCTTACTACATCTCACCTATTTTTCCCTTCTCTCATTACACTTCTCTTGCCAAAACGGTACGATGCAACTTTGTTGTCAGTTTACACTGAAATTCATTTTGCGTACCAGAGCAGCTTCGCTCAAAAAGGAGAAATAAAAAGAAAAATACACATACAGTTACACATATAGTACAAAGATGAAGACATATCAACAGCCATGGCAAGAAACATGCTTCATGATATCCTAGGCAGTCAGCTTCACCAACAAGGCCCCGGACCCCCACTGACACCCCCCAATCCCCTCCATCCCTAGTCACTACACTTTGCACTAACCTTCAACCAGGACTTCACATCTGCCCATTGTATATACTATATATCATTTGCAAATTATGCACTTAAGCCATTCAACCTCTTTTGTCTTATGCAACACTTATTTTGTATGTATTTGTTTTTCTGTATTTGTTTACTTCATATTAATGTTTAATATGTTTGTTTGTTCATGTATACACCTTTAACCAAGGCAAATTCCGCATAAGCGCACTTATTGTAGCAATAAAAGCTTTTCTGATACTCAGATCCAGATCTTAATTGGCAGCACACGTAAACTTCCATTAGGTTACTGCTGTAGTATGACACTGAATGTCCATGCATTGAGTATAGGTTTTGTATGTGGTCCAATTACCTTTTTTCCCCTATTCCCCCCCCCCCCCCCCTCTGCAGTCGGGACAACTCCCCCAGCCTGAAGGAGATCAGAAATGGCTGCCAGCAGCAGAATGATCGCAAACCCCCGATGCCGCTCCGTCTGCTGCGCCCCGAGCCTCCAACGCCGCCTCCCGCCACCCTCCTACCCCTCTCCACCAATCCCAGTCCTCCTCAGCCACCTCTGCCTGCCCCCCCTTCAAACCCCACCCCGTCCATTCCCATCTCCTCCCCGACGCCCTCCCTGCCCCTCTCCCCTCCTCCCTCCGTCGTCAACTCCAGCGAGATCCTGGTGGAGCTGGAGCGGAACAACAACTCGGCCAACACCAGGCGGAAGGGCGAGCAGTCGGGGGGCGACAGCGAACCCAACCTCATCGACTGTCTGCTGGTCAGCCCGGCCGTCAACACTCTGTCCATCCAGCTGCCAGCGCAGGCCGACCGAGTGCTGGGCTGCTTTGCTCTCATCCTCAAGATGCTGTGAGTTTACAGTTAAAGCTCTGACCTTTTTATTTATTTCAGGTTTATTTATGAAAATGTGCTAGAATTAGCCTGAAGGCCATTTTACATCCGCTGTCCCTCACTCTAAGAAATATCTGTGTACTAACAGTTGAATGTCTGTATATTTTAACAGAAATTGTCCATAGAACATGATTGACAGTTTTATTTTATTTTTTTACATTTGGAATCGTATAATTTGTGCTCCGACAACTTATAATGGAAGGTTTGGGAGATTAAAGAAGTCCTTGTCGCTTTTTACAAAGTTTTTTGACATTTTTGTCAACATTTTTCCAATGTTTTTGTCACTTTTTTCAACCTTTTTGGCATCTTTTTTATGACATTTTTGTTCTTACATTTACGTTTTCAGAAGTTTACTAACTTAGCATCTTTCTATAAGAGAATTTAATATAATAGGCCAAACAGAAAATGTTCTAGATTTTACCTGAAGATACACACATAATTGAGCAGACATTTAAGTGGCAGCGAAATGAGGCACTGAAATCCATGTTGCTATCTGGTCCGGTAGATACCGGTCGTTTAGGCACCGGGGCCGTATACCAGGGCACTGGTCTTGGTACCCAACCCTACTGGTCTGAAGAGGTCACCCTAAAAAGAGATAAAAGGATTAAGCTATAAATAATACATACAGATGTGGCCCTACATAATATCAGTTGATTATGTTATTTCTAAAAGACAACAACATAAAAACAACAACAGTTGATTAAGATCAACACCAGCACATAAACACACTCCGCTCAACGGTCAGACCAGATAACAAACAAGGCACAATATCACACTAACCAGGGGAAGCTGCTCATGTTTCAACTACTCCTCCATCTTTTTGTTCTCCAGCCTCACTTATCCAGGCTACACCCTCTTTACATTGTTACACTGACTCTCTTCATCTCGGCTTTCTTTCCCTTTCTTTTTACAACGGTCTGTCTCCGTCAGATCGGACTACGATGACTGGAGACCTGCTCTTGCCAGCCTGTTGCAGCCCATCCCCTTCCCTAAAGAGTGAGTATTCACACATGCGCACGCACACACGTGCACATTTTATTGTGTGTGTTGCATTTTATTCATTTATGTAGTAATCTATTATACTGTACATGCAACTTAAAATGACCCAACAAAAAGCTTTAAAGGAACACGCCAACTTATTGGGACTTTAGCTTATTCACCGTAACCCCCAGAGTAAGATAAGTCCATACATACCCTTCTCGTATCCGTGCGTGTTGTAACTCTGTCTGACGGTTCCACCGGTAGCTTAGCCTAGCACAGAACCTGCAGGTAACCGGTTCCAACTAGCCTACTGCTCCGAATAAGTGACAAAATAACGCCAACATGTTTCTATTTACATGTTGTGATTTGTAGAGTCACAGCGTGTACAAAAAACAACATAACATGAGACACAGCCATCTTCTAACCGTAAACAACCCGCGAACTATATTGTCAGAAGGCGAAGCTCTGCTACTTCTGCTACTTGGGCGGAATGATTTGCTTTGCAGCAAGCCTTTCTGAGAATATAGTTCCCTGTTTGTTTACGGTTAGAAGATGGCTGTGTCTCATGTTGCGTTGTTTTTTGTAAACGCTGTGACTCTACAAATCACAACATGTAAATAGGAACATGTTGGCGTTACTTTGTCACTTCTTCGGAGCAGTAGGCTAGTTGGAACCAGTTACCTGCAGGTTCTGTGCTAGGCTAAGCTACCGGTGGAGCCGTCAGACAGCGTTACAGCACGCACGGACACGAGAAGGGTATGTATGGACTTATCTAACTCTGGGGGTTACGGTGAATAAGCTTAAGTCCCAATAAGTCGGCGTGTTCCTTTAAATGCTCGATTTAATTTACTCAGTAAAATCTATAACCTGTGTCATCTGAATGTCCAGCTGTCATAATTCACATGAGACACACTTTATTTTGTCCCCGGAGGGCAATTGGTTTTGCAGCAAAGGTATACCATACATGAAAAACAACATTGTCATACAATAGAGAAGGAGATGGGGGGGGGGGGGGGAAGAGAACAAAGAGAAGAGTTGATGAAAATATTGATTGACTCATCTGCAGTCATTATCGTGTGCTTGCAGTAATTAAGTTTTGGGAGCAGCAGTGAGCAGGGCCGTCCCTAGACTTAGGAAGATTTGGTTTGGGATCCCTCCACATTGTAATGTGTTGCCACTTCACATGGCACAGAACCAACTTGTGTATTGTAAATATACATTTAAGCACTCATGATGTACAAATAAGCATGCAAAGACTAAAGTCAGTTTAAAATAAACGATTATATTTGGGTTAAGGTAATACCCCGATTTCTCAGACACCATGTGGACGCCCTTACCCCGGTTAAAATCCTAGTTCTCATACCCCATTAACAGAGGTAGAGAACTCCTTCAGTAACCGGGGGATTACTCCATGTGCACACTTTAACGGAGTATGATCGGTTTAAGTATCTGCGCATGCTCCAACTGCCCCTCCCCACTCCCCTGGAGTGGTTTATGAACCGGAAATAATCCGTCAGTGCTGTGAGTCATAGTCGTTGCTATGATACCATACAACAAAACAGCACTACCCGAATCAGCGGGCCATCAGCAGCAAAGAGTCTGTGGTCTGTCTGTTTTCTTCCCACGGAGGCAGCAGCAGACATCGGGAGATGACTACACAGATTGTCCATCTCCTGGGCTGTCAACGCTGTGTCTCAACAAAAAGGTGGAGGGACTGACCAGCCCCCGCTGCAGCCACTGGCTAACGTTAACGTTAGTTAGCTAATGAAGTACAATACGGGCTTACAAGACACCATTACCTAGGACAAAGGACCAGATGCCAAAGTAACCACATACCCTAACCACATACCATAACCAAACTTTGAGCTGCACTCTCTGTATGAAAGGTGCTATACAAATAAAGCTTTACTTACTTACTTACTAATAAACCTTATAGTTTTTTTTGCCAAGCTTTAGAAACAAAAGTCGCCAACTTATAAATATTAAATTTAAACAACCACTCCAATTGGTCATCATCCATGCACCAGAACATTTCAGGATTTTGGACAGACATTTCATGTAAAATCTGTGTTCTTAACTCATCATAATCGGACAATACAGGAGCTTGTCCAACTTCAAATAATTGTAAAAAATCAACCATTTGCATGATCCAGAAGCTGTAAAATGCATAACATTCTACGTGTTATCCCCTGCAAAAGATACAAAGCTTTGCTTCCTGTGAGGCATGGTCATGTGATCATCCAATCCGTGACTGAGCCTGCAAGCCTAAGCACCTAAACACAGCCCAGCCTAGTGGTAAACAGATCCTTTACTTCAGTAAAAGTACTAATACCACACTGTAATAATACTCTTACAGTAAAAGTCCTGCATTGAAAATGGGGGGGGGGGAGGGGGCGGTCTGGGGCCTTGTTGGTGAGGCTGACTGCAGAGGGGGAGAAACCATTTTTATGCTTCCAGTCCCTTAAATCCCTCTCTCTGGGGGTGGATACATGTTTCTAGGAGGGTCCTGCTGGGGCCTGGCTTCTGACGTGGATGAGGTACCTAAACACGCCTCTGGGGGTCATGAACTGCAAGGGGTTTCTTTTCTCTCCCTAGAGAGCCCACTTTAATTGGCTATAACCTGCCCCGAGTCTTTCTTGTAATTGGATGGCTGATCATGAGCTTCATTAGGCGGACACATTGTTGTTTCTCCAACACTGGGACACACCTGTTGCTCACCTGCGCCACTGTTGCCTGGTCGATGGCTTCAGGCGTCATTAGGAAAGGCAACAATACTCCCCAGTACCCTGTACACAACACACACACACACACTGACACTAATCTGCTCTGTTTCCTGCACACACATGCAGAAATAACACCTGTAACATGCACTGAATACAACAGGAAGGCAAATAGTTTTCTTCTCATGTCTTCATTCTTGTACCGTTTTGCAAATAGGTACTACTACTAACTTCTTACAGTGAAAGGACTACTACAGTACTAACATTTTCCTAGAAGATTTATACTACTCTATGCATGGAAAGTAGGCAAGAAAGCAAAATAAGTGTATTTTCCAAAATGTCAAATTATTAATTTATTTAATACATTTTTTATGAATTAAGTTTATTTATTTATTTTTAAAACATAATTTTACTTTCTCCTGTAATAGCTTACACACAGCATAAACCTTCAGATCACACTTCTCCTTTAACCTTCCTCATCCTGTGCTTCATCATTAAAGACACATTTTATATGTAAGAACTTTGTGTAAACTCCTAGAAATTTGATTTTTTTTATTTAGAAGTTCTGGTGGAGAGCCTAAAGTTTCTGGAGATACCAAAAGTAGCAGGTTGAGTCTGGGTTAATGTGTAAAATGATGAACTGCACACGTTCAACTTCACTGCTGAGGTATTAGTACAACCATAAAAAACATGGCATTTTAGGGAATGCATTAAAACTGATTTCATTACTCTGACCTGATATATTTATCTAATATCACCACAGCTAACCTCTTACAGCTGCTACTACAACGTGATTGTAATCATTCCCCACAGGGATCATTAAAATGTCATCTAAAAGTAACAAACAATTCCTAGAAGTTCACAAGCTGTTTTGTGTACAGTATACACTCCCTGGGAAACTTATCTGAGCATGTTGACTGTATCCACCAATATAAAGTAACATTGTGCTACTGTGTCGTCAGCTTGACCTCACTGTAAGAAGAAACACAAAGGGGAACTCTGACTGACCTCCAGAAAATGCTTGTATACACTGTAAACGGGAAATCTTCACTGCTAGAAAATCTCTAGGGCTGTGCAATAAATCGAAATGTTATTGGCAGTTGCGATTTTGGCTCCTTATGATCCCAAAACAGAGATCAAGAAAAAAAGCTTATTCTGCACATTGCGTTTTGCAAGTAAACTCTTATTTTCTCTTGTGTTTGGGAAAAGTATTAGGCGTGTTCACTGTTGATTTGTTTAACTGTTTCACAGTTTTTTAAGTTTAATGTTAATGTTTATCATATTTCCCAAGTGTTTGGGGCTGTAATATCTCACATCTCTCTCTTTGTCTTCCCTCTCTCCAGGGCCCTTGCACATGCCAAATTCACAAAGTACGTAACTCAAATATCATATACTGTTCTTCACAGATTCAGTTCAATTCCAGTTTGAAAACAACCTGACATGTGTGTCTTAATTTCTCTGTCTAAATAGGGAACTGAAATATGTTATTCAGAGGTTTGCTGAGGACCCGAGGCAGGAGGTGAGTGTGTGTGTTTGTGCACGTTTACCACGGTTTCATCATAGTAGCAGCGCTAGAGTTTATTAAAAAAAAGTCAAGTGTTTTGTGGAGATTATTGTTGAGATTCACCAACTGACAAAGTGTGTGTGTGTGTGTGTGTGTGTGTGTGTGTGTGTGTGTGTGTGTGTGTGTGTGTGTGTGTGTGTGTGTGTGTGTGTGTGTGTGTGTGTGTGTGTGTGTGTGTGTGTGTGTGTGTGTGTGTGTGTGTGTGTGTGTGTGTGTGTGTGTGTGTGTGTGTGTGTGTGTTTTTCAGGTCCATTCCTGTCTACTCAGTGTGCGTTCAGGTAAAGATGGTTGGTTCCAGCTCTACAGTCCAGGAGGCGTGGCCTGTGATGACGATGGCGAGCTGTTTGCCAGTATGGTGAGTGTATGGACACACAAAGTCAGCCTCAACAAGGGCCGGGCAAGATATTTATATTATCAATATATGAGGCTAGATATTGTCTTAAATGTTGGAGATATGATATTATTATATGATATTTCCTGGTTTTAAAAGGCTACATTACAGTAAAGTGATGTGATTTTCAGAACTTACCAGTAGGGCTGGGTATAAAATTTTATACTTTTTAGGCACCGACCGAATTGACTCCTTAGTATTGAGTATTAAAAAAATGCCTCGTCATTCAATACCCAATTTCAGTACCTCTCATCAGCGTCAGTGAGCCAATAAGAATGCAGCGTGTTTCTACCAAGATCTAATAATGTGTGTGATTGGCTGTCTAACGTTACACGTCGTAGAGACACACAGGAGAAACTACATTACACAGAGACGGCTCACGTAGTAGGAGCTGAAAGATAAAGGGTTTGTGCCATGATGTTGTAATTTCTTTTTGTTAAAATGGATTTTATGAAATTGGTATGGAAAACAGTATTGTTTGGGAACCGGTATTAAAGTCGCGGAATTGGTACCAGTACCGGTATCGAAATTATTAATATTACCCACTTAGTCATTATATCCACATTACTGCTGATTATTTTTCAAAAATCTCATTATGTAACTATTTTGTTAAAGTACCACAACTCTACAATATCGCCGCAATATCGATATCGTGGTATTTGGTCAAAAATATCATGATATTTAATTTTCTCCATATCCCCTAGCTCTGCCTCAACTATAAATGTGTGCTAATGAATGCATGGCTGCTAACTGCCCCTCGTCTTCATCTTGTCCAGGTTCATATCTTGATGGGCTCCTGCTATAAGACCAAGAAGTTCCTGCTCTCTCTGGCTGAAAACAAGCTGGGTCCCTGCATGCTGCTGGCCCTACGTGGAAACCAGACCATGGTGGAGGTACACTGCATTCAAAAATTATTCAGACCCATTACCTTTTCTTATGCTAAAATTGTTTAAATTAATCTTTTTCCCCTCATCTATGCAAGTCCATGTTTATGTTATTTTATCAATGAACATTGTCTTTCATTCTTAATAATTTCTCATGGTCTCTTGATGCATTAAAGGCGTTCATAGAGCCAACATATTTTCACATGTAAATCTGTAAACTATGTGTTTATTTATTTAGACATTTTAAGTGTACAAAATGAAGGCTTATAACGAGTGAACTGATGGTTGCATATTACATCCGTGGAGTGACTCTTTACACTGTGTAATTGTTGACATGTGTGTCCAGATCCTGTGTCTGATGCTGGAGTACAACATCATTGAGAACAAAGACACCCAGCTGCAGATCATCTCCACCCTGGAGAGCACCCAGGTGGGCCTCCGCATGTACGAGCAGCTCTGTGACCGACAGAGAGAGCTCAAAGAACTGGTGAGTTACTCTCTCACATACACACACACACGCACACACACACACACACACACACACACACACACACACACACACACACACACACACACACACATACACACACGCACACATGCACGCGCGCACGCTGGTCTGGTCTCAGTCTTTACTCTATACACTCTCGATACACTCTGATCTTGGTGATGACTTGGTCTCGGCTTGGGTTGTCTTGACTACAACACTGAGACAAACACACACACACTCTCTCTCACAGGAAATCACCAGTTCCTCATTACGTACAAATTCTTGTGTCCTCAGTGACGCATGTGGCCTACTTGTGTCAATCCACAATTCCAAACACAGCAACTGTTAAAGTGAGGAGTTAAGAACCAAGCACGCACTGGATACAATGAGGACAAAGGCAAGGCACAAGGTTCATTTAGAAGAACGATGCGTCATGCATGAACAGCTTCATCGTCTATTGTACAGGAACATGAAATGAAGCTTTTCATCTTAAAGAGAAGTTTGTTCAGATGACTGCAGCTCTGGCAGTGGAGCGGGTCGACCATTGATCACGGCGTTACCGGAGCTCTTCCACACGTTGTGTGGTGCCCTTGAAGATGGCACGGAATCCTGACTTGCGTCAAATGAATGTGATGTTCTCTTTGAGAAAGTACGATAGAACACGCTCTACAAGTTTGCACTTTAAATACTAGTTGCTCCAAAAAAAAGCACTGAGGCTTTGTTGCAATTTCAAGCTTTTGGTTTTACTTTTAAACCATCATCAGGAGCAGATGGAGGTGTCAAACAACAGCTAATAGAAATGTATTTCTGTCACAGGCCTAAACTATTTGTAAGATCCAACACACAGTAAATGCATAGCAACACCCTTACAGGTAACATCTGTCTATAAAAGGCAGGAGTCTGTCATTCCGGCGCTCCAGCTGTCCACGCATGTGCAAAAGAACAGTAACAAAGGCAAACACGCCACAACCTGTGTGCGGGGGCGGGGGTTGCTGTTCTGCAAACCTCACGCATGTCTTCATGTACGTATGCAGTGAGTCTTTATAGCCCTCGGCTCATTGACTTTGAAATTAGGGTTGGTACTTTAGCTGCTACTTTGCTACAACCAACGACACAATTGCTGGATATCCCGAACAAACTCTTCTTCACTTCCCTGGAGTCAACAAGCACAAGCATATAGCCTACGGGAACCATACTAACTAAGTTTGCAATATTAACTTTTACCACTAATAATGTTAATGCCTTGGTTAAAGCAACATTAATACGGCTATTGCAGGTTTTTTCTGAAAGCTGTGCTTTACTTTTCAACTTTTGAACGCGGTTCTGCGGGACGTTCAGAGCGACAAATACGTTTACGTAATAAAATAAACAAGCCAAATTAGCCCCCAGAGCTAATGCGTGCTAACTACAGCCGAGGGTAATAAAAATTCCCTCAGAGCATTTTGATAAGAGTAAACTCAATAAAAAAACTCACTCTTCACTAGATATCAAACAAAAGCCAGAGACTATATCATATTAGGTTGCAGTGAGCAGTACATTCACCACTTCTAAGTAGAAGGCAGAAGATAATGTTATCTAACTCAGACTCACCCCGGGTCCGGTTCAGCGGAGTGTGATGCAATATGTCATGGCAGGTGTATTGCTCAGGACCAAAGGAAGCACATCATCAAGTGTGAAGTTGTTTGGATAAGCGGTTCTTAAGAAAGCTGCAAGCAGCAACAGGCACTGTTCTAACGTTACTAATGTAACAACTGTAGTTCCTCAGAAGCTTTCAAGGAATGAGTGTTTACAATAACCCAATATAACGGTGTTGAGCAAACGGGGACCATGAACAACTGGATATACTCTCATCTCATTCATGTAAAACGCATGTTTGATGCTTTTATATGTCAACACTTCTACTGACATTAGATTGGAGACCTAACTTACCTGTTGGGCCACAGAATAAAGAAAATGACACCACCCAAACTAGCAGTCAGCTTGATGTTGCTGTTCCTAACACTAGATCTGGTTAATCAAAGACGCTAGCAAAGCAACACAGGACAGAAATAATAATCACAGCAGAGACGTCAGATAGGTCTGACCACCATATTTAATTATATATCTTAAAACTATACAGTTATGGCTGAAAATAACAATAGAGTTGTTGATGGTCTATATTTTTTTTAATATCAATTCAATTTTATTTATAATATCAAATAAAATCAACAAGAGTTACCTCAAAACACTTTACAGATAGAGTAGGTCTAGACCACAATCTATAATTTACAAAGATCCAACAATTCCAACAATTCCCCCAAGAGCAAGCGTTTAGTGGGACAGTAGCGAGGAAAAACTCCCTTTAGGGAGAAACCTGGGACAGACCCAGGCTGTTGGTGGGTGGGCATCTGTCGCTGCTGGTTGGCACACAGAGACACTGATACGGATCTACAGATATAGAGAATATGATTCATAATAATTACAGCAGTTGGTATGATGAACCGTGGCAATTATTTTAACAATAAAGATGGAATGAAGAATGAATCTATGACTAGAAATATATATATATATATATATATATATATATATATATATATATATAGAGAGAGAGAGAGAGAGAGAGAGAGAGAGAGAGAGAGAGAGAGAGAGAGAGAGAGAGAGAGAGAGAGATGGTAGCAGTTCAGGGTGTAACAGGGCGTAGTAGGAAGTAGCAGGGCGTTGCGGGCCATAGTAGGGTATATCGGGGCGTAGCAGGGTACTGAGCAGGACCACGGCAGCAGCTGGAACCATGATTTAGGTGCCACACCAATCCAAGGAAAAGTGCAAGGCGAGAAAACATAAGGACTCTGGGGAATAAGTTCCCCAGGGCTAGGTTAGTAAGCATTTCTGGGACATGGGTGCGCACAGATGGAAAGAGAGAGAAGGGAGGAGCTCAGCGCGTCAAAGGAAGTCCCCCGGCAGTCTAAAACTATAACGACATAATTAAGAGCTGTTCCGAGGCAAACCTGAGCCAGCTCTATAAGGGTTGGTAGATGAATCTGACGACTATGAAGAGAAGCAGAGAAGAATATCATGTTCCTAAAACCATCTTGAAACCCAGATTTTATTGACAAGACTTTGAAGAATTGCACACAGTCTACAGCTGTAGTTAGATACTGTGTGATATTTCAATGATGATTCCTTGGTACCAATAGACAAAGACACTAGTGACTACGCACAGATATTCCATTGTAAATAGCCTGTACTGCTCAGACAAGAAGGAGCCAGATATCAACATCATTTGCTGCCATCATCATGTCACAGCAAAAATCAGGTTTTGTTGGACATAGTCATGTTTCTCCACTTGCCACCTCCGCTCATCGCCTGGTTTTAATGACCATGTGCCCACTTAACTCCATCTGTAGTCGTACCGTACAAATGTTTTTCACATCTCTGGTCTGATCTCTGGCTTGAAGTAGCCGTATCCTTCTAATCTAGGGGTGTGAGAAAAAAATAGATACAGCATAGAATCGGGATGTTTTCTGTGGAAATATTGTATTGATACAAAGACAGCAAGTATCGATCAAGAATTTAACTTTTTGGAACTAGAATAATAAAATCACAGTGTTGGTCAGTTTGTCAAAAGTGAGATGAACAAACACAGAAATGTATCTTTTTAGATAAAATGGATGAAAAAAGGTAATAAATTGCAATATATTGCAGAATATCACAATATGTTTAAAATCGCAATAATATCATATCGTGGCATAAGTATTGTTATAATATCATATGAGATGAACAAACAGAAAAATGTATCTTTTTTTTTAGATAAAACAGATGTTGACAAAGTGTATGTATGTAAAGTATGGGGACATAATTTAAAGTTGGAAAAAAGGTAATTGCAATATATTGCAGAATATCGTAGAATGTTTAAAATCGCAATAATATCGTATCGTGACATAGGTATCGTGTTAGTATCGTATTGTGGGGCCTCTGGTGTTTCCCACCCCTCCACTCTTGTCACTTCCAGAAGGACCACGGCTAACTGGATAATTCTTCTTTGTTGCACACTTCCCAGTAAACTCCAACGCTGGAGTGTGAAAATTCCCAGGGCTCATCTGGACCTGAAATGCTGGAACAGTAAAGATCAGACCAGTAACAGTAACTGGCCCACTCAGCTAAGTCTGCATGCTTCACACGCTGAGTCACAGCCACTTGACTCTGTCTGCAGAACTGAGCTGTTCGTTTATATGTAGAGGTAGTCCAAGGAGGCAACCACTTAACGTGCACTTTTGCATAAACAACAACAACTCATACACTTTCTGCATAGAACGTAAGGAAAATGTTAAATGTTAATTCAATTCAATTTTATTTATATTATCAAATCATAAGAGTTATCTCAAGACACTTTACAGATAGAGTAGGTCTAGACCACACTCTATAATATACAAAGACCCAACAATTCCAGTAATTCCCCCAAGAGCAAAATGTTAAGCAGCTGTGTACATAAACCAGTACAGGATGGATTGTATTTATCCTACCAGTATGTCCAGTATAGTCATTTTTTTCTACACTGACATAATAGTGGCCCCAAATTCATTTACGAGGACATTTTGGATTTTAGGGGCACTACTAGGCACTGAAACAAAATCAGGAATGTGCCTTTAAAGAAATAGCTATACAAACCTGGCTTCTGTGTCCACCATAATCATATTCTTGTATGTATCGTTTTACTGGCATTTACAGTAATAACATTAATTAAAGTCATAAATCTCTCACAAATTATAATTTATGACCTACTTTTTTTAACGAGTTTGTAATGAGTTATATTAAGGATTCAGTTTGTGCAGTTGAAATATCCTCTGGCAAAAATCTCTTTCCGAAAATAAGGAAAGAACTTGCAACCATTTAGATGTGTCCACGGTTATCTGATTAGATTTTTCTCTAATACAGAGAGAGAGAGTTCCTGTAACATCGTGTTTCAAACATGGTATTATTATGTTTGAAACTGTGTTTTGTGAGAGACCTCACATGTCTTTTTTTTTTCCCTCAGTGTGACATGAATGCAGCACACATGCAGCTGCTCACACACACCATCTACTGTCTGAAAAGTTTCCTGCAAGACATTGAGCCTCAGACGCCATCTTTTTTTCTGTCTTTCTTCTCCTTAGCAACGGAAAGGAGGCCCCACCCGGCTGACTCTTCCTTCAAAGTCCACGGTGAGATTACAGGGATGCCTTCACTGCTGCACACAATAATAGTTTTATCTGTCCTGACCAACATCAATTATCAGACTTTGGTTTACTATTTCAATATTGAGTGTTTTTTTTCCCTCAAAATTTAGGATGCAGACCTTGCCCGCCTGTTGAGTTCAGGTTCTTTTGGGAACTTGGAGAACCTGAGCCTGGCCTTCACCAACGTAACCAGTGCCTGTGCCGAGCAGCTCATCAAGCTGCCTTCACTCAAACAGCTCAACCTCTGGTCCACACAGGTATACACACAGCACCGACACAACTACAAACACACACTAGTAATGGCAATGGACATTTTATTTATATAGCACCTATTGTTACACAGAAACCCAAAGTGCTTTACATTAAAAACGGCATAAACAATACATGATAACCTATCTCAGATTGCAGGGATCCAGGTTCCATTTGGCCCAAGGTTATTTGTTCTGGGAGATGGGTCAATGATGGATCAGCACATAAGAAGCTGGGTCCAGACTAGTTTGATGATAGCTAGACAGATTCCTTTAAGAGGATGGAGGAATGAAGGGCTGCCGTCAATCCAAGAGTGGGCTTGTGAGATGGCTAGGGTGGGGGGGCGTTTGAATAAATGTCATATAAACGGTTTACCAGATTAGATGTCTATACTAGAAAATGGGGAAAGTAGCTGAACTTTGTGGAGGGCTCCTAAGAAGCTTATTGCTGGGGAGAGATCTGTATGATGGGCTCATGGGGTTGTCATTCATATCTATGTTTATTTGGTTTATTGTCTATTTTGTTATTATTTTGTTGAATGGTCTTGAATATTGTAGTTCTTGATTTTTGTCTTGATGGGTGGTGATGATGAAGGGGGGGGGGGGGGTGTACATGTTGCACATTGTATGTATTGTATGTTGTTAAAAAAAATGTTAATCATAAAAAACAGCATAAACATTAGCATAAACACAAATAAGAATACAGTATAAGCATCATCCATTCGGCCCAGTCTAATATGCAACTCAGATGTAAACAATATATTTTATCGTCTTACTTGTTTAATATGCTTGTTTTTATGTTTTGTGTTGTTTTATTGCCTCACCTGCTTTAATTGCACTTACCATAGTTTAACTGTAAAACCGCTATATAAATAATATGTATTAATATTATTATATGCAGTAGGGGGTCCATACTCTGTCTCTCTTTCAGCTAAGGGGTCCCTGGCCTTAAAAAGCATTGAAGACCCCTGTAATAGACTATTAGCAGGATTTTGAAATTGATCCTGCATTGTACCGGGAGTCAATGAAGTGATTTGAGTACCGGCATAATGTGTTCAAATTTGCCTGTACGTGTAAGGACTCTGGCTGCTGCATTTTGAATCAGTTGGAGGCGTCCTACTGATTGTTTGGATAATCCCGCAAAAAAAGCGTTCCAGTAGTCTAGCCTGCTTGAGATGAATGTAATCACAATGGTCCAATAGATGTCTAACATATGTTCCATCTTTCTCTATTTTTCTCCTTCAGTTTGGGGATGCAGGGTTAAGGTTGTTATCCGAGCATCTGGCCTGTCTTCAGGTCCTGAACCTGTGTGAGACTCCCGTCACTGATGCTGGTCTGCTGGCTCTCAGTTGTAAGAAAACACACACAAAATCATACCACTGCATTAGTAGTAGTAGGAATATAGAGTGTGCTCTAGACCTACTCTATCTGTAAAGTGTATAGAGATAGAGATAACTTCTGTGATGATTTGACACAATAAATGAAATTGAATTGAAAATTAAAATTGTTATATTAACTAAAAACAGTCAGAATACAAGGACATGCTCAGAGTCAGCATGTTAACTGTGTTGAGGGTGTGAAGGCTTGGTTATACTCTCGCGCACTACGAGCATGCACGGAGAGGTTTCTGCTCAACGTAATCGTATTCGTTGCAGTATTCTCCGAAACAGCAGTTACAGTCATTGGTACAAACAAAATAATCTGGGAATAAGCAGGAAGTAGTAGAGAAGAAGAGAGTGAATAGGTCGTGTGTGTGTGTGTGTGTGTGTGTGTGTGTGTGTGTGTGTGTGTGTGTGTGTGTGTGTGTGTGTGAGTGTGTTTCAGGCCTGTGTGTAGTGATTTCTAACAACAACAAAAAAACAGAGTGTAAATTGTAATTTCAATAAAAAGTATAAACGATAACTTATTGAGCTTCTGCGCTGGAAACGGCAGCTGTTGTGATGTCATTTTATGGCGCCAGGAGCACAGCGACTACCATAGACCTTGCTTGAAGAGTCAGTTGTTTGTAAATGTACTGTAAAGTTAATTGTGGCTAATTGTCGCTGTTTGCCTATTCCAGCCATGAAGAGTCTGTGCAGTCTGAACATGAACAGCACCAAGCTCACAGCTGACACATACGAGGACCTCAAGGTAATACTGCAAGACAACTCATACCAACTGCAAAAAGCTTATTTGCACAATACTGATTTCAGAATCAGAATACTTCATTGATCCCCTCAGGGAAATTGTTCAGTTGCAGTTGCTCACAGTCAAATTCAAGGCAAAAATAAAAGTAAGAAAATAGCGAGTCCATAAATGTATAAAGTAACATAGTGCAAAAAATAAAAACGTTAAGTAGAAGTAAAGTGAGATTAGGTTAAAAAGATTATGTAGCTAAAACAACAGATGCCCGTCTTTCTCTCTGTTTTTTCAACCATTGTTTGCAGACTTGAGGGGTTATATATCAGCGTTGACTAACCAAAGCCGGGGCATGACTACGATGCATGCAACATCTCTAAAGTGCGGATGCATGCATGTACATGTATGCAGTATGTCTGTATATATGCTTATATACATATAAATAAGTGAAGAATTAAAGGAAAAGGGGATAGGACCATAAAAGTTTTGGTTTTTAAACTCCTTCCTACTCCTTGTCAAACATGGAAATCCTTTTTTGAATCAGTTACTGTAATTTTGAAAGCTATTTGTTGTTTGTTAAGGATTTTGTTTGTTTGTGGATTTTTTTACCATGAGATAAAATTGATATAAATTAAATATTTTGATCTGACTAAAGGGGACAATGAAAAGAATAGGGATGTAACGATGCATCGTGCATCGGTTGAAAATCAATATAAATGTGTAAAGATTACAACCTGTTGAGATAATAATAATCACAATGCAATTTTTAAACGGCATAGGACGTAATCTACTTTTGATTTCACTTGTTTGACTTCAGTCTTAGTTTATGTGGGATTTGTTTTAAAAATCCAATTATTAATGTTTTTATTTCCTTTTTGGTATTTAAGATGAAATACAATTTCAATATCACTTTTGATAAGAGGAACACATCTGTTGTTTTGCACAGTTTATATAAATAAAGGACTATTTTTCAGTCATTTGTCTGCAGTTCATTCTGTTAAAAGAAAATCAGATTGTGGAATTGAATCATGAGTGTATCTTTACATCCCTAGAAAAGAAGCATATTCAAATCTGCGTCTGACTGAGAGCTAGCCTTCAGACTGATAGTGAGTGTGTATGCTTCCAGGTGTTGATGCTGTTTCCCTTTGTCTGTGTCTTTTCTCTGCAGGCCAAACTGCCCAACCTGAAAGACGTGGATGTTCGGTACACAGAGGCCTGGTGATCAACCACGCTCAACCACAACCCTCACACATAACCAGACACACACACACACACACACACACACACACATATGCACATATGCACACACTGCACACAGGCTCCGATACATTACATGACATTTGTGTAGTGATGTCTCCTCCATCGTCGCCCATCATTAGACCAGGAACGCTGACATCATCCCAGCGCGAGGATCACCTGATGTAACAAGAACATCTCTGACACGTTTGCGTCAGAGGAGGAGCCTTCATCATCATCATCATCATCATCATCATCATCATCAACGCCTGTAGAGACACCATCACCAGGAAGCAACTGTCTCGCCAGCATCACTTTTTTTGTTTTCTAAATGAGAAATTTTTCTGGACCTCGCTGCTCCCCTTACCCTCTGATCATACGGTTCTTGGAACATTGGTGACAGAGGACATTGAAGGAGCCGTTATATTAGACATAAGGAACACTTTTCTCCGTCTTTCTTCATATTTTGCCCTGTCTTTCATATATGGTCCCTCAGTTTTCAGATTCGGTCTAAAGTCCAGCTCTCCAGGCCGCCTCTGTGCGTCTGTGTCGTGAGGAAAAACCTGAGCCTTCGTCTCTTTTTCTCTCTCCACCTCTTGTGCGATTGAAGGCTGGACACAGCAGCTCACATTCCAGTTCTTCTCCAATCTGATCCCCGATGTAGCTCTCCAAAACAGACGTGTTGAACTGTTGAATTTCTTCAGTCCTCTGAATCGCGCTCTTTGGCTTCGGTTTTCAGGTTCCGATTCTGGTCTCTTCAAGTCTTTCATTTGGGAAAATGAGGTGCTACCTCTGAGAAAAGAAGAGTTGCAAGACTGTGCCTATTCCACTTACATGACACGTTCTCTCACTCACACACACACACACGCACACACACACAAAAAGGAAGAAAAAAAAAAAAAAGGTTTTTATCAACTTGAATGAACATATTTTTCCAGACATCTGTGCTTTCATATATTGTATGTTTCTAAATAAAAACATATGTATGAAGATAACCCCCAGTGATGACATTTCGGGAACTCTGCAGGAAAGTTAAACGGCGATGGGAACATTTGTTTCCTTTTTCATTCGTTTTCAGTGTACATACTGAGGATCTCCCATTACTTATTTAATAAGACAGTTGTGTAGCAGTAGCTGGGTGGTCTGGGACTGCCTAATATTTATAATTTGTGTCTTTAAAAACCTCATTTACTCTTGTCTCTCCTGGATTATGTCCTGACAGTAATGAAGTACACAGGCCCTGTTGTCTTATTTTTTATTTTATTTTTTTGCAAAATACAACACAAGAAGCCAACCAAGAGGGCAACCATACATGGATCTCTCTGTCCCATGCCATGGTGGTAACGTAGACCTGTAGTGTACAGTCCTTCTAAAGGTGGACCTGTAAACAAGACCCATCACCAGCTGAGAGTTGTATATTTTAATATCCTCCGCTATTTTTGGCTCCTTTTGAGACGGTTTCTGAAAAGAAGAAAGGATACATGCCAAACATCGTCATCGAATTTAGTCGACATTTTTTTGTTTTGTGCACACTTGTTTCTTCAGGCCAACCTGAGTGTGGTTTCAGTACTGCTTGGTGTATCAAGTGGAACCTGTCAGGACCTGCCTGTAGACACTGACCCCCCCACCCCCCCCTGCTGAGGTCAGGGTAAAGAGTTGCAGTGCCTCTAGTGGAGCTGTGGATGAGTTGCCCATTGTTATCTTTCTTATCTGTCACACCACCTGTTTTGAATTGTTCTGCTGTATTTATATTACGCCATAATACATGGGGGACATTTTTAGGCTGTTGGGATGAATCATTCTCATCACAGGATGGGACTAAATTATTGTACATATTCTTTCATAATGGGCTATAAGGGACAAAAGATTGGAAAAAGGGCACCTTTCTGCCATATTTGCCCCATCTACATTCCCTTAAAATGTTGCCATGTATTGTGATAACTGATACACGGCAACTGATACTGATACACTTCAAGTCTGTCCCAATCTCTTGTTCCTCTCTGTCTAGCTGTGGGTTTGGGTTGCTTTTTCTTGGCCCTAGAAAAAAAACACAAGACAAGTCAGATTTCCACCCTTTTTTTTTTTTTTTTTTTTTTTCAGTCGGCCTCTCTGACTGCATCCATCCATTTTATTTATTTGTGTCGACCTCCAGAATGCTCGGGATGTTTTGTTGTATGGAGGCAGAAGCTGCAGCAAAGGACCGGATGCCGTCCACTACGAGACGCTTTGTTTCCTATTTATTGGGTGCCATGACGGTTTGGCCTGTAGACTCGGTCTGTGTATGGCCGTCTTTGGGCCTGGCTTTAGGACCTCATGCTCTCTTTCATATCCTGTATGATGTATATATACGAGTGTATATAGTCGTCTTCTCCCTTCTATTTGAACCATTTTTGTCTTCTTCATCCTTTTCTCTATTTCTCTCGGCCTCCCTTATTGGCAGGCTGGTGTTGCCTTCATCTTATGTATGTGTGGTTGTTTTTTTTTCACACAAAGTGCACTGTAATCTAACAAAACCTGTTTTCATAATATCTTTCAAGTTTCCAACATCTTTTGATTTGATCACTTTAATCAAACGTTTGTTTCCTGTGTTCTCGTTGTTTAATTTTTTTGCATGTACATGTTGCTGCCTCATCTGGTATTTTTATTTTGTAATTTTGTTTTATAAAAGGTTTGAAATATGATAAAGGGTCTGATCACTATCTCACTGAGGTTAAGGACTAAAATGGAGAGATCCCATCTAAAGATTTTCTGATTGGTTGTTGATCTACCCATATGTCCTGATGGATCCTATTGGTCGATGCTGATTTCTAAAAAAGCCAATACCAATACTGGTACTGTTGGACTGATGCTACTCCTAGCTGAGATTTAATCATTTAAGTTTGTCTATTTTCATGTATAAAATAATAATCCTGCCAGATAATCATATCACAGATGGACCAGACTGACTGACCGTTATCAAATCAGCCAACTGAGACTTGAGTTGTAACTTTCCTGTAGTTTTGTTTTATCCCTAATGTATTCTAAGTCTGAATGTTTTAAAATAATAGTTTGACATTTAGGAAAATAGGCTTACTGGCTTTTTTTGATGAAAGACTGATGAGATTTATAATGTCATGTCCATATCCATTTAATATGAAGCTACAGTCAGCATCCGCTTAGCTTAGTAGAAAGACTGGAAACTGTCCCAGGCTAACAAAATCCTACCTGCATCTCTAAAACTACCATGTCAAATATAGTCTCTGCTGGTTGCCTGGCAACCTCACAATGATGACAAGACTCCAGGAAGTCAATGCGCCAAGCCACGGAATAGCCCGACACGTGAGCCCTGGAATACAACAATGTGTTTTTTTTGTTTTTTTTAGTGAGATTTAGAGGTGTTGGTAAGGTTACCTTCCAACTAGTCTATATCAACCACGTTTCATTCACGGATGTCCCTCACCTTCTGCTTTCTTTGTGTTGGCGTTCTAAACTCCGATCGATTCGGAAAACATCCTCCGAGCTACAACTGACAATCTCATGTTTTTGGCTGCATCCGGTCGGTGCTTAACGCCGCCCAAGAGGATTGTGATTGGTTTATAGGGGTGGGAATCACTAGAGGCCTCACGAGACCATATCATCATGATACTTATGTCACGATATCATATTATTGCAATTTTAAACATATTTTGCAATGTATTACCTTTTTTCCAACTTCAAATTTTTCCCAATTTCAAATGATGTGCCCAAAAGGAAACTGTGTTAACATCTTTTTCATCTAAAAAGATACATTTCTCTGTTTGTTCATTTGACTTCAATTGTATTGCTGCAAAAAGGGATTGTCAAGCAGACAAACTGACCGACACATATATAATAATAGATCCATACTTGGCGTCTGAGTATCAATGCAGTATTGCCAAGGAAAATATTGGGATACTATGCTGTATCGATTTTATTCCCCCACCCCTATTGGTTAAAAGAAATGCCAATAAACCAAAGCAGGTTTTTCTCCCATCCGGGAATGCTGTGTGAACTAGCCAGACCCTCCTCCACAGGGCTGTGGAGGAAGGTCTGGCAATGCGAGACTACTTTCTGACAAAGACAGGCTAGCTGGTTCCCTGTTTCCAGTCTTAATGCTAAGATAAGCTAACTCGCTGCTGGCATTAATCTTCTCATCCAACTTGGCATGAAAGCAAATGTTTTTTTCAAGGAAGTGGGCAGTCTTGGGGGAAACCCTGTCACTGAACTCATCCCACAGTTTTTAGGCCATGATGAGCTGCCACTTATCCAAACTGGGGGTCATCATGTTGAGGTTATCATGGAAGGTTTTTGTATTACTGTAGAACATGTAACGGTTGAATAGAAATGCCTCTTCTGTTCTGCCGTGTCTCCGTATCCTGTGGAGCTCACTGTGCTTTGCTTTCCGTTTCCCATCTTGATTCCTCCCTGTTGTCCATTATCTCTCTGATGTCGGTTATTATTAAGAGTTTCTACCATGTCCAAGATGTGTACAGCTGTGCTTGAGTCTCAACAGTTGTTACAGAAGGAACAGGGTCAGATGTGACACAGCCTGACAAATCTGAAAAAAAAACTTTATTTCCCATAATTCCTTGTAGTAAAAATATTTTTTGGCAGCTGAGAAAAAGGGGCACCCATCATGTTTCTCTCTCTTTTCAGTCTTTCTCCGCATTGATCTGCTTCTCCTGCTGGGTTATTATTATTATTATTATTATTATTATTGCTGCTGCTGCTGCTCTGTGGCTGTTGTAATAAAAATACAAAAGATCTTCAACAGGAAAAATAACAACTATGATGTGAAATAATTTCAATCAAAAATAAATTGTCTGTGAATATGTTTCAGCTGTGTGTGGCATGTGTTTGAAAAAAAATCTTTTTCCAAGACAAACTTGAACAATTGAGAAGTAATTATCCACGCTTTCATTGACCCCAGTAATCACACTACAGAACTATTACAGTAATTTAACAGTTTTACATGGCGCTGCACAGTGGGCCATTCTATAACAATATATAAGCATAAATCAGTGCTTAAAATACAAAAATACAACCATACATATGTTCAAATTTGGTCAATAAATTCTTGCTATGCAAAAGTGATAGTATATTAATGCGTCAGTAATAATAATCCAAAATGTCTTAGACCATATTGAGATTCTGTGTATGTATACAGTATATCTATATTTTGAAGTATATTCAACCCTGTATATTTAACTCTGTATGTCTTAGAGTAGGCTATATTATATATATATATATATATATATATATATATATATATATATATATATATATATATATATATATATATATATATATATATATATTATATAACATTAAAAAAATTACACTGATGATGTCTTCAGGGTTTTCTCGGATTGGTCTTTAGACAAACTTTTTACCGGAAATTCAAATTAGGGGCAAGGAATTTGAAAGACATAGACATGCACAGGGAGGGTCTACCAGAAAAATCCATTGAGTTGTATTATAGAAAATGTAGGGTACAGTGTTTTGCAGCTATATCTATAGCCTACTACGGAGTAAATGTCAGGATGTCTGGGCCAATGCTGCATCAATTTGACCATTCTGTTTTTTTCATTAATCTAAATAGCTGATGTACCACCTTTAAACATACTGTATTACTGGATGTACAGTGTGCCTGTATAAGTTATAAAGCCTGACATTGGGCAGGTTTCCTCTCCTTCATATTAAAAGTCATAGTATAGTATGTTGAAAAAAGTCATTAAAAAGTCATAGTATTAGTATGTCAAAAAAAATCATAGTATAGTATGTCAATAAAAATCATAAAAAAATCATAGTATAGTATGTCAATGAAAATCATAAAATGTCATAGTATAGTATGTCGAAAAAAATCATAAAAAGTCATATTAAAGTATACTAGAAATGTCATAAAAAAGTCACCGATTTAGAATTTCTAAATTTCTTTATTTAAAAAGGGACAACGCACATTAATCAACATGAGTACAGAGCCCAACATGTAAATGTGCCAGATTTAGCTATACAGGCTAATTTTCATCTGCAGTCCCTAGCAGGTTGATGGCTTAAAACAATAGATACGCTAATACAACAAATACACATAAAACAAGCAAGACATAGGCATAGACAAGTAAAATGACACAACCACTATTCCAGATCAGGACAACTGGCAGGTTGATGGCATGAGAAAAACATAACACAAGAATCATACACAGTAGACACAGATAACAGTGCGTAGACACACATTAGAACGCATCAGCAACACATAAGCACACACAGAGACACTACTACAGCGATAAAGACAAACACATTATTCTGGATTATGGCAGCATATTTGATGAGTCAATAACCAATGTTTTATGGATTTGGAGAAGGATTTGATAGATGTGATGTTTCTTAGTTCTGTGGGTATGGTATTCCATGTATGAGCTGGACGAGAGGAAAAAGCTGACTGTCTACATGATATTTTACAATCTCCTCTTGTAGATGCTCTTGTGGAGGAGATTAGATTTTGCTGAAGGAATTTATTGAGCGGCGGGGAGCCATAACATGACAAATTTTATATACAAGAATGTCGAAAAAAGTCACAGAATAGTATGTGAAACAAATTAATAATAAAGTAATAGCTGAATGTCGAAAAAAGTCATAAAAAAGTCATAGTATAGTATATTGAAAAAAGTCGTAGTATAGTATGTAAATTTGTTTTATAAAAAAGTCATAGTATAGTATGTCAAGAAAAATCTTAAAGAGTCATAGTTTAGTATGTCGAAAAAAGTCATAAAAAGTCATAGTATAGCGTGTACATTTTTTTAATAAAAAGTCATAGTCTAGTATGTCAAGAAATGTCATAAAGAGTCATAGTTTAGTATGTTGAAAAAAGTCATAGTATAGTAACTATTACAGTAAATTAACAGTTTTACATGATGCTGCATGTTGGTTTAGTGCACAGTGGGCCATTATATAACAATATATAAGCATAAATCAGTGGTTAAAATAAAAAAAACACCTTTAAACATACTGTATTACTGGATGTACAGTGTGCCGGTATAAGTTATAAAGCCTGACATCGGGCAGGTTTCCTCTCCTTCCGCTATCTCTATTTTTCTGGGGATGTTGCTGCATCTGGGGCTTAGTGTCACCCATGCAGCCAGACCATACTCCAGTACTGACACAGCGCTGTGGAGATATGTCTGGTTATGCAAGACTATACTCTGACTGATTGTACCATACCAAATGTTTGTCAGCCAACTTTTCATTATTCTTATTCTGACTGATATATGCAAACCCAAGATTAATCATTTGCATTCTTTGTGAAATATTGCAAGTGTTTTTGTATCAGTACACTGGTTTATGTGCATGTAGTCACTGAAGACATATATACAGTGTTTACATTCAAGCTACTATGGTGCAATCAAAAATTATTTCTGTCAGAAGTGGGATTCGAACCCACGCCTCCAGAGGAGACTGCGACCTGAACGCAGCGCCTTAGACCGCTCGGCCATCCTGACTAGATACAAGAGGCAATGAGAGGGTGACACCTAATGGTGACAACCTGAATTACAGCAATACAACAGCTTTGTATGGCCTGTCATAAAGTATCGTATTCACTACAAATATAACAGAGACAGTGAAACGGAGGAGTTCGGACCTCCCACAATTTAACCGGTTGAGGCGTAAAGTATGGACTTAACTCAAACTTGACTCAGTAAAAGAATCAGGCCTTTATTTGAGTTGCCGTTTGTGGTCAATATATAAAGGTACAGCGAAGACTATCAGTATGATGACAATGAGAATAGAGGGTTTTCACGACGCGTCATCAGACCAGAAGTCGCCATATTGGAGGTACTCCGCATCACAACAAAGCACAGGCACTGAAGTAGATCCCGAACAGCGTCAAGGAAAATGGTTAATTATTGCCGTGTTTTAGGTTGTACCAATCGGTCAGACCGAGAAAAACATTTGGAATATTATCGACTTCCAAAAGTTATTAAAAACCAGGGAGAGGAATGCCAGAAGTTATCAGAGGAAAGGAGGCGCTTGTGGTTGGCAAAGCTCAACCAGGATCTACGAGGGAAAAATCTGTCTTGTTCAGTCTTTGAAATGGAAAAAACGATTGAGAGTCACTTGGCTACACCTTGAGTATCGCAATTATATCATACAGTTAAGGTTAGATTGATTAAAGACGTTATTGCATTACTTACTTTGGCCTTCACAACACAACGGTCATTGACATTGACTTGGTACTGCATCTCCCTCACCCATCCACACACCATCTGGTTATAGGCCTCCAAACTTTTGTAGGATTTAAGGTCTTCTGCTGTGTATGGGCTCGGTGAGAAAACCAGGTAGTTGACTATACCGGGACATGCAACTGAAGGAAGAATCACCGGGTCGCCATGGGTCCAAGAAGAGGGAACCAACTTGTAGGGCTCTGCACCGCCAGTAAACTGTAATTTCAAATATCGCGCCTTTTTTGTGGTCCAAGTTCTTCCATGCCTTTGCATCTTGGACGCGTTTTGATGAGCTTTTCTGTTGTTTAGACATAAAATATTAAAGTATCCAAAGTGCACAATACTCCATTACTCCATTCAGTTGTACACCGAGTGCCTCCAATATGGCCGTACATCCAGGTTACCGCCCAGAACGTGACGTCGGTAAAAACCCTCTATAAAGGTATACTAATAATTATGAATATGATATTAATCAACATGGTTAATATAATCACTAACTTGACTAAACACAGCAGCTATAAACTTACAATGTACCATAATATTAACTATATATATGCCATTACTAAAACAGACATGAGGCATTAATACCTAGTAGAGAGGAAGTTGTGTTGTTTTATACTAGGCTATCATGATAATTGTAGTAAAATGTTATTTTGTCATCAATTTAAGATACATTGTTGTAAATTCAACCTGTAATACACAGTAGGCTACAGAGGAACAACCAATGTGCAGCACTTGGTAGAGATATGGAGCACGTTAAATAACACAGGGACGTCTTAGTTTCACCACCCTGCCGAAGGCTTCTACTTTTCAAAAGGACTCCGTCAGAAATGGGATTTGAGCCTGCACCTCCTGGGGAGACTGAAGCCAACCTAGTCTCGCATTGCGGGACCTTCCTGAACAGCACCTGTGCTAAATAGTCTCGGCAAGGAACTTGTTTTGGTGGAACATGTGTACGTTCAAAAGTAGTTTTAGTCGTGCAACAGAAAACTCAGATTGGACAGATAGTCTAGCTAGCTGTCTGGATTTACCCTGCAGAGATCTGAGGAGCAGCTAACCATAGTCCTCACAAATCCACCAGAAGTTAGAACGCCAACACAAAGACAGAGGAAGGCTAAGATTCAGCTTTCCAGCCTCAATCACTATAACAGTCAGGGTGTCAGTTAGAGATGGTCCGATACCATTTTTTTGCTTCCCGATACCGATTCCGATACCTGAACTTGCGTATCGGCGGATACCAAGTACCGATCCGATACCAGTGTGTCATATATTTTATTATGTTTTAACAGCTGTATATTACTATCCCTGTATGGATGTGATATGATTTCTATCTTTGTTGTCTGTCAGTCTGGCTCAGGTTAAACTCTTTGTGAAAAAATGAACAAACAATGAACGCCACAGAACTTTCTTTTATTATTTTATTGATCTACTTTAACGTAGATTTTCTTTAGGGCTTTATTACGTGGTATCTGATCAGTGCATAAACTCCAGTACTTCCCGATACCGATACCAGCGTTTTAGGCGCTTTCGGGGCCGAGGAACATCTCTAGTGTCAGTGATAGTTCACCATATCAAAGTGGGTTGCCTCGTTGGCAGGATATATATTTTATTTCAAGACATTTGTGAAATGAGCTCCTGTGTGTCCATGAGTCTGTAAGTAAATAATTCTGTTATATTACTATATTGCCTGTTAAATCCATAACTTTGGTTGAGTTTATCTGCAATCCTCATTTATCTCGTTTAATGTAATTATGCCATAACTCCGATACAGTTAAAGGGCCTTGGTGCAGTAACTTGCTTTCATAATTGAGTAAGCGTTATGTTTGCTTAAAGCAACACTAGGTAACTTTCCCGCGTCGGTCCTCCTACAGGTTGGAAGAGAAATTGTCCGTTACATTACATCGTCCAGTTCAATCGAACTACAGATCCACTACCCAATCTGGCAACCTTGCATAATGTAATGTAATGGACAATTGCGCTCAACCTGTAGGGGGACCGAAACGGGAAAAGTTACCTACTGTTGCTTTAATATGTTACTATTGTACACATTATACATAAGTTACATTCATATGTAGGCTATTTCTGTTAAAGGTCCCATGGCATGAAAATGTCACTTTATGAGGTTTTTTAACATTAATATGAGTTCCCCCAGCCTGCCTATGGTCCCCCAGTGGCTAGAAATGGCGACAGATGTAAACCGAGCCCTGGGTATCCTGCTCTGCCTTTGAGAAAATGAAAGCTCAGATGGGCCGATCTGGAATCTCCTCCTTATGAGGTCATAAGGAGAAAGGTTACCTCCCCTTTCTCTGCTTTGTCCGCCCAGAGAATTTGGCCCACCCATGAGAGAGACATCATGGCTTTCAAACAAGCAAAGTGGCAGTTGGTCAAGGCCACACCCCCACTCTCCACCTTGCCCCCCCCCCCCCCTCTCTCCTCCTCAATAGCTACAGACACAGAAATGGCACATCCTAAGGAAAGCTCATTGTGGGACTGGCTCTAGTGGCTGTAATTCTGCACCAAGTCTGAAAAAGACTTCAGATACAGTATTAGGGGACCACTAAGGCCTACATAAAAGATAATTCAGATACAGTATTAGGGGACCACTAAGGTCTATATAAAAGCATCCAAAGAGCACCATGTCATGGGACCTTTAAATAGCTGTTTCATGTAAATTAAATAGTGGAGAATTAAAGCATTAAAAAAGTGACAGAAATGTCAGAGTAAGCACCAAAAAAAGCGCATTTTTCAATTTTGACCGTGAAAGGACAAATTCACGGTCGACCAGAATAGAACACAAGGGTTAAGTATAACTACACCTAGGAATTCTTCATTAAATAGGAACCAACACCTTCTTCATCACACTGGTACATCTGAATGGTTCGACAGGCTGAACTGGTACATACCGGACACGGGAAAAAAAAGAATAGTTCAAAAGAAAATGTTCATTCATTTTCACCCAGCACAGAATTGGGGATAGCTGAAAAATATAGTTAAATGACAGAAAATGTTGGGATATTGCATATTGTTGCCAACTTTTTGATCTTGAATGATTCATTTTAATCCAACTACTATGTCTTAATGTTTACAGTATGAATACATGAATCATATTAAAGTGAATACAATCCAACACAGCTCTAGGCAAAATAAGAAAGTAAGATGAATCAGAGATAAAGGGTATAGTTCACCAAGCATACTTTATTGACTCAATGCTTAAGAAGGTCTCAGAGAAATTATAGGAAAGCTATAGACATCATCTGGCTTCAAATTAAATACATCAGAAATTCTCTCATTACATCACCTGTTGTCACTAATCTGACTTCACTTTCAAAAATATATACCACACAGAGAAAATAATGTCACACTGGTGAATCTGCACAGCAAAAACAGCTTTTCCATGGCATACGACTCCCACAGAAGCCCGTTTGGCACGCTAAATATCAGTCGTTATACACTCAACAGGATTTGAAATTAGACACTAAAAAGATAGATGCAACACAAGCTCTGTGGCAGAGGAACAGTCTGCTGCACTGCAGTGGTACTATTATTGCAGTTGATGGAAAATAAATATCTGAGTATCAGTGTTGTCCGCCTCTAACGTGATGCAGTTTGATTACACACTTGTTACGCACACCACTGGCTGCCTGTGGGGCCCCTCAGAGGAAATGTTACAACCTTGCATCTGATCTGTTATAAAGGAGTTACACCATTCAACTCCCCACCTCCCCCCCACCTCCCCATGTTCCAATATTTCCATATTTGAGAAAATATTAAGACCACAAGTTTTTTTTTAAATCTTAAATAAATAGAAAAGTATTTTTGGTATGAAAATTAAAAATGATAACATTTCACAGTTGGGAAAACTCTTAACTGCACAAATCACAATTCCTAAGCACTTTGAGGTGATGTTGGATTTATAGTCGGCATTCCTCCACGGCTCGGGCAGGAAGGGCGTGCACAGGTCAGGTTCTGCTGAGTCCTCACGAGTAGAACTTACTGTTGTTTATCCTCTTTTCTTTTGTCCTGGGGCAGAAAGAAAACATATATATATATATATATATGTTTTGTTTGTTTTTTTGAATGGGGGGGTAATTTGACTGGCAAAACAGTTAGTCCTTCTTACATTACACAATAATAAAAGTCATAATTTTTAAGAAGCAAAAAGTTTTGGATACATTTGCGATAATATCATAATCCTACAATGAATCATTGTTAAAACAGAACTTTCTAGATGTTGTGTTACTTTGCCCAGGTCATCGTCAAAACAGCGAATTAGTGCATTCATGATTTTGTCCATGTTGGTATTAGTTGCTTCATGTACATTTATTAAAAACGTCGCATTGTATAGCTTTTCATATAGCTATACGTCTAAACTCTGGGACAAGGCCGTTATGTTTAAACACCTGCCATGCTGATTCCAAACAGACAGCATCAGGGCAGTTTGGGCTTCAGATAGCTTTTACACAGCAGCTATCGTTAAATAATGTTCCTCTATGAACGTGCACACACGTCGTATTGTTTGTATCACAAACACGGTCGGTCAGTGAAGGCGCAGTCGCAGCGGTAGCCGTCGTTGCCGGTAACTCACTCGTATGAGAGAGGGCACGGACCGGTGTGCCAGTTTAGCTGGTGATCATGTTAACTGGTGATATTTGCATGAAATCAGTGAATATTCAACAAGGCCCTGCCCTGTGTTCTGCTCTGCCTCCGCCCCTCGAGTGCCAGAGGCTCACATTTTCATGAAGTGTTTGCAAATGAGACAAAATAATGGATATTGCTGAAAACATCACCAGTTTATTTGTAATACATGTCCGTTTAAGCATTATCCACACAAATACAACATATACTGTATGAACGGAAAAAAATAAAACGAAACAACGCACTAGAGATCTAGCTGGGATTCCAACCTTGGATGTCATGAACAAAAAAAGTTGACAGACTAGCTTCTACGTCATCTATAGCACTACACTACAGACCAATGCAAAGATTTGGGGATTTCTAGCTATATATTGGACTTTTAGTCTAACTTTACACAGGTTAACATATGAGAGAAATATACACCCATGTTAAATATGGGTCTAATGAAATTAAACACAACTATAATCAGTTGACCTGTGGCACGGGTTAAAAGAGACTGTTTGTGCTGAGATAGACCTACACATTATTCATATGAGATGGCCCACAACAACATTGATAAATTATCACGTTTGCGCATGACTGACATGTTTAATTTTTATATGGTATTTACCCCCAAAACGGAATAAAGTGTTAAGTGGGGTCATGCCAGTTTGTTGTATATCAGTTAGGTTTTGGTATGTGAGGCATAGATCTTGTACTTCACTGTTTCCAGGCTTGCATTTGCCCATGTTAAATTGTGATATCACCAGTTAACATGGGTGTATATTTCTCTCATATGTTAACCTGTGTTAACTTAGACTAAAAGTCCAATATATAGCTAGAAATCCCCAAATCTTTGCATTGGTCTGTAGTGTAGTGCTATAGATGACGTAGAAGCTAGTCTGTCAACTTTTTTTGTTCATGACATCCAAGGTTGGAATCCCAGCTAGATCTCTAGTGCGTTGTTTCGTTTTATTTTTTTCCGTTCATACAGTATGTGTTGTATTTGTGTGGATAATGCTTAAACGGACATGTATTACACATAAACTGGTGATGTTTTCAGCAATATCCATTATTTTGTCTCACTTGCAAACACTTCATGAAAATGTGAGCCTCTGGCACTCGAGGGGCGGAGGCAGAGCAGAACACAGGGCAGGGCCTTGTTGAATATTCACTGATTTCATGCAAATATCACCAGTTAACATGATCACCAGCTAAACTGGCACACCGGCACGATGCCGGAATACTTTAAGCCCTGGTCATATTTGTACTCTTGGTGTCTACTAGAATAGGTTTACAATTTATGTGAAATCTCTTGGTGAATGGTGCATACATGACCAAACAAACAGACATATTAAACATGAATATGAAATAAACAATAAATACAGAAATAAATATGTTCATACAAAATAACTGTTGCATAAGGAAAAAGTGGCTGAATGGGTTGAGTGCAGCTTGTGAGTTTGAGGCTCACCTGTGGTTCTCGCCGGTGCTGCCCTCTCTCACGAGCTGGTTGTGTTGGCGAGGGAGGGTGGAGCGCTGGATGTTGGTGTGCGTGTCGTACAGGAAAGGCTCGCTGCTGACCTCCGCCTGCTTCTTCCTCAGCTGGCTGGAGGACGAGTACAGCTCCTCCTCTGCTTTCTGAAGGACAAGTCGTGATCATATTCACACAAATATCTCCACACTGACATCAAACTGCAGATGTAAATCAACATTGGTGTGCTTTGTGTGTATGTGTGTGTGCTATGTTTCATTTTTTTATTCCACAAAAAAGTCATACATTCAGAGATGTCAGAGTGAGGGGGCTGCGACAGCTGGACAGGCGCCCTGAGCTGTTGGGGCAAGAGCAGTGCCCAGTAGGTGAACTGGCATCTCTCCAGCTACCAGTCTACACTCGTAGCTGATAGCAATGATAGCAAGCTTGATGCAATACACCACAAATCAGGTCTAACCATTAACAACCAAACGTTGAAAGATAAAATAAAAAAGGAAAGGGTAGAGAGAAATGCTAAATAAAAAACTAATAGTAAGGTGCTTGAGCTTCCTTCCTCGTTCACAAATCCATTTTTTGATAAACTCAATGATCTCTCTGAGTAATGGAAAATAAAAACAATCATGTCCATTTCTTCTTAAAAACAGTGTGTGTGTGTGTGTGTGTGTGTGTGTGTGTGTGTGTGTGTGTGTGTGTGTGTGTGTGTGTATGTTTACTCACCCCTGCTTGTTGTACGTTGATGTAGACCAGCAGAGAGGCTAACTCTAAGTTTTCATTGTAGCCGTTCTTTAGAGGTACAGAGCGGTAACCTGACGAAACAAAACACTCAGTCACCTCTGTGTTAATACCGATACCAATATATCGATACAGCACGGTATCACGCTATTTTCCGTGGCAATACGGTATCAATACGCTGATGCCACTTATCAATCTTTTATTATATACAGTAAATTGCACATGAAAATTTCACTTTCTGGTAAGAAAAAAATAAGAAAAGAAATTAGAAAATTGAAGTGAGATGAACAAACAGAGAAATTTATCTTTTTGGATGAAACAAATGTAAACTAAGCTTTTCTTTGGGAACATAATTTGAAGTTGGAAAAAAGGTCATGAATTGCAATATATCGCAATATGTTTCAAATCGCAATAATATGGTATCGTGATACAGGTATTGTTATAATATCGTATCGTGGGGCCACTGGTGATTGCCCGTACTGTATCGATACACGGACTATGTAAATTGCGCATGATAAGTTAACTTTTTGGCACTTGAATAATGAAAGAAAGAATAAAATTGAAGTAAGATGAACAAACAGAGAAATGTATCTTTTTATAAAAAACAGATGTTGAGAGGGCTGACACAAATGGGATTTTGAAAAGTGGGGGGATATTTCCCCCCTGTCCCCAGTGGAAATTACAGCCTGGGGTGGATCAGTAAACCTGTGGAAGACTGCCACTGGTGTCCACTCACTGACAGAACGATTACTGTTGTTAAAGCTATATTATTGTTATGGGATAACTCAGAGCAGACTTTCTGGGACACATTTCCTGCATCCTTTTGCAACAGAATGTTAAAAGCAGACCTGATGTTCACTGTGATGGATTAACTATTTCAAGCAAGTTTCTACAGGTGGATTTTCATACTTTGGTAAAAACCAGGGGAAGATATTCAAATTAATTTCAAAACACCATTGTATTCTTTGAAAAACAGCTGGAGTTGATACAATGTGTAGACAATATGCAGTTGTTCACATTTATTGAGTGAAAGAAAGTACACCATGTGTCAAAAGAAGGAAGGAACATTTTTTTATTTCTTTATACAGAACAGCTGATGACATGAAAGGGGAGAGAGAGGGGGGAATGACATTCAGGGAAGGGCCGCAGGTCGGTGTAGAACCCGTGGCCGCTGCGTTGAGGACTAAACCTAACACACATTAAGTGCAACATAACCCAAACACACACTGTTTTCAAAACAACAATACTTGGTGCATTGTATGTTCAAATTCCTCTGCAAGAGACATACAGATGAGAGTTACTGTGTTGCTGAAATGTCGGCGGTAGCGGATATTACTGCCCGGCTCAAGTTACTTGTATCATGTGCTGAAATCCCGCATCCTCCACGTTTGCATATCTTTTGCTGTAAACCCGCCCGATGCTTTATATGGATTGGATTGCCCAGTCTGAATCTACATAAAGAGGCTGTTTAAATGCTGCAGGGTTTCCTATCCGACTCTCTCTTCCTTGTGTTTTGCATGGACACACTGCCATTATATTAGAAGTATTGCCGCTAGCATAGGCCACACCTGTTGCACAGTGCTTGCACACAGCCGCTGCTTTATCCACCACTTTTTTCCATCATTGTATGGTAACACTATACCCTAATGCTCCCATACAGCAGACCGATACTGACTAACAGCTGCACCTGGCACCCTATCCATGCCAACTGTGGTTTCACTACGACGCATGGCTTTTTCCCCTCTAATAACTTTATTTGAAGTTTTTTTCTGCACAAGCCTTTCTGTCTGAAATCTGAGAGGCTAAAATGAACCGAACAATACATACATGCCCCGAACTGTGACTAGCAAACCGAACGCTTCAGATATTTTTACTTGAACCGCTCCATCCCTAAAGTGTAGAGTACAGAAATCCTGCTTCTAGGGAACAAATAATACTTAAAATAATAGTGTTGCTTAATAATGAGTACTACATGAGCTTCATGTGAGCAGCCGTTCACCAACTCTGGCCCTCTGTGTTGTATGTGTGTGTGTTCCCACCTGAGCGGAGGCCTTTGACAGGAAATGTGGCCTGAGCCAGGAAGTTGGGGTCTGAGAACATGTCCTCCTCGTTGACCACAAAGCGCAGGAAGGTGAGTTCAGGCTCGTACACGGAGAAGACTGCAGAGTCTGCTGGGGATTTCCACACCGGGTTCAGACCGTTATCGCCTGCAGCAGACAAAACAACAGCGCTGTTCACATGATCACAAATCATTTCTCACTTCAGTCTCATTTCTTTGATCCCATAGGTTTAACTCTCCCCCTCCACATCTCCCACCTCCCGCCTTTTCTTACGATAGACTATGGTCTTGGACTTCTCTTCTGTGTGCCCACACAGCTCAATCTCCACAAATGGACTGGCGATGCTACGGCCGGGCTTGGGAAGGTGTCTGGCAGCAATCACCTGCAGACAGACATAACTGCTGTTATAAAGTTCTTTCAAAGAGCAACATGCCAAATGTCAGTATGCTCCTTACTTCATTTACTAAATAAAGATCAGCCAGTCAGCTCCTACGCCTCTAACATGATGACAATATTACACTTGGCCCTGAACTTGAATATAACTTAAAGAAACCTCATGATGATGATAATGATGTATGTGTTAGCCAGTTATTATCATAGACTGTAAAAATAGTGGACGTGAAGCCTCGTGTTTGGCGATACGGGTGTCACCATCTTGTTGTTTTGCAACCGGATGTGGCGATTGTTGACGAGAGGGTGGAGCTGGGGAAGATGATGCGGCAAAGCCGGGTAAACGTGGACCTCTGGGTACTGGCATCATTCATCTACATGTTACCAGCTAACGCTCGTGGTAGCGAGCTAGCTTGGTTGGCATAACGCTAGTCTGTATCCAAGACGATCCACTTCCAGGATTGCTCCATTGCCGCCAGAAATTTCGCCGGATGTCACTCTTTTCGACCAGATGTCCGTCCCCTTCCTCTTTCTTTGTGTTCTAACCTCTGGTGGATTTGTGAGGACTATGGTTAACTGCTCCTCAGATCTCTGCAGGGTAAATCCAGACAGCTAGCTAGACTATCTGTCCAATCTGAGTTTTCTGTTGCACGACTAAAACTACTTTTGAACGTACACATGTTCCACCAAAACAAGTTCCTTCCTGAGACTATTTAGCAGAGGCACCGTGGCTCCGTCCGGCACTTAGCACCGCCCAAGACGATTGTGATTGGTTTAAAGAAATGCCAATAAACCAGAGCACATTTTTCTCCCATCCTGGAATGCGGTGTGGACTAGTTAGACCTTCCTCCACAGCGCGTGGAGGAAGGTCTGGCAATGCAAGACTAGCATAACGCTGAACAAGACATTTTTTAGGCAACCAAAAATGTTCAATTAACTTTGATGAAGTGAAAACACACAGTGAGAGGGTCAAAGTTTAAGAAGAAAACACGGACACCCCAAAATAAGTTCACAGCTATTTTAATGTACACAGTGTCATCGATACGCATTGCTTAGCCTCTGTGATGATTGACGGGTCGGCGTGTAGCCACGCCCCTAAAGCATCCCCTGCTTTATCGTCTATTTTAAAATAAATGAGACCATAATGTACAAAATGAGCATCATGCTGTATTGAAGAAGACTTGAAAGTAGCAATTGAAGCCATAAACTCATTATGAAAATGTTTCTTGAGGTAATAAGTCAAGTGAAAAGTAGGGTTATTTCCCCCATAGACTTCTGTAGAAACAGACTTCTTTTTGCAACCAGTGGAGTCTCCCCCTGACGGAAATTAGATAGAATGCAGGTTTAAGGCACTTCTGCATTGGCTTTGCTTTTCAGGCCCGGAAGCTTCGTCCATTATTTTTACAGTCTGTGGTTGTCATGAAATATGTGTGTGTTTGTGTACAGACGTACCCTAACTGCAATGTTGTACTTGACCTTCTTCTTCTCCTGGTAAGGGTCGTAGCTATCATAGCGCATAAGCTCCGGCTGCAGTACGTAACCCGTACGTCCATTCAGACTGAAGAGGGCACTGTTCAACTGAGTGTATTTATCTGAGTGGACACATACACATTATACAGTATGAACCTCTGCTCTATACAGCTATAAACACAGTTTTACCTAGCCTTTAGGGAGCCAGTCAATATTGAAATGATTCAATCAATCCATATAACACACCATTAAGTCCTGTCTGCTCTGCCTCGCTTTCTACCCCGTTCCCACCTCAGAACTTCACTCTTGCCCTTGCATTTTCATTTAAATCAGACCTATTATGCTTTTCCGTATTTTCTATCTTATCTATAAAGTTACAATGTCGGATGTTCATTTTAAATGTGGACAAAGCTTCAAATAATTAAGTATTTATAAGGTATCCGTGTGAGCTAAAACCTCAAGTTTCATACTGTTCATCATTCATTCATAGTTTTTTCTACTCTCGGCTCAGTATGACGTCATACCAAGCCGTTTCTATTCATGTTCATCTGCTCCAGGCACTCTACTGCAGTGTTTACATTACATACACTGCTTCATTTTACGTTTCATGTTCGCTTATAGGAGTCGTGTTATGTTACTGCTGATGAAGACCCAACATTTCCTGATTTTGCCGCTTTATAATAAAAGCCTTTAAATAACAAAGTAACGGAGGACTTTTATTCTGAAGAATTTATAGGAAATGATTATTGCACATTTTACCTCGATAATGATGAAAGAATGATAATTAATCAAGTTTTTCTAAATCATCTTTTCTGAAGCCAAAATGTTTTCAGATGACGGACACTGTTTCTCAGTTGACTCGGACTGTGTTTGAGTTATCCTCCGTTATGCTTCCCATGCGGCTGACTGGTCTGGGCGACGTCACATGACTACACACGCGGTAGAATGTTTTTAAAGAGAAAATAGGCCTATCAACAGGAATAAATAATCGAAATTATCACCATGGGAAATATACATCGATAACAGCTTCAGAATTTCAATGTCAATACATTTTCGATTAATCGTCCAGCCCTAGGTACAATAGTCACTTATTGTGCTAGTGTGACCAATCCCTAATACACGGAAATGGATGGATTGACAAGAGCACAAAAGAACAACAATTATTGTATAGTATATTGTAAGTTCAGTCCAGATAAACTACTGTACCTGCAGTCTGGAAGTTGAGAGCTACCATGTGACTGCCAACGGCCCACAGTGGGTAAGGGTCATAGTTGGATGACTCCACACGCTGGCCTTTTGGGTAGATGCGACTCAAAGCCTTGCGGTTGTACTGCAGGAAGTCCTTGGTGCGACTCTTTCCTGGTATCTTGTTCTCCACGAAGGAGCGGACCTCTTTGTAGCTGTAACTGTCTGCAGAGACAAAGAAAAGAGCAGTACTTTGAGAGGCACAGGTTGAGCTTATAATGGTTGTCAGGCCAAATCAGTTGATACCAACTACCAATAAACTGGACTGGAACTGTAATCCTGATATATGTAGTTATATTGAATATCTTTAGTTAACATGTTAGCTGGTTGTTGCTGTTATCTGGTTGTTAGTTGCTCCACCAATCAGAGAGGTCGCTGTTACGCTTAGGATTGTGGGTATTACAGTACTTCTCCAGATGATGGAGAGGTGAACAGTGCAGAGTGTGTGTGTGTGTGTGTCCATGTGTGTAAGAAAGAAAGAAAGAAAACCCCTTATATTATACCAATTAACTAATGTTACCAGAACTACATTTAACTGTTTCCCCCCCAAAATAGATATTCTGATTCTACTCAATACTAATAATAATTACTAACAACAACTACTAATATATATATTATTATCA
This sequence comes from Zingel zingel, assembly GCA_023566125.1. Classification (NCBI taxonomy): domain Eukaryota; kingdom Metazoa; phylum Chordata; class Actinopteri; order Perciformes; family Percidae; genus Zingel; species Zingel zingel. Next base: position 24,424,611 of record CM042320.1, read on the forward strand.
CAATAAAGCATAAAAAGAAATCCTGCAAAATCCTAGGGTGCAATGTTCTCAAATCCTAAAAAACGCCCCTGGGCACAGCCACTACAGGGCAAGATAGATGGTTTGTCTTGGGAAAAAAACATATAACATTTAACTTGTGAAGACTACTAAATATCTAACAACCATACTACTAGAACAACAGAGTTTTTGTGACAGTTGTAGTGTGGATGTACAGTAGGTGTACACTTTCCAAATTTAGATTGGTGTAACACAGGAAGCTGTCTGAAGTAGTCTTTAGATCTTTTTCTTTGGTCACATCCTGTTTGCTGAAGATCATTAAATTGTGGTATAACAACTAAGGTAGATCCTCACTAAATAAGGTAAGGTGCCTCAGCAAAAAGCAATCTGTTTTTTCCCGTTTTTTTGCATTTCCAATTTTCTCTGATAAAAAGATTTTTTTTCCACATATTATAATGCACTCTTTAGGTGTAAAGACACCACAGAAAAATGATTGTGACAAATGTATTCAGCCTTTTATGACTTGAGAAATTCTACACCTTGGCATGGCGGTTGTTGCTCAATGACTCCTACTGTATTGTCTTACACATATTTTATAAATAATAAATATTGTATTATGTGCACAAAAGGAACTCTAAATAATACAAATAATGTCACTAGTAAAGTGCAATTATTGGGAACTAAAACAAATGCTAATTACACACTGAGGAACATATTGACTGTAAGGTGCAAAAAAACCTTTGTATAGTTTTTTAATACCAAAACTAACTATAGAAAACCTAATAATAGGGTATTTATTGTCTCAAACTGACCTATGTGGAAGCAAATCAAAAGTGTGACAACAGTGTTACCATATGGACTGACCCTTTTTCAGGTGCAGTATCATGCTCAGTTGTTAGATATTCAGACTCTAATTCAAATGGAACTAACTTTAATGTGTATATATCTATACAGTTTGAATATATTTTCTTTCATAACTGGGGGTTAGAGATTTAGGGTTCAACTACAAAGCTTATATTCATCTTATGAAATGGTTACAAAGATAAGACCAAGTCTTGCTTTATATTTATAAAACTTAACAAATTTAAAAATCTATTATAAATCATACTGAAATAAATGCTAGACTGAGTAACCCTATCTAATTTTAAAGTAATGCTAAAACTAGCCTAAGACATTAAGAGTATATGATGTGTTCAAGCATATTTCCTGTATGAAGCTGAGGTAAACTTTGTTTAGCCATTGTCTTGTGTTCAGCATGAGCATGTGTTTACCAAAGCGGTCCTTCTCCTTGCTGCGCGGCTGACAGTAGACCACCAGGTCTGACATCTCCATGGCAACCTCTGCCTTCTTCTCCACTTCCACCTGCTGTCTGATCTGAGATTGGACAGAAAAACAGCCACTTCCTGTTTGAACAGTGATGCTGACAGACCTCCAGCAAAACACCCATATGTGGTTATACAGTGATATGCTGTCCTTAGATTTAGTCTGAACTAATGTTACACAGGCTTCCAACATGTAAAACCACAATGTGAGCTGACTGACAGAAAGATTTTATAAAAAACGGCCTTTATACATTCTTGCCGTAACTTTGTGTTCGACATTGGGGGGCTTGAGATCTCAATACATTTTCTGCATGCTGGTCAATGTTTTCTGCATTATTTTATGGTGCAAATGTCTTCATTTATGTAAAGGAAATTATATAAGGTTTTTGGGGTGGGTTGCACTGGCAAGTTTTGATTACCTTCCCCCTCTACATACACATCATATACCATGAGATACTAACCTCTTGTTCCCTGTTATACTGCTTGCTCATCTCTCTCTGAGTAATGTCCCAGGCCACTTGGTACCATTCAAACAGCTCCTCCAGAGAGCCGGCTGCCAGGTCAAACTGCAGACTGTCCTCCTCCTTGTCCTGCAGGGTCAACACGTTGGGCTTCCCATTTTTACCACTCTTTACTAGAACCAAGGAGGGAGGAAAGGAGGCACAGTGAGTGAGGGCGATAAGGAATGGACAACTCCCATATTTTTTTTATAGACATTGGGAATTTGAATCCCATTCTTAATTTGGGATATAGATGACTTTTACAGATTAAACCATAAGAAGTCACATTTGTGATAAACGGCACATGCACCACTCCAAATGCAAAGACCTAATTCCTAAATAGCCTTAGGGACTGCAAAGAGATAATTCACAGTCACTGGCTAACCCCTTCTCTCAAACTCGTTGGTGCCATTAGTTGACATATAACACCTGTATACACTATGCACAGCATCTTTTTGCGGTTTGTGACCACTAGTGGAGCAATGCTGTAATGACTAGGTTGCACAATAAATACAACCAAAAAGGGAAACTCAGGTACATGCACAGGAATGACACTCCTACCAATGGTTTCATGCTATTCTACTGATTGTGATAGTAGTGTAAGGAAATGAAGCAATGTGTCAGCAAAAGGCAGGGAGGAAGATGTTTTTGATCATTGTAGACTCTAGATGAAAAATACTTGTTTGTCAAATAAAATGGTCAGATTTATCTATGATGTTGGTCTAATTGACACCCAGCTGCAGTATTACTAGTTTGTTGGCCCAGTATAGTTTATTTTTTTGTTTTTTATGAATCTTTTTTTATGCTCAGGGGAAAGTTGTTTTTACATAGCAAAACACATATATTAGGTCAAATACAGAAAAAAAGGTTTAAAATAAAATCACAAGATGGTTGAGTAGGTTCATTGCATAGATCTATTTCCTGGGATACACACTGGTATCAGGTTACAGACAAACAGTACTTCCAGACATACATACACAACATACATATTTCTTTTATAGTTGCAAGCCTTGCTAATTTATATATAGTTGTTTTAACTAATTTGAAACGCAACATCAGTATAGTGAGGAGATTGAAAACGTATGTTTGCACTCAACCTCAGGGGTATGTGAATGTAAAGCATGCATCAGATGCTATAATAACTCACAGTTTTGGATGTTGCACTTGGAGATGTCCACAACACCCTTACATAGTTCACCTAGTGGGTTGTCTTCCATGTCCTGTTTTAATGCACATCCCAAACACACAGAGATTATTTTCACTCAATCGCTATGCTGCTTGATCTCCATTTAAACTGTGAGTGAAACTCTAATCTTCACCTGTCCTTTGGTCTCAGATTTGGTGTTGCTGCACACTTCCTCTACATAGTTAGCTGGGAAGAACTGCTGCAACCTTCCACCATGGTCACCTCTACACCTGTAGTGAGAAGAATGAGGAGGGCAATGGTTACAGTCCTGTTTGTTCTTTGTGTGTGTTTGCAATTGGCCATACCAGCAAAGTATATGCAGATGAACATGCATTATGCAGGGGAACTGGTACGCCCTGCACTGCTACTACTATTATTTGTAGTCATAGTTTTATTATCCTTATTGTTACTACAAATACCAACTGCTATAATTACTATGAATCATGTTTCTGTATATCTGTATCTGTGTCTCATCCGGCAGCAGCAGATGGACGCCCACCGAGAGCCTGGTTCTGTCCCAGGTTTCTGTCTGTTTAAAGGAAGTTTTTCTTCGCCACTGTTGCACCAAATGCTTGCTTTTGGGGGGAATTGTTGGGTCCTTGTAAATTATGGAGTGGGGTCTAGACCTACTCTATCTGTAACATGCCCTGAGATAACTTCTGTTATGATTTGACACTATAAATGAAATCAAATTGAATTGAATAAAGTGACTAATTCCAAAGATATGGCAAAGCCTCATCACCTATCCTTGATATAGCCTGTTGTTGCCGATGTGTGTGTGTGTGTGTGTGTGTGTGTGTGTGTGTGTGTGTGTGTGTGTGTGTGTGTGTGTGTGTGTGTGTGTGTAGACTCACCATCCATCAATCTCCTTTGTAACATTGTGTATCAAATCTCCTTTACGGAAGCTGAGCTCATCTGGCTTCACAGCCTGGTAGCCATATACGGCTCTAACTGTACTTTGAGGCTGAAGGAGACAAACACACACAATCGTGAATGTTTTTGTCAACTGAAACTGCAAAAGATAACATAGTATATGTGACGTATACACACCAGTGAGGGCTCAATCTCGTTGGGTTCCACGTATGTCTTCACCTCATACAGAGAGGCACAGTCTTTCTCCTGTGTTAGCACAACACACTGTTATGTACCAGTCAGAGCAAATTACATATTATTGGGTTTAGAAACATGCACTGAACTGATATTAGCCCAACCTTCCTCCACAGCGCTGCAGAGGAGGGTCTGGCTAGTCCACACAGCATTCTAGGATGGGTTGAAAAACGTGCTCTGGTATATTGGCATTTCTTTAAACCAATCACAATCGTCTTGGGCGGTACTAAGCACCACACAGAGCAACGGTGCCTCTGCTAAATAGTCTCGGGATGGAACTTGTTTTGGTGGAACGTGTACGTTCAAAAGTAGTTTTAGTCGTGCAACAGAAAACTCAGATTGGACAGATAGTCTAGCTAGCTGTCTGGATTTACAATTTACGATTTACTGAGTTTAGAACGCCAACAAGTGGAACATCGTGGGTATAGACTGCTTCAACAGCAACTCACTGTGCTGAAGCGGTCAACCAGCTCGGCGGTGACTGGGTAACGTAGCTTGATCTTGCGATACAGTGGCTTATTCTTGAAGTAGTTGACCAGCTCCACAAGGCTCTCAAACTCTGTTGTGGTGCCCAGCAGGTACATGTTGCCCTCCTTCTGGATCCGACAGTGTTTCACCTTACCGTCACCTCTGAAAGAGAGAGATGATTAATAATACACACACAAGGAATCCAGCAAATAGAAATAAAGTCTCAAGTCATTGCACCTGAATGTGATGGCGAATGAGTCTGGTTCTCCTTCTCTCTGTCGGATGAGGAAAGCTCCGTCTCTAGGAATCCTCAGTAGGTAATCCTCTGCCTGACCTCTGCTCAGATTACTGTAGAACCACCTGCACAACACACACACAAGGATAGTTACTGTGTGTGTGTGTGTGTGTGTGTGTGTGTGTGTGTGTGTGTGTGTGTGTGTGTATGTGTGTAAAAAATGTACTGAAGAAAGAGAGAGGGGAAAGAGTGACGTGGGCGTATGAGAGTGAAAGTGCAATGTAAAAAAAAAAAATAGAGGTCATGCACCTGTGGTTGGTACAAAGAGAATGTGAAATGTAAAGCTTTACCAAACCAATATTATACTGATTTATGTCCACATGAGTCCCCTTACTTCTAATTGTTATTTAGAGTATTATTAATAGGACTGTGAGATTTGGACTGTTTCTAAACACTCTGGTTTCAACAGTTTTTTTGCTGTTGGCGTCATACAGAGCCAGTTTTCTATATATGGTCATCTGCTCCAGGCACGCTACTGCAGTGTTTACATTACAAACACTGCTATATGTAGCTACATGCTAACGTCAGGAAAACCTGTAATCTGAAGATGTTAATTTCTCCCCAATTTCAGATCACATTCCTGTTGGAACATGTTCAGTTGTGTAGTTTTTGGTTTAGAAGCCTTTTTTTGTGATTTGTGATGGTAGAAAGTGCTGCTATACTCTGTATAGTCCACTGCTAACTACATGTACAGTAGCTACATGCTAATGCCAAGGAAAGCTGTTATCGCTAAAAACGCTCCATCCTAAATCCTCCCGCTAGCGCAAGGTATAATAATTAATCGCTAGCTTACATTGTATAATGATTTTTAGCATGTGAACTCAGTCCCCTGTGGTGTATAAGACTATATATGTATAAGATGTATAAGATGTTTGTTCATATACTGTATGACTCACCCCTCTTGTAGATGTGGGTTGGGCACTGGTACAGCATCAGTGAGGCGCAGTTCAAAGTCTTGGCAGCGCAGCGGGTTTTCTTCATAGTGATGGATCAGGGAGTACACGCTGGGAAAGTGCAGGTTTGGCGTCAGGTAGAAGTATGTGTGTGCCCCCTCTGAACCCGAGCGAATACGACAGTGCTGGACCCTCCCACTGCGCCTGAAATACACACAGAAGACATGTGCTTACAGATACATACAATTGATTGAAATAATATTACAAAATCTTTATAGCCTAAAAGCAATAAAAGCAAAAACCTTCTATAATCTGACTTCAGACCTTTGGAAGAGGCGGCCCCTGAAATGCAGGGGCGGGTCTAGAAGGGAGAAGGGGATAATTATTATTATCCCCCCACCCTGTGCCACCCCACTTAAAAAATCCTGCTGAAATGTGACAGCATATCACACCACACGTTTTTTTGGTTGAGCTGGCCATGAGATGAAGAAATTAGATGTTGTACCAGAAGGAGAGGGTGAAGTCTGTGACATAAGTATCGCTCTGTCGGACCAAGAAGGTGCCATCTCTCCCCCCAGTCTCTGCACAGTAATCACGGATCAGTTGCTCAGCCATCAGCCTGCCCTCCTTCATGCGACCATGGAACCACGGCTCTGAACAGTGCATGTCCTGGAACTGACAAACGCAAGAACAACACTGGTTTTAACACACACACACACTTCGTCATTGTCTCTTGTTTGTAAGGAAACGTTAACTGACAAGTATATCATTCTTTTAAAGATTTTTTTGGGGGCTTTTCCCTTTATTTCGATAGTGAAAAAAGTTAAAATTAAAGTTTTAATATCAAAAAATGTCTTCAGTTAAATTTACCTTATTGTAACTTGTATTGTTTCTCACCAGAATGCATTGTGGGTATCCTTGAGACATTAAAAGCATAAAACATTTACAAAGTAGATTTTTTTTTTTTATATATTTTGCATTGTTTAAACCACGTTTGTTGGCTAGCACTCTTTTTCCATGCCTTTTGTTGGTATTTTGATGTGTTTTCTTGGGGCATTGCCAGCACAATACAAACAATATAGGAACCTACTCATCAAAACACTACTCAAAGGGTAGCTTTAACCTTACAGTTACTCCAATAAGAATCATGACCTCTCTCCTGTACTGGTAAACTGTACACATACATGTCTTTCTTACTAGGGATGGACTGATTATCGGCCCTGGATGATCATCGGGCAGTTTTTTTTGGCAGTTTGCAGTTTGATGATCTGTATCAGCGTTTTATTTGCCTGATAACTGATAAAGTTAATGAATTAAAAGTGTTGTACTTTGGCTCTGCTACAGCTCTGTGTCTGTCCCTCTGCTTCAGTTTCACTCACCACTGAGTCTGACTTCATGTCCCTCCCCCCCACCCCACCCCCATACACACACACACACACACACAACACTATCTGACTCTCTGTTACTGGGGATTGTGATGAAGTTTCTCATTTATTAAATACTTGCTTAAAGCATTTTTTAAAAGTTTAGTGTTGGAGTTTGTAAGATTCCAAAATCTTAATTTTTACTTATTTTTAATTTTCACTGTAAATGTAAACATATCTGTTCCAAATATCGGCTATCGGTTTCATTAACTACTAATAATCGTTATCGGTCAATCCCTATTTTTTACCTTCCTTGGATCTTCATCCTCCTCCTCGTGCTCCTCTGCATAGTACAGCTTGTCATCCGAGATCACACAGAAGTGCGTGTTCCACCGCTGAGAAAGAGAAATGAAAATGTTCATATGAATGAATGTCGTTTAGATGGTTTAGGGAGGCAGAAGGAAGCAGGGTCAGCATTGGGGGGCGGACACGCCACGAGGAAGACGCCGGAGACAAGACATTTTGGAAGACAAAAAGACTGAGAAAGCTGTCTTCTACACACCTTTAAAAGAGGTCTTCTACACACCTTTTAAAGAGCCACTGTTGGGCTTTTATAGCTTTTTGACACAGTGCTGGTGAAAAACACTCCCGATCATTCTGGGATAGGGGAAGAAAACACTTTGGCTTTTTTGCATTTCTTTAAACCAATCACAACCATCTAGGGTGCCGCTAAGCCCCGGATTTAGTGCCCTTGCAAAAAAGTTTGTGTAAAGTGTATACGACTGATTTAATGAGACATGAGACAAAAGTGCTAATAAACGGTAAATTCATACAGCTTTCAGTAGTGTTGAAGCTTGCAGCAGCCATGTTGGATTTTGAGGTCGGTTTTGGAGAGGTTCTCCCGACTTTTCGGAAATCTGACTTCGGGGGGGGGGGGGGGTGTTTCAATAGAAATTTCCCACTGGGAAATTCCAACTTCCCAATTCAACTGGAACACACCATTATCCCAGCACCTCATTTGTAATCCAGTAAGCCCGTCCACAAAGCAGATTACCTTATTTAGTGATACATGTGTGATGTAAAAATAGGGTTGGGCATCGTTTTGATTTTAATTATTCTGATTCTTCCTTTCGAATCCAGTTCTTTGAAGGGTGGAGTTGAAATGGGTCACATGCTTATTTTACAGATAAGAGGGGAGTTTTATTTTGATTCAATGGAGATGTACAGTTTTACTGTAAAATAAAGCCACGCTTTAGAAAACTTGCGTGTGTTAAATTTGGAACCAATGATCAGATTGGAAACCAAATTTTCCAAATGATTAAAAAAAACAACATTTCCATTGGAATTGGAATTTTTGAAATGATTCCAAGTTGGAACCAAATCCTATGTAAAACAGATCAACAGATCATCCTTATGTTAGGAGTCTCAGCTTCTTCAGATTTAACCCATTTGAGCCATCAGACAGTACCTGGTCCACAGGGTCCCACATCTCCAGATCTCCCTGTTTCTCCCCCTTCCTGAAGTCTTTACTGAATCCTCCTCCCTCCACACTGAGCTTCTTGTGCTGCATAAGGACAAAACAAAACCTTTTGTCATTGACTTACCAATTCCACCGACACATCAGTATGTTTAGACACACACACCCGCGCGCATACACACACACAGACACACACACACAGACACACACACACACACACACACACACACACACACACACACACACACACTGAGTACCTTGAGTATGATCTTGCCCTTCAGCTGTGTAGGTGAAGGAAGCTGCTCAGCCATCTGCTCCACAGGCTCAAGCAGCAGTTTGTCTCCAAACACCTCTCTGAAGATACGAGCCATCTGACGCTGCTGCTCTATAGGGCAATGCTCCTCTATGGACAGGATCACTGGGAACCTGAGAGAGAGAGAGAGAGAGAGAGAGAGAGAGAGAGAGACATAGAGAGAGAGAGAGAGAGAGAGAGAGAGACATAGAGAGAGAGAGAGAGAGAGAAAGAGAGAGAGAGAGACATAGAGAGAGAGAGAGAGACAGACAGAGAGAGAGAGATAGAGAGACAAAGAGGTAGAGAGAGAGAGACAGAAAGAGAGAGACAGAGAGAGAGAGACAGAGAGAGAGAGAGAGAGATAATAATAATAATATATATGTGTATATATATAATAAAGATCATAATTATCCTGTTTACTTGTATTATTATATCAGATGTATTTACTCCTTGTCGTTGTTTATATGTATGTTTGTTCTTATGCTTTGGCAACACAGATGTATTTTTTGTCTTGCCAATAAAGCAACATGAAATTGAAATTGAAAATTGAGAGAGAGAGAGAGCGAGAGAGAGAGAGAGAGAGAGAGAGAGAGAGAGAGATGTTGAATGTTGGTATGACAGATTGAATGAACAAATGTGCAAATGTCTCTGAAAGCTAGTAAAACTAGTGTGTGTGTGTGTGTGTGTGTGTGTGTGTGTGTGTGTGTGTGTGTGTGCGTGTTCGCGTGTGTCACAGACATAGTGACAGCATGTTTTTGCGATTCTTACTCTGACGTGACAAAAGCGTGATCGTTGATGGCTTTGACCACATCCTCAAACTTGATCTTGGTGGTCCTGGTCCAGCCGTGGTAGATGATTGTCTCCCCGAGCGCTTCCCAGCAGTCCACTGCACAAATTCAGAACCACCCAACGTACACAAAAACAGGTGTTGTAGATATAAAATAAAGTATTATTTATTATTACTTTCTGATTCATGCTGGGTAAAATGGCCCAAAATGAGACCAATTCTGCTAATGTAACTCCCGAATGTGAACTAAAATACATGATCTGCTGTATGTGTAGCACACTGGGGCTGGTTTATACTGACATTCAACACAGCGGCATCCCAGACGCAGACATCGCACATACGCCTCTGTGGATGACTCACTACGAATCTGATCACCTGTCAGGTAGCTGTTGAAGAACAAACAAAAAGGGAGACATGCCAGATTAAATATGGTTCACAAAATGAAAACCTTGGTCATTCCATTTATTGTGACTTTCGGAGGTCAAGTTTTGACCCCGTTAGTGAATTATTACCAGTATATCTGGTTCCAAATTCTAATAAAAGGTTGAAAATATGTAACTAATTGCTCTATTCATGTTAATTAAATTGACTAACGTTTCTTAGATCGGTTATAAACCATTAATAAGAACAATGTTTGGGTTGCCAGGTCTAACATCTAACTTTCTAATCCATTCTGAATGTAGAAATATTATATATTATATAAGTCATTTAAGGAGCACTGCAGAAACTTAGTATTGTGCTTCCATAAAGTTGGTGGACTCACAAGTGACAGAAAATGGAAATGGGGATATTTTGACTTTCAGCTCCAAAAATATAATCCTGCAATTCCCATAATAACTAACAGCAAAATTCGTTTAAATCCACAATTTGTTTAAATCCACAGTTTGTTAAAATCCACATTTTTAAACTCCATTGTGTACATTTGTAATGCAGACTTTTTGTTTATGTTTTTTAATATCTTGTTTTGTCATATTTGAGAGGCTGAAAACAGATCTACAGTACAAAGCATAAGTACATGATATGTTGGTTTGGATCATACTGACGTGTTGTGTGAGGAGCTGATCCAGTAATGAGACAGAGGGTTGTTCATGTCCAGGTTCCTGATCTCAGAGAACTTCTCATCCCACACAGAGTTCTCCTTGGAAAAGAGGAAACTGAGGAACTAGAGGAGAGAGTTTACACAGTCCCTCATTATTTGTGCGATTCATTTTTAGTAATGATAAAACTTCAAATATAACAACAACAAAGCTTTTAGCAGCATTTCTTTCAAGCCAAACGGTCATAATCCTTATCATATTTCTTGTCTAAGTCATTGAACTGCATTCCTAAAAATAACTATTTAGCCTGCCATTTCCTGCCAATTTCAGCTCAGTTAGGGCCCATTCAGACCAAAATAAGCAATCCGGCGATTTGCTGCATGGTGGTACGGCAGTGTAGGAGTGTCACTGAAACGACCCATTTGTGTGACGTCCTGTTGTGTTCTTCAAACCCCCCTCCCCCATTGTAGCACAAGTACACTTTAGATTTACTGTTTTCCGTCAGATCGGTTACAGAGATCTCGATAAAAGAGACAAGCTTGACAGATCGACTGTGCTTTGTTGTTTGGCAAACATTCAGCTGTTCCACAAACTCCCGAGCAGTTCAGAGCTTATGTTTGGTGTTTTAAAACTTTCTTGTGGCAGCAATAGAGGCAATGATGTTTCCTGTTTCCTGTATGGGACTCTCACACCGCCACAAAAGACACTGACAAGTCTGATCGTTGTTACATGATTGGCCACCGCAGCGTGACGCCGGGTTGCGTTTCTCAAAAAGTTGAGTTGGTCTCAACTTTTCGCCACAGGCCCGCTGCGTTCTTTGGCTTGGTTGGTGACAACCCCCGCCACCCCCCGCTGCAGCCTAAACGCACTAGCCCCATCCAAAATGAATGGAAAGACCTGCTGCTCCGTCTGATGGCCGACGCAGGCTTATACAGGATCCTTTCCTTCAGTCTGTTCCATGAAACTTAATGAGCTGGTCTCATTGGTCGCTTTACAGAGGATGTTAAAAGAGTTGGAGACAAGCCAAATCTGGCTGCAGATGTTTTGCCTGATGTATTTAGGATTGTGGTTGAAAAATTTGCTGATTCAGTTGTTTCATGTTTTTAATGTTTTTGTGTATTTTGTGTGTGTGTATTGTACTGCTGCCTGTCTTGGCCAGGACATTCTTGAAAAATAGATTTTTAATCTCAATGAGTCTTCCTGGTTTAAGCTATAGTGTGTAGTTTCTGTCTCCCCCATGAGGAATTCTAAGTAATGACAACAACACTGACAGGGCGTCCACATGATACAAGCCTTTCGTGATCGCCCTCGTCCACCCAGTTGCTAGTAACCAAGGAGGACACGGAGGATTAAAAAAACATGATGGACTCTTCAGAAGAGGTTGAGTTTCTGCTCGAAAGTCATCAGACACCACAATCTTCTGAACATAGTCATACTAAGGAATCCAGAGAGAGTTGTGTGGAGCTGATAGTCTTAATTAGCTTTATATTTAGGGTTGTGAATGCCCACTTATACACAAATGCAGCAAAATACTAATTAAAAATAAAAAATTTCAGGGAAGGTTCACTGAGAGGAAGCCTCTCTTTTACAGGAACACCCTGATCACATTCACACAGTTACACATTCATATCTGGAAGCTGCCCAGTACAACCACAGTCTGATCTGCTGCCACTGAGCAGCTCCACAGTAGAAGTTGGAGGTTAAAGGCCTTGCTCAAGGGCACCTCAGTGGTGGTAATGAGGGAGGGACAAGCACTACTCTTACCCCACATAGATTTCATCCTGTCGGTCTGGGGGATTGAACCAGCGACTTCCCGGTCACAAGCTCACTTCTTTAACCTTTAGACAACCACTGCTTGACTTGATGTCAAACTGCCAATTGTGCCAATGAAAACCCTTTCTACGTACAGTGTCCTCTGTCCCAGTCTGTTGCATCTTTGCATAGTCTATCTCTGTTACACATGATACTTGCAGGCCCAGAGCAGAATACCTCGCTGACGGTGAACTCGGGATCATTGGTTTTTCTCATGGTGTCATCGATGAAGGTGGTCATCAGTTCTCTGACTTGGTTCAGGTCACTGGCCCAGGATTCCTGAGGGATGAAGGGACACAGAAAGAAGTATATTTAATGTAAGAATATTTTTTTTTTTTCATGTGTGGGATTTTTAGGCCTTTGTTTCTGACAGGTGAGCTTTAGACATGAAAGCGGAGAAAGAGGGGGAACGACACGCAGCAGGTCGGAGCCGAACCCTTGGCTGCTGCGTCAAGACCCGAGCCTCTGTACATGGGCACGCGCTCTGCCAGGTGAGCTACCAATGCGCCTAGAGAGGGATACAGTACCAGTCAAAAGTTGTTTGTTTAAGCACATGTTAAAATGAATTAACAGTCTGTGTATATAAGTGACTGTGTTCTAAGTGTAAAGTGTTGTTATAGGATCAATTAGCTTTTATTGGTGTCTTTGTTGATATCTTAAAGTTTCATTTTCAATCAATCATTCATTCATTGGTGCTTTTCAAATATATTTATATAATACTTATATTTGTATATGCACCTATTTTTTCACATACCTGTGTACATAATAGTCCTGCCTATTCTTTACCATTATGTGTCCAGCTTTGTTGTCCTCGTTTCTAGCTGTTATGTCTATTTCTGTGTACATTGAGAGCAATGCAACAACAAAAGCCAACCCTCACGGTCCCTCAGATCCACCTCAGCCGGTCTCCTCTTCATCCACAAGTCCAACCTCAGCAGTTTTGGGGACAGAGCCTTCTCCAGGGCAGCTCTCAGGATCTGGAACTCCCTCCCCCAAGAGATCTACACCTCTGAGTCCCTCACCATCTTCCAGTCCCGCCTCAAGACCCATCTCTTCACCTCTGCCTATCCGTAGCCCCACACCCCCTCCCTTTTCATCTGTGCCTGAATCTGGTTTTGTTTTGCATTGTTTTTATTATCTACGTGCCATGTAAAGCGACTTTGAGTTCATGAAAAGCGCTATATAAATTAAATGTATCATTATTATTATTATTATTATTATTATTATTATTATTAACAAAAGAAAACCAGAGTCAGAGTCCTTTGTGTGTGTACACATACTTGGCCAAAAAAGGTGAGTCACTCAAACTGGCAAAAAGAAATTCCGCCTATTAATGGGTAACTACCGTTTTTTCCAACCTGCACTCTATTTTCCTGTTTTTGTGATCGCTGCAGTCGGCCACAGAGAAACAAGCTACAATGTAAGTTAATAGGGATGTTCAGCTTGTATTTACCTTCACTAAAGTGCTTGTTTTGCCAGACTGACAGACTAGACTTTTTAAGACCCCGCGGAAACTGTGGGTGGAGGTTTTTTTAATCAGTTCATCTTTTTTTCACCTTGGTATTTCTTTCTTTCCTTCCCCTCTGCAAAGTGATAGAGGTAAGACAGAAGGGGGACTTGGAGGCATGTAGAACACGGAGGTTTGAGATGGCAAGGCAGGAAATAAAAATAAAAAAGATGGGGGGGGGGGGTTTGGGGGGATCGGGGGCAAGGGATTGGTGGATACCAATATGAGATGGTGTACAGTATGTTACTAATAAAATAATAATTAACTGCAGGTTATTTGGTACCGTACAAATTACTGGGAAAGGGAATGAGAGAAGAGTGGATTGACACAAGCACAAAGAAGCAGATACAACATGAGTCAGACATGCAAAGTTACAACAACACCTCCTTTGTCTGGTGTACTAATCAATGACTTCTTTTACTTTTTGCTGGTAGACGAGGAATCGTTGGAAGTCATGGAGCAGAACTGCCGAGGCATCTGGCTTATCTGTGTTACTGTATAATGGAGAAGAGCAAACACAGTCAAACCACGCTGACTAACTCCAAACTAACTTCACATCAGGGTTAGTTAACCCTCTGAGGACAGAAGACACAGCGGCCAGTCCAAGCAATGTTTGACACTCCTACTCAACACATTTTGCATTATTGTATTCATATATTACGGTACTTTTGTGAACACAAGACTTTTGTAAACTCATTTCAGGCACCAAAACAATTGAGTGAAGGTTTGTTTTCACAAGATGATTTGAGAAATATTTCCACTTTAGGGCCAAATTATCTCTTTATACATTGCTCTGGGACAATTTTGGGCGTCTCTATAAAGAAAGCTGAGTTTGTTCTGAACATTTGAAATGAAACACATGGGGATCAGATTATATGCAAAATTCATGCAGAATTCAAGAAGATATCTTAAAATGCCTGTAGACCTCAGAGGGTTAAGATCACGTGTTTGGCAAAGATAAGAAAAACAGGAGCTCACCCCAGAATAAAAGCACATGATTCCTTTTTGAACTCATCAAGGATCTAGATTTAAAATAAAATATGAATGTAAATGCTGGGGAGAAAAAAAACATTGGTGCAATAATATATACGGTATATATTTACGTCAATGTGATCAATTCAGACTCACCTCATTCTGTTCAAACATTATAATGTTGTACAATTTATGAAACTGCTCATAGTCCAGGCGGTCTTTCTTTGCTCCCACTTCCTGTGAAAGCAGAAGTAAAAACACTGATTGAGACTACAGTACAAGAGCATCTACAGAGTGAGACAGATTTATTTCCAAATCAGGTCATGTCTAATCAACACATTCTCACTCCCAGCGCCACAAAATGTGATGCTTGGTCAGGTGCCTTTGGCGTTTGTTATTGACGCAAAAAGTCTCCTTTAGCGCCTAGCCCTTTGGCGTCACTTTTTGACGCTCTGGGTCGGGTCGTACGTTTAACTGACATGCGGGAGAATAACGGGACAGTTAGGTGTTAGGAAGAGATTGTGGGTGGGGTTACAATATGCACGTTTCAGTGACACGCAGGACAAGAACAGGACACAAAAGCCGGTCACCTGGCTGAAAGTCCTGTGTTGTTTGACCCAACCACAACCTCAACCTGCCTCCTTATGCAGATTTGAGGTCTTTCATACTACTCGCTACCGTTTTTGCTCCTAATACTACGTCATCTTACAGCACCGCGGTCGAGCTGCTGCTCTGCCCGGTGCATCCCATACTGACGCCAAAGGGAGATTGTTGCGTCAGTGTCTGACACTGAAGCGTTAGTATTTTACGAGTTAGGAGTGAGAAGTGGGTTGGACTAATCAAGTCATTGGCAATCTCTGATATGACAGAAATGAAGCAATTTGCATTGGTTGCATTAGTTGCATTGGTAGAATAGATTAATAGTCTTGAGTATGTTCAGTCATGTTTCTAAGGCCTGAGATAGAGAGATGTCCTAAAAAGTTGAATTAATTAATTAGAATAAATTACACACAACAATGATGAGGACATGACATGAAGACAAGAGTACCTGGAATTTATCTTTGAGAGTACGAGAGCTGGGGGCCTTGTAGTTGAGCAAAGCTAGCAGAGCCTTCAGCTCCTTCATGGAGATGCTGGGAAGGACACAAAGAAACAGTATGCATCATCATCTGTACATCTGGCATCTTTAATGCATTCAATATGCCTTTTTGTATGTAACGTGTAAAATATTTAGAAACTTTTCCAACAGTTTAGACAAAAGATGGGAGTATGAGCAGTCATGCAGTGCTACAATTCCTACAGGTTTTCTCACATGTGGAATTTTGATTACTTATGATTACTTATTTGACCTATGATAATTTACATAGTAAATTGATATTGATTTCATAATCTATGTACAAAGCTAGTATGATTGAGTAACCACATAGACATATATACAGTACCTGTTTGTTTTGGTCTGATTGACTGAGTACATCTGCTTCCTCAGCCAACTGGAGGGAGAGAAAGAGATCAATGATTGGTTGTCTGTATCACTAATAACTGTGTGTGTGTGTGTGTGTGTGTGTGTGTGTGTGTGTGTGTGTGTGTGTGTGTGTGTGTGTGTGTGTGTGTGTGTGTGTGTGTGTGTGTGTGTGTGTGTGTACCAGGCATACCTCTCTATAAGAACTGGAGTCGGAGCTTCCAGTGTCTCTTGCCTCAGCAATTCTAGTCCTATCTGCCATTTCTGTGCCTCTTCAACAGAGTCAGCTGGAAAATGAGCCAAACAGAAAGTATGACGGTATTAAACAGACATTTAGCACTGTGGGATGACGCGAAGGGAACTGTTGGTTTTCTGTAAATTATACAGTGTGGTCTAGACCTACTCTATGTCGATAGTGTCCTGGAAAATACTTTAGGAAATACTTGGCCTTTGAGTGCTCATTGTTCACACAAGTTCCTGGAGTAAAGGTGCACTAAAAAGAAAATGTGAACATAATCTACACCTTATCAAAGCACTTCATTAGATGCTTGATAATAGAGAGATTAAAAAAATAAAAAGATCGGACAATTTCACTTCAGCAAGTCTGTGAGACCTAATATAATGATAGGGAATATCTAAGAAATCTTAAAGCTTTAAACATGGACCCAAATCATTTCTGTATTGTTTATTACAGAGGTAGATGACATTGGCAGATGGCCTACAATGACTTACTTTCAGACACTAAAGCAGTGCAGAGATTAAACATTAGACAATGAGGATTGGTTGTGTCCCTCCGTTGGGACTGAAGTGGTACTTGTGGATGATTTACTCCACCTGAGTAGTATTGGTAGTATAATTAAACCCACTTGTGTGTGGAGTTTTGTTTGTATTTGACTGTGCACACGCTGAGGAAGGGACGCTGCCTGAAACGTCTGTTGTGTGGCAATAAACTATCAAATCAGAGTGCTGTCCTAGTAGCTTTATTTATGATCTTTGAACTTGAAATATTGTTATATTGTAGGGATGTCCTGATCAGCTTTTCTGACCCCCGATCCGATTTCTTAAATAGTGAATATCTGCCGATACCGAGTTCCGATCCGATACTTGAAGTTGCTCAGATAATAAAGCTGCACAACTTTTTTGTTTACAAAAATAAGTAAACAAAGTAACTAAAATATGTCTAAAGCTTAATACACAAGAAGTGTGGATAATTAGAATAATCCGCTTCTGTAAAATACGAGTGACTTAGAAAGCATACTTTTTTACTTGTTGCCAAGGGCTGGCAAGCTACGAGACTCTCTGGACAGACACTGGTGAGTGGCTTGAAAATGCCGGCATCCACGCAGTCTGGCGGTACGTCTGTCTTTGGCGCAGGCCGTATGTGATAAAAGGCGGTGATGACTACAAGCTGATGTACATGATCAGAATAAGGTAATTGGGGTGAATGCCGATCCCTGATCAGTTAAAAAATGCCAAAATCGGCTCTGATCTGATACTGTGATCGGGATCTGGACATCCCTAAAATATTGAAAATAAGCATACTGTAGGCCTTCAAAACATCAACCATATCCAAAGACCTAACAAATGAAATTTAGAAATCCACTTTGGATTAAAAGTCATTAGAACACACATAAACAAAGTGCTCACCTCCCAGACTGAGGGTGTTGAGAACAAACTGTGAGCCATAGAAGATTGTGAAGCAGCTGTTTTCATCGTGTTTGTCCTTGCCATCTTTGAAGCGCTCAAAGTCCTTGGCGTTCCTCCCTGGACGGATCTCTCGGATCTCAAACAGGTCCACTGAAACACAGTGCACATATTTCTGCTGAATCAATGGCATGACATATCACCTATTTGTCATGGCCGCCAAAAAAAAAAAAACATGGCACGTCGTGTAGAACTGGTAGTGTGACATGCAGGCTTTGCAGTTTTACACCGATTTTTTTAGCATCTGAGAGTATTTATTTATTTTATGTAACCTCCACAATGCATTTGATTTAATTTGTTTTTTGTTTTAAGGCAGGTGAATTCTGCCTCTGTCTGAATCATAAAAAACACAAGTGACAAACAGTGTAATAGATGTGACATTTTCAGTTACACACATTTTCAGCTCTCATATTGCTGTCACTACTATAGTTAGCTTTCTTTAGGGCATGGTTATTTTCACACTTTGACATACTGTGATGCAGGAGAATCAAAATATTAAAACACACACCCAAAATATCCACAAATAGTATCTTAACTGCAAAATCACAAATCTCTTAGCAACTATTAATGTTGTCATGATGGAATTCAATGCAGTAGCTGAGGAAATGTGGGGAAGGAAATGACAAGAGCAGCTTTCGCTCCTACCACAGACAACAAAAGGCACTGACAACTACCTGCATTGGTGAAGCTATTCAGGGGCCAATTGAATGAATTTTAAGATAAAGAAGAATGTAAGGGTGGCTAGGAATATAAGAGAGATGAGTCAAACATGTGGCCCACAGTGAGCCCCGGTGGAGCTAAGGTGAATCCTGCAAGTGCAACCATCACCATGTGTGACAGCTTTAAAGACGTCTAAACCAGCACAGCCCCATGCACGCCCCTCTCTAAGCCTTAATATCTTCTTGATGGAACAATATTTATCAGGATTATATTAAAGAACACTTAAAAGAAATTACTAACATACCAAATAATACCAAGATCAAGTATCAAGTAGCCAGTCGAGGTAGTGCATTGTACAGTGCTTGCACAACAAGTTCAACATTCAGCCATGGTGATATCCGCTTAATTACATAACCAACATAGCATGGCGAGACGACACAAAACAGTGTATACATACTGCCAAATGTATAATACAATTTTTATATTCTAAGGGTTGGTTCTCCCAAATCACAAAGAAAAATCTGAAGAAGCCCAGTGGCGTGCAGATAGTTTGGGTTTGCTGTGTTTTTAGATCTGCCTCTGAGACTTCTGCAGCCTCTACACTAATTCACTCCCAATTTTAAGTGTTACTTTCAATTGTATCGTTCCTAATGAGTTGCCTGTAAAACTAAATTAAGGTGAAATAATAAACATTAAAACAAAACAATAAAGATGAATGTTATTTTGATTGCGGTACATTTCTGTGAGTGGAAAGAGTGGAACTGGTGGTTAGAATATATACCAAGTCGCGTGGATGCTAATGTGCGTGCATGTGTGTCCTTGTTCATGTGCATGATGGAAATAAACTGGAGGCCAATCGTAAAAACATTGCTTTACATTACAGTATCTTACATCATGAATATAATGTAAAATGCACTGCATGAGATAGCAATGTAAAGCTAACTAAAGCTATACATAGTAATTCAGTCAACTACACTGAAAAAAGCAATCAATGCGTTGTTCGCTTAATGTGTATTTTCTCACTTCAATAGTTGAAAATTTGAAGTTTTTTCATATAGTCTGAACATTGTAAATCATGTTTATGGTTGAAATAATTGTTTTATTGGGACACAATATAAACTGGCAGCTGGACATCAAATTAAGGGAGATTGTCCATCCATGTAAATTGCAAAAAGATGTAAAATAAATATGGTTGGGTTCTAAAAGTAAAGTGTTCTGAGTAGTCATTGATCAACATGTAAGCATGTTTTTTAGAAAACCTAAAACAATTAGTTTGTTATAAGATTCAAAAAATGATTGCATGGAGTTAAACATTTCAGATTAAACTGAATAGATTATTTACATTAAGACTGAAGACAACAATTTTTTTAAATTTTTGGACAAATGAAAGTAATTGGCTTGCTATTCCTTAAGAAAATAAATTGCATGGGTATAAAAAAAACTATAAATTAAAGTGAATATTTACATTTTTACATTGAGTCAATGTCAAATATTTCATGTGATTGATTACTTCAGTTCTTTAAAGTTCATCCAAGGTTTTGCACACACTTACTCTCCCAATGGCTTTAATGGTGAAGATATATTGTCTCTGAAAAATACTGCACAAACTAAGAAGAAGATGATGATGATTATTTTCTGATTGATTGATGATTTCGAAAATCGTTGGTATCGTGATTTTTTTGCGGTGATTTTTAAAATTGATTCTTTTCCCTATTTTTTATTTTATTTTATTTTAGCAATGATTGACCTAAATATTTTCTGTTTATACGGTACCGCCGACGCCGACTATATCAAATCCGTTTCCAGCAAAACAGACAGAAAGCAGAAAATACATGTTATTTTCTTCTTTACAATGAAATAAATGTCAGACTGAATGACTTGTGATGGGCATTCTTTTTCGAAAAGAATTAGTTTTTAGAAAGTGTATTATTCAACTTTTATTTTTGTTAAAGAAGTTAAAAAATACTATCGAATCACAATACTTCTAGAATTGCAATATATATATATATATATATATATATATATATATATATATATATATAAATATATCACGATACAAACCGAATCGGCACCCATGTATCGTGACAAAAGCATATGGTCCCAGCCCTAATTAATATACTCACAGACACCATCGGTTTTGTCTGCAGTGCGTGTCCATGCCACCTGCCGGGTCTCCATGATGACCTGGACAGTGAGCCGCTCCGTCTTCTGCCGAAACACCGTCATGACCACGCCCATCTCCAAGTCCCGTTTGATCATTATCTTCTTGTACTCCGTCATATCGCCCTGCTGCTGCTTACAAGCCATCTCTGCAGCTGAGACAGGACAGGAGAGACACAAAGACTTTCATTCACAGGCAACTAACAACTGCACTCTAAGTGCCCTACTACGCCCCGCACCACCCTGCTACGCCCTGCACCACCTGCTATGCCCTAAATGCTACAACTATTATTTCTAGTCATAGTTACACTGTCTTTATTGTTACTATAACTGCCACCGTTCATCATACCAACTGCTATAATTATGAATAATATTTCTCTATATCTGTGTATCTGTATCAGTGTCTGTGTCCAAACCGGCAGCGACATATGCCACCCACAAAGAGCCTGGGTCAGACCAAGCTTTCCACCTGTAAAAAGGTAGTTTTTCTACGCCACTGTTGCACCAAATGCTTACTCGTGGGAAATCGTTTGGTCTTTGTAAATTATAGAATGTGGTCTAGACCAGTGGTTCCCAACCTGGGGTCTGTCTTTATCTGGTTTGAGGTTGAGGTAAAAAAAAATAATGTTTAACAAATTACGATAATACACTAGAATATATAATGTATACAAAAGTCTGTATAAAAACTATGTATTTTTGTTCTCGCTTAAAATTGTAGGCAGGCTACTTAGTAGGCCAAACCTCCGGGACCTCTTAACCTGTGGTCCTTGCTGTCATCAGGTCAGCTGCTAGCTGCTATCATCCTCGTTTTTCCTGCCGCCACGGCATTACTATTTTATGAATTAAACATGGCGGAGAAATGTAAAAGTGCTGATAACTCCTCTGTATCAAAAAAGAAAGTAAGGGTCTATCTCGAGAGTTACCTCAACTTCGGTTTCGGAGGGGGGGCTCAGCTTTTCTTAGACATACAGTGAGGAAAATAAGTATTTGAACACCCTGCTATTTTGCAGGTTCTCCCACTTGGAAATCATGGAGGGGTCTGAAATTGTCATCGTAGGTGCATGTCCACTGTGAGAGACATAATCTAAAAACACAAATCCAGAAATCACAATGTATGATTTTTTAACTATTTATTTGTATGATACAGCTGCAAATAAGTATTTGAACACCTGAGAAAATCAATGTTAATATTTGGTACAGTAGCCTTTGTTTGCAATTACAGAAGTCAAACGTTTCCTGTAGTTTTTCACCAGGTTTGCACACACTGCAGGAGGGAGTTTGGCCCACTCCTCCACACAGATCTTCTCTAGATCAGTCAGGTTTCTGGGCTGTCGCTGAGAAACACGGAGTTTGAGCTCCCTCCAAAGATTCTCTATTGGGTTTAGGTCTGGAGACTGGCTAGGCCACGCCAGAACCTTGATATGCTTCTTACAGAGCCACTCCTTGGTTATCCTGGCTGTGTGCTTCGGGTCATTGTCATGTTGGAAGACCCAGCCTCGACCCATCTTCAATGCTCTAACTGAGGGAAGGAGGTTGTTCCCCAAAATCTTGCAATACATGGCCCCGGTCATCCTCTCCTTAATACAGTGCAGTCGCCCTGTTCCATGTGCAGAAAAACACCCCCAAAGCATGATGCTACCACCCCCATGCTTCACAGTAGGGATGGTGTTCTTGGGATGGTACTCATCATTCTTCTTCCTCCAAACACGGTTAGTGGAATTATGACCAAAAAGTTCTATTTTGGTCTCATCTGACCACATGACTTTCTCCCATGACTCCTCTGGATCATCCAAATGGTCATTGGCAAACTTAAGACGGGCCTTGACATGTGCTGGTTTAAGCAGGGGAACCTTCCGTGCCATGCATGATTTCAAACCATGACGTCTTAGTGTATTACCAACAGTAACCTTGGAAACGGTGGTCCCAGCTCTTTTCAGGTCATTGACCAGCTCCTCCCGTGTAGTCCTGGGCTGATTTCTCACCTTTCTTAGGATCATTGAGACCCCACGAGGTGAGATCTTGCATGGAGCCCCAGTCCGAGGGAGATTGACAGTCATGTTTAGCTTCTTCCATTTTCTAATGATTGCTCCAACAGTGGACCTTTTTTCACCAAGCTGCTTGGCAATTTCCCCGTAGCCCTTTTCAGCCTTGTGGAGGTGTACAACTTTGTCTCTAGTGTCTTTGGACAGCTCTTTGGTCTTGGCCATGTTAGTAGTTGGATTCTTACTGATTGTATGGGGTGGACATGTGTCTTTATGCAGCTAACAACCTCAAACAGGTGCATCTAACTAAGGATAATAAATGGAGTGGAGGTGGACATTTTAAAGGCAGACTAACAGGTCTTTGAGGGTCAGAATTCTAGCTGATAGACAGGTGTTCAAATACTTATTTGCAGCTGTATCATACAAATAAATAGTTAAAAAATCATACATTGTGATTTCTGGATTTTTGTTTTTAGATTATGTCTCTCACAGTGGACATGCACCTACGATGACAATTTCAGACCCCTCCATGATTTCCAAGTGGGAGAACTTGCAAAATAGCAGGGTGTTCAAATACTTATTTTCCTCACTGTAAGTAGAGGGGGCACCAAGGAAGAAAGGTTGGGAACCACTGGTCTAGACCTACTCTATCTGTAAAGTGTCTTGAGAAAACCCTTGTTATGATTTGATACTATAAATAAAATTGAAATTGAATTAAGACAGAGGTGTTTTCAAAAAAGTCCTGAGCGCTTTTTTAAAACGCCACCACCGACTTCTTTCTGCTACTCAGAGCGTCTTTTTACAGTTGAAAAAAGTTCAACTTTTTTGAAAAAACGCCCTACGTCAAGCACCTTTTTGACAGCCGACCAATGACAAGCAGAGTAGCCAGACCTGTCGTTTTCATAACAAAAAATGGAGTCGGAGCACAGCGAGCTATAGGGTATGACCGGGTGCTCTCTGTACAGGGAGCTCTCTTTGTTTTATCTAAAGTTAGCACCGCTCCACATGGCGCTCTAGAATACTGTAGCAGCTGTTGTTAAAGCAACAAAAGACGCTCTTGGCTGCTTTTTGGAACCAAAACGCTGCCAACTTTTTTTTACTACAAAAGAGGCCTAGTCAACTTTTTCTTATAAAAAAAGACGCCATGTGAACATAGCCTTAGGCATCAACAGGGTTAAACTTTGGAGTTTTTTCTTTGTTCTCCTATCGATTAGGGTTTCTGTCCTCAGATCTGTCATCCACCTTTCCTCACGTACAATACAACAGCAGTATTAATATCACATGCAAATGTTAAGAGCTCAGATACATATCTTATAGTGACCATGCTCTCTTTCTGCCTCAGTTCATTTTATTATTATCAGTCACAATACCTCATGCTCTATGTCAATCATTTATTTTATACATAGGGTACACTGTATTAGTTTATTTTATACATACAGTACACTGTATGGATGGGGCTGTTTTTGATTGGAGTTAAAACTTGTTCCAATAGACAACGTCATTAGACTTGTTTTTAAAAACATTTGCTATTAAAAACTCTACAGTTGCAGTGGCCACCATCTTATCAGCAAATGTATGTGGCAGTAAGTTGATGGCAGTAAGGCTTCCCATGACCCGGTGCATTTCTATGGCTGAAACGGACAAGGAATATAGTGTAAAATAAAAATAGTGTGGGTACATACTTGTGGAGTTAAAATGGTACGTCACAATGCCTAATATTTAACTTGCAAATGAATAGAGATATCAAAACAAAACAGTGCCACAGGAGTTCTGTTGAATGACATTTGAACTACATTATGTTATGAAATATCAATAAAAATGTACTGTGAAGAGTTTTCTAGGATTTTTCTACGCCCAAAAAAGAAATAATATGTTATGAAAGACAACACAGAATCACTTAGAAAAGTCCATAAACTCTGCAAATAAATCACTGGCACTGGGACCCCATTCTTCATATTTAGATGTGATTAAAAAGACGTGTGATGTTGTATACATCAGAAAGAATGTTTTGATGCTTATCATTATAAAGAGTGTGCAGATGAATCCCTTGCTTAATATCAATAAATGATTAACTGACATTACACAACTATTCCCCTGTTTTACCTACTCAAACCTTTACCCTGTGAAGGGAATGTCCCCTATTGGGATCAGCCTTTAGACTAACTAATTTCCTCATACTAATGCTGCAGCAATACATAACACAAATACTGTACCAATACAGCCATAAATGTTTTCACGTCACACATGCAAACACGCCCGCTTCAGGAAAACCAGTGTTTATATGAAATGAGGATGTGATGATGCACTGTGCTGAGTTTTAACATGTTTTGCTCTGTTAGTGTGTCATTCCTTAGACACACACTGAAACATATATACAGTGAAGGAATGCATATGTATACACACAAATACATGCACCTAGCAACTTTCTGGTTAAGGTCCATTTCATGGGAATTTAATTTGCGTTTTTGAAATTGCACTTAAATGGGTCAAAACTGCATTAATTGCATCAGACAAAATAACAAATGCAACCAGAGGCAAAACTCTTCCCACTGGTTAAATTAGACAAAGGCCAGAGGAACACATTGTTCCAGCAATTACTTTTTATATTTTTTTAAGGCTAAACCGAAAGTTAGTTCCACCACAGCTCACTGACTGCAACCCCAGTTATTTATGTAGGTTAAAGTTAAAAGGAAGCTTTGTATTTAACACAATATTCATATGCATTATCAATATTTACAAACTATTTTTGTACTTGCTGGGTGTTAACATTGAATATGATCATGTGTAATGTCAAATGGTCACTTGTAAACCAACAGTAATAATCTCACAACTCTACTGAGCTTTTAATGCTCTTGAAGCTCACAGTTTTTTATTAACAGTAGCCAGTTGTTTTCAGCCGAAGGACTAGGCTACCCAGCACCAAATCACAGACATACAAATTAAAAAACTAGCTGGTGAAAAAAATCAAACACTTAGCAGTGTGCGAGGCAGACATTTTCCCAGACGTTGGTGGAGACCAAAACAGAGCTAAAAGGAGATTGAAAACTGGACCTACATTCAACACAGAAACATGACTCAGAATGAATTCTAATAGTGCTCCATGTCAGTTGTATGTGTAAGTAAGCAACTGGTTATTGAATAGCCATAACAAAAATATAAGGCTGTTGTGTCTGCCAGTTTGTTATGGCTTCTAATAAATGCAGAATTCTAATGTTAAGCTCACCTGTGAGAAAGTTAAAGCAGAGGCCATACTGTATTCCTCCTGTCTCACCAAACATCAGATGTTACAAGCTAATTTAATCTAATAATTTATACATTTCAATGTCTACAATTAAAATGAGTACAAATACCTGGGCTAGGCTATGAGCTAAATAATTTGGTTCCAACCCACGGTGGCCAGTCCACTTTCACAGCAACTTCGTTGGCATAAATGTGTTCTAAAAAAGCTCTAGAACAAATTAACCAGTAAACCTGTGACCCTTGATTGGCTCCACCTATTGCTGTCAAATTCAGCCAATGAGATGAGCAGCTCTAACATTTGTAGCGTTCGTAAATACTGTAACTCCAACCTAGTCCTTAAGTGTATCAGTGACTAAGTTTACAGGCACATAATATTCCGACTAATGCCTACCAAACACTAGAAGCGGCCTAGCAACCATAAACAACACTGGCTCTAGCAGTTTGCTGCTTCCTGTTTGGTGCTGGAGGGAGCACACCCATTGGTTGTTGACAATGTTCACAAGATTTTACCTCACTACCAAGATATAAAACTTACGTTAAAGGTGCTGTAGGTAGGATTGTGAAGATCCAGGACTTAGCCAAAAAATTTGAACATCAACAACTTCTCAGTCACTCCCCCCTTTCTGCTAAAGCCCAAAACGGTCTCCTAAGCCCCTCCCCCCACATGGGAGAATGAATGTGTGTGCATGAGCAGTGATTGACACGCAGTTAGACACCCCCCCTGGCCCTGATTGGTGCATCTGAACAGTGGTGGCTTTTTGTGAATCCCACTCCAGGCTGTAGGTGGAGCCAGAGGAGCTGGATTTATTTTAATGACCTGCTTCATGTAGTTTTACTAGAACATAGGGTCAGTTTCAGCAAATTTGACAGAAAGTTAGTTTTATAAGTCTTACGTACTGCACCTTTAATATCAAACATGTTTGATTTTGTCGGAACATCAAGACAGGAATAAGACTGAGACTCAGACTGAGTTTTATGAGCACCTTACACCGAACAATTGAAACGACTGGAGCGCGCCCCGACTCTAGCAAGACACGCAGGATTTCATTCCAATATAGGAAATTAGTCTTCGACAGTGGAATCACTTGAAAAGCCGTTTGGTGTAAGGTCGCCATAAGCTGTTTACATGAGTTTAGATGCAGCCGTGCAAATAGAATTTTTTTCAAAGTTTTCCACCAGTGGCAGACTTGTTCGACCCTTCTTTCATTCCTTCAACCACTTTCTTAAAAAAGGTTGCCGTTGTGATGTACGTGCATATCCAAAAACCAGTTGATATATATAGATAAATATCATAATGTTTAAAATAAGTGTGACCGTAAGCTCTAAATAGGCAAGAGGCTTTTAACTGGCCGTAAACTGCGGTAAAAAAAACAACCGAATGTGCTGTAAACATGTCCAAACAATGATTATAAAACCCAAATAATACCGGGCATATCCCACATGTCTTAATTCCGTTTGGATATTCAGAATTAGGCCTGGACACGTGGGATATGCCAATATTATTTAGATTTTAGGAACATTCTTTGGACATGTTTACAGTGCATTCAAAATATGTGTCTCAATTGGGGGTTTTACCGCAAGTTGCCTCTTGCCTGTTTATGGTCATCTTTGTGCCTTGTACACAAACCAACCAGCCAACAGTTTGCAAGGCTAGATTAGCCTACTTTTGGATATGCACAAATATCGCAATGCTGACCTTTTAAAAAAGGTGGTTGAAGGAGGGAAACTGTGTTCGAATAACGCATTTTCACTCCCATCGCGTCAAAAATATCAGGTGCCTTTGGCGTTTGTTATTGACGCAAAACGTCTCCTTTAGCGTCATATTTAGATGCGCTTGGTCGGGACTCTTGGCGTCACTTTTTGATGCGCTGTGTTACAAAATAGCACTGTAGACTCCCTTTATCAGAAAAAAGGCTCTTGAAACTTGGATCACAGCCAGTTTTAGTGCTTACTCTGGGTGAAGAACATTTTCAAAACAGCTCTTGACAGTGCATTGCTCCACTATATTTTATTATTTTGTTTTATAAGGACAACGCGCATTAATCAACATTTCTGTAAATGGATCAAATGAAGAGACATGTCAAACACACGTAATATTTGAGTCAATCATTTTCTATCAATACAGAAAATGATCTCATAATTCAAAAACCAAGCACAACACTTCTTTATTCGTATTTGTGTTATTAGTATTAGCATTTTAGTTAGGTGGACCTAATAAATTGGCATCTGTATGTACATTATACAACTGAGAAGTTTTATTAAAAACTAAGCAAAATGGTTCTGCATGGAATATGTGTTCACACTGGCTTCATATGTTGTGATTCTTGTATGCGGAAAGGTAGCTGCTACATTGTTAGCAGCTAAAGGGGATCCAAATAAAGCAACACCAAGCCCTTTTTGGTTCAAAGGGAATTACCGTAAGGAACATAAATAAAAAAGTTCTCCATAACTTTGCATATATATATATATATATATATATATATATATAGATAGATAGATAGATATACACATTAATGCTATAAGTCATGCTATTTATTCTGTATCTACATTTATTTTCTAAGTGTTTCTCTTACTTAACTAGCTTTTTAAGCTTTCAGGTGGTTACCCCAGAGAACCACCATCATATTATTCACCATTAGCCAGTGGTGGAAGAAGTATTCAGAAATATAAGTAAAAGGAAGTAAGTATCATCAGGAAAATGCACCTATGTATTAAAAGTAAAAGTACTCTCCTCCCATTGTAGTGTGTGTAAAGGATCCAACCAGTTGTGTGTTTGATGGTCTGATCATCTCAGCTGGACTTGTAGGTCTGTGGTGGGTAGTTTCATTCATAGCAAATGTTTATGTGAAAAGTAACTGCAGTAGGCTAGTAACTAAAGATGTCAGATGTATGTAGCGAAGTAGAAAATAACATGAAAAGTAAAGTACAGGTAGCCTCAAATGTGTACATAAGTACAGTACTTGAGTAAATACTTGAGTAGTACTTAGTTACCCTCCACCACTGCCAATAACCCATGAGAAGAGAGAGATAGAATATGTGTTGTGTAATCGCAGCCGGTGTAACCGGTGTGGGAGGGCATGGAACCGAGGACATGCTGATATGGTCCCGGTAAAAAGCGGACTTCCCCTCTGCTAATTTAACTCAAACACAGGCGGTTCAGCACGAACCAAAAACAGATTTGAATAAAAAGACTTACCTTACAAGGGACTTATTATTGTTTCAGCTCTGCAAATGTTGCCGCTCGTTTTCTATGTGCTCATGATTTGAAAGTCATGAAATGAAGCTGAGAGGATGTAGAGTGTTGACAAAACAGCCAGCCGCAAAACGGTCAGTTCCTCTATCTGTGTGTACAAGGAAGTAAAAGTTCACTTGCATTATAGGCATAGCCTACAAGTTATGAAAAAGGGACCGGAAACAAGGACGGTATCTATGCAAACTACACTGCGCAAGTGGCATCGGACTCTCCGTCCGCATTGTAATCTGCCACTGTGCCCTGTCGGGATCAACAATAATAAATGAATGTTTCGGGAGCTTTATATACTTTACTGTATGTGAGAAGGTGCTCCCAGACTGTCCGCTGTCTCTTTGGACACAGGGCAAGCCTCGCCATCTTAAACCCAATCCAGCAACACATGTGTGACAGGTGGTTCTCAAAGGGCGCTACGAGGACTCCTAACGGTCCATGAAGGTGTTCCAGAAGGTCCTGACACGACCAAGAATTATTTCATTTCAAATTTAAAAAATGAGAAGGATAAAAAGATAGAGGAATGTTTTTTTTTTGGTTTTGTTTTTAACTCATCCAATAGCCTTTTAAAGTAAAAGTAGTAAGCTACTACCACAGTTACAAAATAACCTACTCCCTTACAATACAATTACTGCTTTCAAAACCTTACAGTTAAAGAGCAAAAGTTATATCAGCATAATAACTTAAGTATCAAAACCTGAATATTATGCTGCAGTATGATCCCTTTGGGAGTTATTGTATTATAGGCTGATTATTGGAATATTAGGACTGATGGATTAACATGTATTTTCCCATTTTGCCTACTTTATACACTGATGGGTAATTTCATCTGCAGTATGGAAGTAGGTACAGCATTACCTCTTTTATATTTATTTATATATTTAACTATATTACAATATAAAGTCTGAGTTTTAAAACCATAATTAAGTTATAGTGCAAACGTTGTATCAGCATAATACTTAAAGTATCAAAACCTAAGTATTATCCTGCAGCTGTTGGTGGCTGGCTCCAGACGATCTTGCAGGTGAAGAAGCTTGATGTGGATGTCCACGGCTGGCCTGGTGACATGTGGTTAGATGTACAGCCAAATTCTCCAAATGACATCGGAACACAAGGCTTATGGTAGTGGATGAACATTCATTTCACGGGCAACAGCTCTGGTGGACATCCCTGCAGTCATTGTGTTGTGATAACACTGCACACAGAGTTGCTGTTTATTGTGACCAGCCCAAGGCACACCTGTGTAATAATAATGCTGTTAAATCGACATCTTGATATGTATGCCTCACCTGTCAGGTATATGGATTATTTTGGCTCACTAACATGAATTTTAACAAATTTGTTTACACAATTTGAGATAAATAAGCCTTGTGAGTGCATATAAACAATTTCAACTCATAAAAAAAGAGAGAAAATCAAACGGGTTGTGTTTAGGTTCATTTGTAGTTGCTGGACAGTAATGCTGTTCAATACGAAACAAACATCACATTTTTCAGGGGCTACTGAATTATAAATATGCTTTATGGAAATAATTGTATATGAAAGTAGCATTAGATGAGAAGTTTCCTCTAATCCTTGCATCTGACCTATAAATTACTGGATCATTTTATAGAAACGCAAGAGAAAAAGGTTGGGTATCACTGGTTTCAGATGTGTAAAAGTTTTTGAAAAACATTAAATATCAAGTCATGAGAACAGCGAAAACCATAGAATTTAAGTCAAGCAAACCGAGTTTAAGTAAATGAATGAATTAATTTCCATTAAACCTAATGGAACATACAGCTCTGTCACTAGAGCTATGGAAATATGTGCACGAATGGCAGCATGTGTGCAGATCAGGATAAGGAAAATAAAAGCATGGTTAAGAATAGTTTAGAAAAATGTGAAAAAAGATTTGCAAATATATGAATGCATAGATTACTTAATGCATGACGCATTGTTTTTTCATTGTTTTAGTTTTTTTTTTTTTAGCATTTTAGGTCTTTATTTATACAGGACAGCTTAAGACATGAAGGGGGGAAAGAGGGGGGGAATGAGATGCAGCAGAGGGCCGCAGGTCAGAGTCAAACCCACGGCTGCTGCGTTGAGGAGTAAACCTCTATATATTGAAAGTTTTTTGTTGCTGTTTAAATTAGAATATGTCTGAAAATAGACATTAACATGAATCCAACATATTATTAGCAAAGATGAATCGGCTTATTTAAAAAAAAAAAAAAAAACATGTAATGTACACAACATTGATGATACGCTGACTAAGTAAGGTACCCATCATGGTACCTTACTTAATAAAATAATTTCCATACACAAATAAAGACAAGTATAAACATTCTTTATGGAACCATGTCCACCGTGCTACTGTGTGAACTGCTGTAAGATTATATAGGAGATTTGCATGTGTAACTTGGCTCAGTCATTTGCATGATAGCAGAACAGAAGAGGAGGAAGGGGATCAGCACAGAGTCACCTTTCAGTCTCTGAGCAGGTGTCTGTTTTAGTACTAACTTATTAGACTAATTAGAGATCAAATCGGGGATCTGGTTATTGATATATTGATGCCAACATTTGTCTGTCAGACGTGATCAAATGAAGACACAAGACACAAATTGTCACAGTTCCCTCAACTGAGAAACACAAGTGAAAGGTGCACCTTCTAGGCCTTGCTCTTACTTTATACACACACAGACAGACAGACAGACAGACAGACAGACACACAGACACACACACACAGACAGACACACACACACACACACACACACACACACACACACACACACACACACACACACACACACACACACACAACATCCTACATCAACTTCAAACAATACTATAACACTACTTATCCAAAATGACCAGATAGATGCGGTTCCGATGACTAAATGGTAATTTGTCCTACTACAGTGCTACAAGTACATATTTTGTAAATTCACTATTTAGTCCAAAACTTTTCTACTGGGGTCTGAGGACACAAACGCCTACCCGTGCCAGTGATGTTTTACAGTGTTTTTCAATTGGTCAGCAACTAGTTAAACCTACTGCTAAAAGCAAGTGGCCAACCTGTTCAAAATATGGCGATATACTGAACCACCTCTGCACTATATTAAGTGATTCTGATAACCTGGCCTGCTTCTTCACTATATTGCAAATCTTTACCACCCTAGGGCTGGGCAATAGGGAGAAAATCAGATATCACGATATTCTTGACCAAATACCTCGATATTGATATTGTGGCGATATTCTAGGGTTGAGTATAGGTGCTTTAACAAAATATCTTCACACTTAAGATAAATAAATCATCAGTAATGTGGACATAATGTCTAAATGGGGTAAAGGCAAATAATAGAACAGCTAGAACAGTCTGGTAAGTTCAGAAAAGTATATCACTTTACTGTAATGCAGCCTTTAAAACCAGGAAAAGACACCACTTATGTCATATCACGATATTACAATATCCAAAATCTAAGACGATATCTAGTCTCATATCACGATATTGATATAATATCAATATATTGCCCAGCTTTATACCACACTCCTGTTGATTTGGATGCAGTTCCTCAGTCTAAGTTGTACTTGATAAAAATCCTCGGCTTAATGCAGTAAGACAATAAAATGCACAGTATCACATCTGCATGGACAATACAGGTCTATTATAATGATACATATATACAGGAATTCCTCTAATTTTCTTTACACTGTTGTACATTTTGCTCCATGTTGTAGATTTGCTCCAGAAAAATGCCATAATGGGCAAATCAGTCCAACCTCTCATCTAATGTCTGGGTCATAAAGTGGGTGAACAAGCAACACACCTTCAACAAAAAAATTAAAATAAATAAACAATCCAGTAGTGTATCCAGTCTGTAAAAATGGGTAGTTAGAAGAAAGTTTCTTGTATTCATGAAGCTTATCCAAAGCTGTCAGTTTGAGGAGGGTCAAAGTATTTAGAATCACTGGGATTTGAATAAACAGTCAATCTCAAGTCTTGTACTCGAGAAATTCCCTGAAGAACTCCTTAACTTCTCAGATGGTTAAACAACTTATGAAGGATCTCATTACTCACATGTTCACATATACATAGAACGGCTCAGACGGTGAACTAGTACAGTAGATAGAGAATGACTAACAAGCCTGTGTATGTCACAATTGGTCTTCTAAACCTGAAGGTTTGTCAATATTGCAGCAATAAAATAATCAGTCACACAGCAACTCATAATTAGGCTTTTCTTAAAATGGCCTTAAAGGGGACATATCATGAAAAACTCACTTTCTCCAGTGCTGGACATACATCTGGGTATCTGGAGTGTCTACAAACCCACAACTTGTGAAATAAGACAACCCAGTGTGTTTTATGTAGGCTGATTAATCAGATCTAATCAGCCCACATTAGCGCACCCCCCTCCCCCAAGCAGACCGGGCTTTTTCAAGACAGGCGCTAAAACGGAGTGTTTCTGTCTGAGGGTGAATACAAGTGTATTCAGACAGAGAGTATGAGACAATGATATGTCTCCTTTGAGATGATCCTTACCTCCTTTGAACTAAGACCCTTTAGGATATTTATATGTATTCTGTTACTGTTATACATAACTATAAATGGTGTAACTTACGGTTTTGTTGTGCTCACTTTAGTTTCAATAGAGATGATATGGATGCCTTGTCATTCTGGTTGACTGAGGCAACTGCTGAGAAACAAACTGCTTCCACTGCCCCTTATCTGATAATGTTTTTCTGTGGTATCTCTCGCATATTTGTTAGCTTCTGTCAAACACCAGTGCAGCTTGGAGGAAATAAGAGTGAACACAGCCATGACATATTGGTCCCTTTCACACTCATGATGAAAGCTGGCTTGAAGCCTGCACACTTGTAGCTTTCAGTTGTGTGTGAATGGGTCAGACCAGGCTTTACAGAACACTTATAAGTTTCCTTTAGACCTAGTTAGGCCTTGTTAGCCTGGTTTATGTTGTGATGACATCTTCACTAGCCAACACCATATTTAACAGCAGCTGCATTTTGTGTGTTGAAGGGTGAAAGGCAGGGAAAGAGAAATCAAATTTGTATACAGGAGACATGTCTTAAAGTCAGATGTAATAAATATTATCCAGCTATGTGAGATGATAAAATCCCAACTTGTGTCAGTAGCAGGTGGAACGGGAGCCTAGATAAGTTAAGATTGTTTTAGTTTTGTTGCCCTTCACTGCTCCTAGTCTTCCTCTGGCTCCCTGAGGCCCTGGCTGTGTAGAGTCTTCCCTGCCATCTCCATCATGGCCTTGACCTCTGGATCCATATCCAGGATACTCTTCTTGCCCTTCCCCTCCTCACCCTGAAACACAAAACATACAGAAATACCATGGGTTTAATTCTTCATGTTCTAAAGGAAACAGCTGGAATGTAAATGACGTTCTCTATTTGTGGTACAGTTAATTACATGCCTAATGTGCATGCCAACATTAGGCATGTATGTAATTACATGCCAAAAAAATGGGTGGCCAGTTTTGTTATAATTCTACTGAAATGGATTTCAGTGTGTGACAAATTGTAGAGCTGAAAAATAAACTTGTAAGGTCTGTTACTCCTTGACTGTATACCTGAAAAAATGGCTGTGCATACACGTCTTTTCGGCAGCAATGCCACAATAAGAGCCACAAGATGACAGAGGAAAACATTGCAACAAGAGTTTGAGTTTTTCAAAATTAACAAAGTGTAATTGAATGCACCATTAACTGAACAAGGTGCACACAAAGGCACCATGGAGTCCCATTGGAGCCCACGTGCTTTAACTTGGTTTCTTGTTTCCGTAACGAGGAAGGCAAAATTTTGCTACACCGGTGACTTTCAGGAAGCAGGAGGATTTTCCAGTTATTGTTGTTTCATCTCCGACTCCGGCAGTGGCCAGGGTGCATGGAAAAGTCAATCTGCAGGCTACCGGTAAGCTATCATTACCCTGTGTCTTTAGCTGCATGCTACCAGCCAGTAAGCAATGTTGTGTCCGGTCCTGTTTTTTTCTTTGAATGTGCGCAAGTAGGCGGGGATGGCGAGAGAAACAAATACCGGGTGGAATCAGGGATCCTGCTCTTGATTTCGATAGTCCAAATCGAAAGCTCATTTCAATCGATTTTCGATTTGAAATTGAAATTGTGACACCCCTAGCCTGCAATCAAATAAAGGCGAAGTACTCTAACCTCCTCTGGTTCTGGGGGTTTTCCAACCGCCCACACTTCCATCGAGTCCAGGGTGAAGTCCTCCTCTCCAGAAAGCTGTGGGCTGCCGTAGGTGGTGCACTTGGGCCGTGCACGGCTATGACCACGACCAAAATCACTGTCCAGCCACAGGCCGAAGTAGTATTGCTGACCGCCCATACCCTGATGAAGACCGCAAAACATAAACACCACGAGACACAAAGAATTAAGACAATTATTTAATAAGAAAAACCATATCTATCATTGAAGTCTTTTTTTGTTCTATTTTAAAGTAGGAACAATATTTCTGAAATTCAACTCCAATATTTTGTGAAATCAAACTTATATTAAAATGGGACCACTCTGATGCCAACAAATTGTAGCCTTTCGATGTAACACTTGTGATAAAGATGAAAATAATGCCAACAGTAACACCACATCAGAAGAGATTGACATTTTCTGACTGTTACCAATTCTTTTTAAAGCTCCATTCATTTATTGATTTTTTGGCCACTTAGGGGAATAAGCAGAATAAGATGAAACACAAAATTGACATATTATATTGTGTTTAACATTCACAAGCATTTTAGCTCTGTTTGGTCTCCTCAACTCCTGAAAAAAAGCTAGGCTGAGTTCCAAATCGCATACTTTTTACTTTTAGTATGTACTACAGCTGGCCTTACAAAGTATGTCCTGTTGTATGCAGTATGCATACAATTTGGACATACTATAACTTCATAAAATTGCGCCTTGAACTTTGACCTTCTTGCTTATATATTCTGGCAAGGGATTGTGGGTCAGAATAGCCAGAAAAGCATGCTGGCATGCATACTGCAAAATCTGAGCGGATGCAGTAGGACATCCTAGTATTTTTGGCATACTGCATTTGACATAAATCCTTTTCTGGCATACTAAATAGTATGGTAGTATGGGTATTGGAACACAGGGCTAATCACTAACTTTGTCTGTCTGCTGTTTGGTGCTGGGCAGGTGGCATAATCAGAGCTTTTTCACTGAAAACAGCTGGCTGCTGCTGCTGGAAACGACACTGATGAGAGCCGAGTTGCAGTTCAGCCCTGTTTGTTTACTGGCTATTAGGGCTGCCTTTTTACCAATGCGAAAAACACAACTGGTGTAACGTATACATTAAATACTGTATGTATAAATAACACTGTATCGTATCAATAACATGAAAGGTCAGAGGACCGGTTGACCATTAGTTACGAAGTTTTAATAAAGGTTTTAGTCCCCTGAATCATAAAACTGGTACCAGGCAATATCTGAAAAAAAATAAATAAAAATAACTGGCTAGATTAAGGGAATTACATGTGAATTACATTGTACATCTTAATCTCCATGTGATAATGACATGCCATGAGCAACAGAAGTTACCCTCTGTAAACTAGGGTAGTCTCACCAGTCCGTTGGGCATGGTCTGCTGATTCTGGTTAAAGTACATGAAGTGCTGGTTGTATCCGGTTGCTGTATAAACTCTCAGTCTGGGGAACACAGAGAACAGGAAGCATCTGGAGTCACCTGCGCATGCACGCACGCACGCACACACACACACACACACACACACATATATATATATACAAATTATTAAGATCTGAGAGAAAAGTCAAGTGACAGCCCACAGTATTCAAACAAGTAGTATTACTTCCTCAATGTGTCCTTTTTTTTAAAGATTATTTTTTGGGGCTTTTTTCCCCTTTATTAGATAGTGACAGTGGATAGACAGGAAAGGTGGGAGAGAGATGGGGGATGACACGCAGCAAAGGGCAGCAGGCTGGATTTGAACCCGGGCCGCTGCAAAGGACTTGGCCTACATGGGGTGCACGCTCTTACTGGGGGAGCTAGAGGTCGCCCCCCAATGTCCTTTTATCAGTGCTTTAATATCAGTTCTGATCTGGGGTCTGATCCACACCAACATGATAGTACTGTTTTTAGACAGCCTTATGGATGTACATTAGAAGCCTAAATTCACTGTTATCTATCAGAGACATCACACTTCACTCCTGTGTGGTGGAGTTCCATAAAGCGTATAAGTTATTTGCCTCTTTTCTTCATTCAGCAGAACAAAATCAACAGTTCCATAAACCATTCACCTGCTATTAAATTTGAATGCAGCTGTAAATCTTATTACACCCTGAGGGGCCTTAAGTACAAATGTACTATGTGTGTATTCTAATGGTTTTTCCACAAAAACAATGAGGTACACTGCAGCAAATGACAAGACAGCAACACACTTTCACTCACACGTTCCTGCTTTAAAGCAGTCTGAAATTGTTACAATAGCAGGAAATGGGAAAATGTAACGCTGTAAATAGAGCTAAAAAAAATGCTGGCCTAAGGTCCAATTTTGATCTCCTATAATGATGTTGTTTGTGTGAAGAATGTCACATAAGAGAACTATGTAGAGATGTCCATCTGGGGATAGTCTCGCATTTCCAGATCTCCAAGGTGCTACAGAGGAAGGTTTATTGCTCTGGTTTATTGGCATTTCTTTAAACCAATCACAATCGTCTTGGGTGGCGCTACGCTCCGGACGGAGCCACGGTGCCTCTGCTAAATAGTCTCGGGAAGGAACTTGTTTTGGTGGAACATGTGTATGTTCAAAAGTAGTTTTAGTCGTGCGGAGCAGTTAACCATAATCAAAAGGCGAGGGCCATCTGGCCCGAAAATGAGGGACATCCGGGGGAACCTCTGGCAGCTCCGGAACTATCTCGTTAATGAAACGTCTGACCATCGACTAAACTGACCATCTGACTTTTTAAGACCATTGAACAATCAAAAATGATTGATCAATATTCCATTCATGAAGGTTGCACGGAAATGCATTAATTATTGCTCTCCCCTTGCAGTTCCTCCAGCCTTTAGATTCAGGTTGTGGTAGCTTCTTCAACACATCACTCAGTGGGAAGAATGCATCATAAACTGCATATTAATTTGTGTTAGTATTGTTAAGTTAGCTTAGAAAGTTAAAGCTACATCAGTATGATGAAACAGTACATGGGATTTGGGTCTATTTAAGCAACTAGGAGAAGGACATTTGTACTCCTTAGACAGAGAGGACCATTTCAATGTTTTATCAGGGTCTACCACAGCTAAAAGTTTTCATCCATTTCCCTCATATAAAATAAAATTCTGTGGGAAACACTGGCTCATCCTAGCCTTTGTTATATCAGCTATAACAATAATGACAATAATTTAAGATACATAGTTCTATCTTGTATGTAGCACAGTATTTCAAATGCTAAACTGTGTAGCATTGGTTCGCTTAACTAACATGAGAGAGCAAGTAATGTCGGCTAATGTTATTGTTCTCTATAAAATTGTTAAAAGCAGATGATACTGATGCTTGATGAAGATGGTATTCATTAAATAGTGAATTACATCTGAGCCATGCAGTATATAGTAGAGTAGGATCAGATGAGATGAGATTCTCTTCTCTCACCCTGGAACTGAGGTTTGACCTGCCAGGCGTGGGAGGCGAAGCCCCCAAAAACATGCCCCTTTGTGTCTTTGATAAGCAGCAGGGTGGGCCCACAGACCGCCGTCAGACCGGCAGCCATCCTGGTGAAGCTCTCCCCATGCAGCCGCGTGGAAAACACAAGTCTCCAGGGGGCGCTGTAGCGGTCTGGCAACTGGAGAGAATAACATAGTGTTGTGTATGTAAATATCATTCTATAACACAGATGACACATATGAATGAATAATTGGTTATATTTTCATGTGGTCACTGACATGACATATCCCCTTGCCATTATTTTTAACAGATTAATATTTCACAGCAAACCAAAATGATGTAGCATTTGTTTTGTCTTTTATTGTGAAGCACTTTGTGATGTCTGATCTATTAATATACCATTAGTATATGCTGATAAGAATTGGTGTAAGTTCAGTGGAACATGAGTCATTAAGGGCCACACTGCAAAAGATAATCACATCAAGGGCCAGACATGTTAAGTTTATTGACATGCTTTAAAATACATATAGTTTAATATCTTTGACAGTATTATTGCATGTCACTGTTTTAGGTCTTTTTTGCTTTTTCTGACTTTTTGTTGCTTTCTTAGACGTGTTTTTGTCATTTGTTTCCACAAGAAGACATGAAGCCCGACAAAAGTCAGCAAAAAGCTCCTTAGCCATCACAGAGTTTAGCAAATCAAGCAAAAATAATGATAAACATTTTTTTACAACAACCTGTTTCACAGCCTGAATATGAAAACTTTCTGCTTCTGGGGGAATTTCTGAGTCTCAAAGTTGGTAAATTTGCCAAATTCTGCTTAAAGTGTCTCGAAACTGGAGATTGAAAACCGTTTTCCCGTCTTTTTGGTTTGGCGCGTACTAGACAGGGCCAAACGTTTTTTGTGAATCTAAATTAAAAGGCGGGCCGGATCAAAATCTGCAAGGGCCTGGTTCAGCCCGCGGGCCTTGAGTTTGACACATGTGGTTTAAACAGTAAGTGCTGTAAGTCAGTAGAAGAGCAGCGGCATCCCAATAATCAACAGTGACACACCACTGGGAATTAACATATGCCACTAAAACAAGAGTGGCACGAGCACACCTGTTGGTATTTGTTTCTTCCTTCTCTCCTTTGTTTAGTAATAGTATTTACTAATAGTGGGAGATGTCAAAATTTCAAACTTTTTTTAAACTTCATTAAAAAAGTTAGTTGCAATGTGGTTTTAGAAATGTCACCAAAAATGTGTTCAAACCAAAGAAAGAGTGAAGACATTTTGGTCAGAATCCACCAATATGATGCCCAATATATTTTTATTCTAACCTGTGGTGCCAGAAACATAAGGGTGGGAAGGTCTAGCAGACACCTCAGCTCTTTCCAGGGCGTTCCGATGCAGGGGGGCAGCAGGGTGGGGGCCGGCCGGCCACTCAGGGATACGTTTAGGCCCTCAGCTACCAGGATCTCCAGGTACAATGATACCTGGGAGACCCTGAAGATCCAGTCCTCCAGACAGGAAACATCATAACATCCTTGATCTGAGAGGAGAGGAGAGGAGAGGAGATGAAATGAAATGAGAGGAGATGAGATGAGAGGAGAGAAGAGGACAGGAGAGGAGATGAGATTACATGAGATGAGAGGAGAGGAGAGAAGAGAAGATGAGATGAGAGGAGATGAAATGAGAGGAGAGGAGATGAGAGTAGAGGAGAGGAGATGAAATTAGAGAAGAAGAGATGAAAGGAGATGAGAGTAGATGAAATGACATGAGAGGAGATGAGATGAGAGGAGATGAGATGAAATGAGATGAGAGGAGATGAAAGGAGAGGAGATGAAATGAGAGGAGATGAGATGAGATGAGAGGAGAGGAGAGAAGATAAGATGAGAGGAGATGAAAGGAGATGAGATGAGAGGAGATGAGAGGAGATGAGATGAGATGAGAGGAGATGAAATGAGAGGAGATGAAATGAGAGGAGATGAGAGGAGATGAATGAGAGGAGATGAGATGAGATGAGATGAAAGGAGATGAAATGAGAGGAGATGAAATGAGAGGAGATGAATGAGAGGAGATGAGATGAGATGAAAGGAGATTAAATGAGAGGAGATGAAATGAGAGGAGATGAGAGGAGATGAGATGAGATGAGAGGAGATGAGAGGAGATGAAATGAGAGGAGACGAGAGACATTGAACCTTAATCCTACATCCTGTCTTCTGCACATTCTATATATCCTTTTAGATTTTTTTGCTTTTAGAACTTTTTGCTGTTTGAACTTTTTGTACATCCCTCTACATTTTTGTACATACTGCATTAACCATACAGCCTATTTTTTTCCAACATAATGTTAAATAGTTATATGCAGGGCTTTACTGTAAATTGACACCTGCAAACCCACTATATGCGGGTAAAAATGAACTTTGTCAGTTAACAGTTTAAAGTTTGGCCGGCTGCAGAAATGAGTCAGGGTTTCCAGATTGGTCTGTTTCTGCCAAGAAATTTGGGAAGTTTTGTGTGTCTTTGGCTTGGAAACGTAATATGTATCTGGCAACACCTGCCTGTAG
The DNA here is from genome assembly GCA_023566125.1 of Zingel zingel. NCBI lineage: Eukaryota > Metazoa > Chordata > Actinopteri > Perciformes > Percidae > Zingel > Zingel zingel. The sequence goes on from CM042320.1 coordinate 24,466,268, forward strand.
TAATCCTACATTTCCCATGAACACTAAGTCATGCCGTGCCAGACAACCGATAGCTACGTGCCTAGCGATGAAACTGAGAAGAAGAGGAGCTGAAATTAAAGTAAAGTTAGGAAAAAAACAAACATGGCTAGTGGAAAATCTGACTGGCTGGTTACTTTAAAAATCTACTAGCTGGCTATCAAAAGAGTCCATTTAAAGTTCTGGTTATACGTATGTATGAATGTGTAATTTGTTTCTGTTCCACATTATACTGTTTACCTGAGGGTCTGAGTTCAGAACACATGTGCTCTGCCAGGAGTTTGACACCTAGGGAGCCATCACCCATTCGCTCCGGCTTCCAGGCCTGCAGGCGCCCTCTGTGGACCAGGATCTGAACTACAGCAGAAATCAGGTCCTGGAGGAACTACGGAGAAAAGGTAAATTGGGCCAGAGTAGGGTATCAGTAGGGAGGGTTGGCAGGGGTTAGGGTTAGACCCTAGTCTATAGAAAATGTGTATTGTATTCGGAAATACAATTTGTTTAAAATGAAAACAAGTGAAACTATTAATGAATGTGATGTTTTATTTAGCAAAATTACATTGTGTTGTTCTATCCTATCCAATATAATAATTCTGAGTCCTCCCCCATGATGTAAATAAAAGTAGAAAAGGGGAGAAGTACTACAGAAATTGATATGGTATTTCCTATTTCATTTGACCCTCTACTCACCTCTGCTACCTGCTCACATGTGACAACCACTGCTGCCCCTGCCCCACGCTGGCACATGGCCATGACGAGAGGAGCCCGTTCCTCTGCAGTGCCTCGCAGCGTGTCTGCTAGGAAGATGACCAATTGCTCCCGAGCTACTCCAGAGGCAGCCGAGGTGCTGGTCTTCCCAGAAGCTGCGGATGCTGCCAGTCCAGGGTCGATAGTACACATGCAACAGTAGATCCTCCTCACCATGGAGTCTGGTGCCAGGCTGCCCATTGAGGACTGGGACAGACAAAAGGAAGGGTTGATTACACACTGGCAGAAACTAGCTTTTCCTGACAGATATACTTATAGAAGGCATTGGATAGTAATGCCATTTGCTCAGTGGAACAACAGCATAAAATGTGTCAAAGTCAAAGAGACAGAGCATATTTCGGAGTGCGTATTCCTACTGTACGTATAGGAATCTGTAAAACTACACTAAATTAGAAAGTGGAAATTAAATGTTAAGGGAAATAAGGTCCAAATATGTGTATCTCTGAGTAAACATGCAGTGCAGATAACAAATAATTAATTATATGGAGAGTAAATAAGATCTCTAAGAACTGCATTGATTACATTTTCCGTCTGGACTTAACATTTTCAGACGTAATGAATACTGTAAACTAGTCTATCTCATGAATCATTAGATGTCATTTTTACCTGAGAATACTGAGTTTTAATCTTACATTGACACCTGTATGCACTAATTATAAAGAAATATATGCAGAAATTCCACTTGCCCAAAGTCAGTTTTTACTGGCCCCTATATAGGCCTACATTTTTTTAATTTATTTTTTTAAACCTCGAAAAGAATGTAAAAAAAAAAAGTAAAACTTTGGGGGAAAAAAATTCAAAAAAGGTTAAAAAAACTTTTTTTTAAAAGTCAAAAGCATCGGAAAAAAACAGTTAAATGTAAAGGAAAAGAAGTCCAAAAACAAAACAAGTCCAAAACGTTTAAAAAAACAAAACAAAAACAACGAAAGAGTAAAGAAACATCAGAAAAAGTCAAACTTCGTATAAAAAGCGTCAAATCATCTTTTAAAATATTTTAAAAGAAAGTCGAAAGCATCTGAAGAAAAGTCTTAAAAAAACGTCAAATGTAAAAGTCCAAAAACTGAAAAGAACATTTATAATACGATGATGCCCGGCATGTGGATTGTTATATTTACTTGCCCGACGTGGCGTTTTATGTGCCCCGGCCCATCAGGTAACCCTTATGGTTGAACCCTGATAATATCAGTCACACCTGCAGCATCTCAAGCGTTAGCGTCTTCCCTGCTGGTGTTTTCCCCGAGGCTTCTGAAGGGCCCTCAGCACTGCTCTGGAGCCTGTCGAAGACCCCCTCCACCACAGGCCGCTCCTCGGGGCGGAAGCGGGCCAGGCGCTTTTGCACCACCACACTCTCTGTGTTACCCATGATGCTCTACAATCCAACACAAAGTATAGCAGAACACACATGCCAGCGTCATTATGTCAACATACAGTGGGGTACACCCTAACAGAATGCATATTGTGCAACACTGATGTCAGTATAGTCATATACTGTGTTTGTATACATGTCGACATAGAGCACAGTGTTTCCCCCAGTGTATTGCAAGCCTGGTGGCCCACTGGACCCAAGTTTCCCCCCACCACCAGGCCTAAGCCACTGTACTGGGAATTAATATATTTTAAGATGTTTTAAAAACATTTTGATATTTAGATTAAGTCATATTTTCAAATCTCCAGGCAGCTTTTAGCTATGATTTCATGTAGGGCCCTATGGAATCCATCTTATAGCTTTATTAAACTCTCAATTTTGCGATTCCATCCATTACTCTGTGATCACAGAAACTATTGGGCTCCACATTAATGCTGCCATCAGCCTGGGACTGGGGGGAACCCTGGTGCATGACTACTTACGATGGAAATCACACAAGTTACGATATCATAATTCAGTTTTGAAGTTCAACACTCAATTAACGACTGAATATAATTATTCAGTATCTAGGGCAGTGGTTCCCAACCCTTTTTAGCATAGAACCCCTTAAAATTAAGCAACATCTTGCTAAGTTATTGACTTAGTGTTCTCCAACTTTGGCTTATAGGTTGAAGAGAGAGAGAGAGGTTGTCAATTTCACCAACATAATCTAAATCTCATTCATCTTCTTCCCCATCATTTTGTGTGACAGATTGGGAACCAGTGATCTAGGGAGAAATATTATAGTAATGATTTATCTCAACTCTATTCTAGGGCTGACCCAACTTCAGTTCAGCTATCTGAATTCCATTGCAGTAAAAGAACAACTTTCATAGTCTGTAACGACCAAAAGATACGGAGATAACGTAGAACACTATGAAATGTTACATGTAGCGTAAATATTAATATTTTGTCTTTAGCATTGTTCTACGCGATGTGGACGTTACATTTAAAAGCAGTATCGTTATTGAATAATGAAGCTAGCCTGTGTCCATTGTTAAATAACAGAACTTCTCATCTTGGACCTTAGATGATTAGCAGCTAACGCTAGCTAGCAAAGCACAGCACAGACGTTACTTCACTTTTATCCCCTACACAAAGGGCTGTAACGTATATGAAACACTTTGGGTGTGATGAAAATAAAGTTATAACGTGCATGATGTTCTCAACGCTAAGCAACTTCAACATTAACGCTAACCTTTTGAAGAACAGCAGCTAAGCTTTAGCTACATCCTGCACACTATGGAAAAAAAATTAAACTTCCTGGTACTAAAAGGAAAAGGGCATTTATTGTAGCCAATCAAATGAGCCAAATGTTCCCCTGCTTCATTATGACTGGTCCATGATGTCGTAGGCGGGAGAATTGGCCGTGTTTTAGTAGGGGTACATTCAACACACTGTCTGTTTTATTTTGTATTAAACCAAGTGCAGTAAAGACAGCGATCCATATTTAGAAAGACTCATAGTCATTGCAATGAAATGCATGAATGCAAGCTTATTAAAGTTAGAGATCAGATAAATTGCAACTTTACCCTTTTGTGTTACCATTATATTTAAAAGTACAGTTAACTTCGAAAGATTTAAAACGAAACATAGGAAATCATATTCTTTTTTAAATTTTTTATTGGATAAGGGAAACAATTATGTTTACACACTGTAAGTCGGTGTTAGTGGTTACTCATGCGTTAGCCTACTCATCATCTTTTAGTCATCAATATATATTTTCCAGGAAATAAATAGTTAATTCAAACCGATTGTGAGTTTGGGTCTGATGACATCACTGATGTACTCTTACTCAATTTGATCTTTTATTCCATAACTTATTTCCCATGCAAACACACACATTATGCGGCCCAAAACCACATGTAAGCATACATAAAAACCTAGTAATTGACTTTAACATGAGGAGGAACTGCAATTCCATCTTTCACCAGTAGAGTCTGCACAGGAGTTACCCAAGAGAGAGGAAGAGAGAGACCTTTGCAGGAACAGCAAGCAGTTGAAAAGCTCCTTTTAAGGGCATGAGATTTACTATGTGAGTGCACTGAGCTGGGTGTGTTGCATTGTAATGAGGTCTTGTAGACAGTGGATGCACCCACGTCCGCACAGCTGAATGTGAAGATGACGCGCAGCCATCTGCCCACGCCGAGTAAACAGACTGGTGTAAGCAGGATACCAATGATGAATCAGTGTATGCAGCAAGAGAAAGAATATCATTTGTGAACCTAAGTCTTCTGGAGTGCATTCACTGTACAAAGTTCCAAAGTTGATATCTGGGTCATAATCGTTTTTGGCCTTTTTCCCCTTTGAATTTAGCAAGGACAGTAGATTGCTCGTTGTTGACCCCTTCCTAAAGTAACATCCTACATAAAGTGTATTATTTTTATCAGTGCTGAATCACCAACATTATCTTCCTACTACATGTAAGCACAAAGTGAAAGAACACTTTTAGGTGGATAGACCTGTTGGCAATATTCTGAAAGGACACAATTTTAAATTAACAATTTGATTTAACAAAATCAGTTGATGGAGAGAGATTCAAAATAAGACACTTTTTTTAATTCCTTTACAAGCTGTTGAAACTGAGAAGGTGAGTCCAAATGTATCTGCAAGTCACAGAGTAGAGTCAAAAGGAAAAGCGCTGAACATAAATGTACAGTTCAGCTGCTGTGGCTTCTAGTTCCCCGTTTACACTACCTCAAACTGAATCAAACACGTCGAGGACAGGATGACAACAATACTGGCTGAATTATCAAAAAGGTTAAGTGACTGTGACAAAAGAAAATAAGACAATATGGCCACTCTGAGTCAACTGTTGCAAACCCTAGAGGTTTACAGTTTACAATTTAGACCAGTGTCTTTTTTAGCTCCTTTGCTATTTTGTTTCTTCATTGGTGTTTCAAGCAGATACAGACAGAACCAGGCGATACACATGGTTCACTGATATATGATTGTGTATGCACACGTTCAGAATAAATGACAGACTTGGCTTGATTACTATGAGCTGAACTGTGTTCATGCTTCTTTACTGATTCAACTGTCAACAAGTTGAGACTCGAGAAGTGAGTCTTGTTAGTTCTTCTTTTCTCTTCCCTCTGTCCACTAACCCTCCTCTCAGTTGCATCCCTATATGGTAAAAGTCTCACTGCTGAGCGACTGCACAGGAAATACACCATTTGAATACCAAATTTAAAAAAAAGGATAAAGCAACGACACACACCACACATACACTTTGATGGACTGAAATTGTCACCCAACTTCAAAGGGTTCTTGCATATCCATTTCAAGAAAAGCTATTCTGGTTTGCCACATGTAATTGTAGTCACTTGTACTTTCTGTGTTTGGTCTGTATTCTCATGCCAGAGGCAAAGATCATGTGAATGATCACATAGAATTTTCAAGCATTTTTAAAGGAGCTTCAGCAAAGAAGGACACATGGCATGCTGTAAAAGCAACTCTAACCCGAAGCATTTTTCTGTTGAGGTTTTAACATAAACAGCATATGAGGCCTGTCACAAAGGGAACTGTGTTTCCCAGGTCAAAACCAAAAAGTTCCTGTACACATGTGTCTTGTATGCCTGAGTGCATTGTGTACTAAAGGATTTCAATAAGACACTCCTCTGAGTCTTAGACAATTATTGGCTTCTTACAGAAAACCTGGCTATTTCCTCTGCGTCTGTGCATGCACCACAATGTACCACCTCAGGTTGCAGCTGTGCTTCATCATTGAAACAACAAACACTTATTGTCATGTTTCTTGATAGTTGACAATCCAATGAACTAATTGTTTCCCTGTAGGTAGAAGTTTCTTCATGTGTTCTGGCTTCTGATGACCTATGGTGGGGAAATTATTGGCCTCATGGAACTCAACCTTTTATGGACTCATCCTTGTGAAACTAAGACCATTTCCAACCGTGCAAGGCAATTGTAAATACTTGCATGAGAGTGAGCAACCATACAATTAACCTACCACACACACACACACACACACACACACACACACACACACACACACACACACACACACACACACACACACACACACACACACACACACACACACACACACAGCCTGTACATACATGGACATTCATAAATAATCATATCTCTTTCTGTCAGATGCTGTGAAAGACATCTTCCTCATTCTGGTCTCTGTGACAGCAGCTGATTCATCTGCTGAAAGAATCCAGGATCTCATCACAGTTTTCATGTGGGCGTTGGGACTTCTGTTTGCCGGTTTGACTGTAAAGTGCAACCTTGTAAAACAGACCTGTTACAGAAGGCAGCCCCAGTACAGCCATGACGTACAAGAGCTTAGATGTTTTACATCTCTGAAAAGTCATTTGTTCAGCCAGGTGAGCACAATGTCTTTTAAACTCTGAAGGGACAGACATTTTACCAGACATACAAATAAGTGTAGTGCCTGAAAATACAAAATGGTATCAAATTAGGGGTTTCAAAAATTAAGGATGCACCACATTGCATCAATTTGATAATATATTGACTGCATTCCACTTTGGTGTGTTGGTTACAGGGTACTGGTATCAGGAACAGCTGCTGCTCCTTCCATTATAAAGGTACAGTCATATTACACTTCCGTTCTGTGAATACTTGCTCTGCTTCCTTTTGACTTCAATTGAAGCCCATTCAATTAACGATTTCAAGTATACTTTTACCTTTTTGGTTTCCTTAATGTTGTCAGACACTTAGAATATTAATCTGAGTCTGTCAGCGGCAAAACGAGCACTTTAGTGAAGGTAAATACAAGCTGAACAATTGTCCTATTAACATTGTTAAGCTAACATTGTAACATTGTAGCTTGTTTCTCCGCGGCCGATTGCAGCGATCTCTCTTAATACTCGACCAATGTCAAAGATTGTTGTTCCCATCAGTCACTTCGACATAAAAACAGGAACATAGGGTCTAGGTTTTGCCCTGCAAATTTGCATATTTGACAGAAAGAAACACTGATGCATGGTGTTTTGAAATGGAGAAGACATTATTCTAGAAATGTGCCATCTACGTTTTTTTGTTTGTACAATATCATACTACCAGACGTCAGCAGCATCGTTGTCATGCACTGCTTATGCTTTGTGATCACTCTGTTCGATATGTATTTATAAAGTGGTGAGACAGATGTCAGGCTTTATCCTGGAAATGTACTGCCGTTGATCCAGACTATCTCTCATGTAACAGGAGCACATGCTGAGCTATTGCAGTTTGAGGATAATGTTGCTGAAAGTAAGTAAAAATCTGCTGACAGGGATCAAAATCAAAATCAAGTTTGATTATGCTTTTGCATATTTAGATAAAAGAAATTCATGTGTATCCAGTTTGAGTTTTCTATATCATGAATCAGATAGATGTAGCCATGGCTTACACCCTGATAACTCTATAGTTGACCCATGCCTTGATTTACAGTGATATTACAAAACCAGTCTTGGAGTCATTCAGAGTGCCATTAAAATGCACTGCTATTCTCGCTCTTATTATAAAGGTCCGGGCACAGAAGAAGTTGACCTTTTACCGTAAGCAAATGGCTACGGAAGAAGTGCAATGTGCCAATAGGGCAGGTTCAATAAATGAATAACTATTTTACTGGGTGTCAATGATCCATGCGGAGCAGAGAGTTATAGTTTAATTAAAAGGAGAGTATAATCCTTAGCAGGATATAGATAAGCACAGTGTGTTAGTAATTGGATTGAATGGGGGAGGCACAGTTGAATAGAAAGAGAAAGAAAAAGGACAGTAAGCATTAGAGACAACAAAAAAGGGGTCAGAAAGCAGAATTATGTAAGATTTTGCGGTGGTCTGACAGAGACAGACAAAGGGAAAATGTAGAAGAGACTAGGAAAGGAGATAATGCGTTGCCTTAAGGTATAACTTTGAGTTAAGGGTGAGTGGAGCTGTTGTGTAGGCCAATGGTAGTGTGATGCAGACATGTGACAATCAAAAGAAAGACACTTGGTCCACTTAAAGCCCATTCAAGTAACAATTTCAAGTATGCTTCTAATTAAAATTAATTCTCCTGACTTCATTAGTGGATGTGAAAATGTTCTGGAGGGTTTCTGACATGGTGTCATATTTGAGCAGTGTCACTGAAGTGCCAATGACATGGCGTTAAATCACACCCTTGAAGGGCTCCTGGATAGCTCACCTGGAAGAGCGTGCGCCCCGTGTACAAAGCCTCAGTCCTTGTTGCAGCAGCCGCAGGTTCAACTCTAACCAGCAGCCATTCCCTCACTCTCTCCCATTTCAAATCTTCAGCTGTCCTGCCAAATAAAGGCCTAAAATGCACAGAAAATAATCTTTAAAAAAGAAAAAATCACATCCATGAGTGTAATATTGCAGATATCATCCAACTGTATTCATGTTGTGGGGAAATTCTCAAAATAAAAAAAGGAACAGAAACGATTAGTCCCTGTTTACTCCTCCAAAGTCAGCTAGCAAACTAGAGCTAACGTTAACTTTGTAGAGATTGTGGGATTTCCCAAACTGAATAAATACCGCACATATAAAGACAAAACTGACCACTCAATCTTGTTATAAATAAGATTTTTCCATGGATAGATTTAGATTTCATGTTACGTCCACGAACTTCAAACAACAGAGACGATTTGTTGGACCAGTTAACCCTCTCATTCACTCAGGAAGACGCATCTTGAACACAATGTCAGAGGAAAAAGTCGACTTTACTCCTTCTTGCATTGCTTCCCAGTCTAGATTGGTCAGCCGCCTATAAAAATAACCTTTGGAACAGGAAGTGATCTGCACATTTTAACTTCCTTAAATACAGACGCAGATAAGGCTTCTGCTTCGTTTCAGTTTAATTATACAACCCTACTACTATCATATTTAACTAAAGAAGAGGAAGCACATAGCAAAATAGCATTCATTTCGTTTTCTTCAATGGATTTGTATTATCAGTATATTCACATTCATACAGGGCTGGCTACGGTGGCCAACATGGTCAAACACACATGCAAATAGACTAAACACAAACAAATTAGAAAACATCTTCATTCATTTTACAACACATGCGCAGCATTTGGCAAACACGCTGCAAATACACACAACACAACCAAATACACAAATGTGCCGCAAATACAGAAACAATGCAAAAAGAAAAGCACAAAAAACCCGAGAACAAATGCAACAGATAAACGCTGCATGCAGTTTATACAACAGAAGGTGAGGTTATGTCAGAGAGAGTGGATCATTTTATTTTTTTATAAGATTTTTGTGTTCTACTTTTCAGTAACATACATGGGCTTTAAGCTACGTTAGTGTTAGCTCTTGTAGAAGTCAGTCTCTATCACGGTAGCTACGTAAACCTGTTGCTCTTTTATAATACTCTAAAAGTAAAAATGAATATGCACCTTTTATGTTGCCTCTTTACTACACATTTCTTCCCATTTGCAAAATAAACCTCTCCTCTGCTCTCTGTCTCTCTCTCTCTCTGTCTGTCTCTCTCTCTCTCTCTCTCTCTCTCTCTCTCTGTCTCTCTCTCTATCTGTCTCTCTCTCTATCTGTCTCTCTGTCTCTCTCTATCTGTCTCTCTCTCTCTATCTGTCTCTCTCTCTCTCTATCTGTCTCTCTCTCTCTCTCTCTCTCTCTCTCTCTATCTGTATCTCTCTCTCTCTCTCTCTCTCTCTCTCTATCTGTCTCTCTCTCTCTGTTGCATTTGTTTTCGGGGCTTGTGTGCTTTTCATTTACAGCGTGTTTGTGTATTTGGTTGTGTTGTGTGTATTTGATGTGTTGTCAGACTAATGAGGATGTTGCCCCCTGTCGGCCACCATAGCTGGCTGATCTATCTATATTTGCGAAGTTTTTCCTTTCCAAATATAGAAACAAAGACTTATAGTGATGACTATATTTTAAAATAAAAGTACTTTGTCCACGAGAGTAAAAGTAATCTCGAATTTTATCTGCTTTTATATGTTTAACTGTTTTTAACTGTTCTTCAGTGTTTAATTTCTTATACTGCATTGTAACTTTTATTCTCGTATTTTATCTGTTTTTAATTTTTTTAATCGTTTAATTAATTTTTGTAATTATGTAAAGCACTTTGAATTGCCCTGTTGCTGAAATGTGCTATACAAATAAAGCTGCCTTGCCTTGACTTTTTTTAACCTTTATTTATTCAGGGAAGGTTCACTGAGAGGAAGCCTCTCTTTTGCAAGAACGCCCTGATCACATTCACACAGGTACACACCTGGAAGCTGCCCAGTGCGCAGTCTGATCTGCTGGCCACCGAGCAGCTCCACTGGAGCCGTTGTGGTTAAGGGACCATTAGTCTATATCCACGACGTTCTTATGCCGAATGTCCTTCTTTTCGGCCCGATGTCCATCCCCTTCCTCTGTCTTTGTGTTGGCTTTCTAACCTCTGGTTGATTTGTGAGGACTATGGTTAACTGCTCCTCAGATCTCTGCAGGGTAAATCCAGACAGCTAGCTAGACTATCTGTCCAGTCTGATTTTCTGTTGCACAACTAAAACTACTTTTGAATGTACACATGTTCCACCAAAACAAGTTCCTTCCTGAGACTATTTAGCAGAGGCACCGTGGCTCCATCCGGAGCTTAGCGTTGCCCAAGACGATTGTGATTGGTTTAAAGAAATGCCAATAAACCAGAGCACGTTTTTCTCCCATCCCGAAGTGCTGTGTGGACTAGCCAGACCCTTCTTTGCAGCGCTGTGGAGGAAGGTCTGGCAATGCGAGACTAACACCAGACTAACTGTGCAATAAAGATGTCATCATTCAAACAGTGGTATCCTTCATATGGGAGGCAAATACCTCAGAGAAACAGATCATCAGTAGTGATATAAAAAACAATAACGCCTGAGATCACAGCAAACAGACACCCCACTGTCAGCTTGTATTTCGAGTGTAAACGCACTCAGTAAACTTGGTAAACAGATGCTCATTTTTGGTGGGAGAATGAAGTGGCCCTCAGCTCGTTAGTCTCTGACAATGGCACCTCTGTGCCAACACTGTGCAGCGCTGGCACACAGGAGCACTGAGAACTGACCCATTCACGCTCACATTCCCTCTCTGTCTTCCCTATTCACATGGCCTGGAAGAATCTGAAAAGAGACCCATCCCACCCCCGACCCCCCACCCCCATTTGCTTTGCTCAGTAGCGCAAATTTCAATTTCCAAGCCACCCCCCCCCCTGTCGCCCCCTTCCCCCCTTCCCCCCTTCGTCCTCCCGCCAACCATTATTTCTCTCTCTCTCGCTGTCTCTCGCTGTCTCTCGCTGTCTCTCTCCCTCTTCCCATTTCAGTCAGGCTTCCAACACCTTCCCAATTTACATTTCATTTAGACTGACTGCCATTCCTGGATCACAAAAAACCTTAAAAGCAACCAAAATAAAAGCGTTTTGGGGGTCAGAGTTCATACTGCCTTAAAATCTGTCAAATCAACGGTTCGAGTCCCCGTACAGACCAAGTACAGAGTGTGGACTGGCAGCTGGAGAGGTGCCAGTTCACCTCCTGGGCACTGCCGAGGTGCCCTTGAGCAAGGCTCCTGCAACACATTACAGCAATTTCTTAAAATCAACTCACTCGTGCCTTTTGGATGATTTAGAAATCTGGTTTTAGCCTTGCAAACTTCTGCATGGACTTGTTTTACATAATTGTATTTTCTTCTGAATCCGATATTATCCTCATTTATTTATTAAATTTTATTATAAGTTTTTAAGTTTGATTGTCTTTTTATCTTTCTTATGATGGTGTATTATTATCTATTGTGTATTATTATATCTATTGGCACAGAGCTAGTATTACCAGGGGACTTCATGTGATTTAGAAATCACACCCAGTCTGTGTTTCATGGGGCGCATTCGCAAGGGATATAGAGGGTCATAGAAAAATAGGGTCCAGGTTGAAAAACCCCGACATTACCCATTTAATAAACACTTTATAGGGAATTGTGAGTGATTGAGTGAATGAGGGAACGGTTTTGAACACAGCTTTTGTCTGTCTGCTGTTGGTGCTGCTGAGCAGGTAGTGTACAGTGTGCAAAAGCAAAATAAAGGCTCTGAAGAGCTGTGGGGGGTGGTGGACTGAAGAGCTGGTGATATTTCTCTGTGGGTTTGTTACTAAGAGTGACCCTTTTCATATCACAAAAAAAAATACTTTTTTTAGCAGCTTTAAACACAAAACGCCTGAGAGGGAATAGAATCTGCTGATAATAAGAGCTAGCACTATACCCTTGTTAATTATTAATTTTACAACAGGCAAAGTACAACAATCACTAATTAATGTAAAACACATCTTTATTCCTGTAGACAAGCCTATAACATACACTACAGGAGAGGATTTAAGGGAAATATTTCTTGAGTAGATTAATTAATTACGCGGGAAGAGATCCCCCTTCACGAAACACACACACACACACACACACACACACACACACACACACACACACACACACACACACACCCTGCCTGTCTCTTTCTTGGAGACATTATGAGCTCATTCCCAGAGTGAGGGGTTGTTTGAATATCATTCACTCTCACACAGACGACTTGGAGCACGCTGGTCCTTTTGGATTTAGGGCCCCACTGAGCTGTGACTAACCAAATGTGAATCTGAATTATTCAAACTGGTGACGGAGGCGCAGATTGAAAGTGAAAGGAACCAACTGACCAAGTATGAAAGGCTTTTTATTTCAAACTCTAAACTTAATGTCTTATATTGTGTATACATGGCTGAGAATTATACCGACGTAATGTATTCAGCCTTTCGGTGTGTACAGACAAAAAGACACATCATTGGTGCAACTAGTGCGGTGCCCAAACAAAACGTGCCTGTTGGAAACGGGCCAATTGCTTGGCCTCCTGTATTGTTGCTTGCAGCTTTCTCCAGAGCCATTGTACCCCAAAATAACTTACAGAAGGCCCCCAAAGCAACGCAACCGTATAGGCCTACTAGTGACTTACAATGTATACTTCTGCTTCAGAGGAAAACATTGTAGGCTACTACTAAATGTATCTGACAAATGTTACTGGTTACGTTGAAGATTCAGATTTTACTCACAGAATATTATTTACATATATATATATATATATATATATATATATATATATATATATATAATATTATTTACATATATTACATATATATTACAATATTATGGATTATTCATTAAACTATCCAGCATTATTAGAGTTGAAATCTCCACCTTGAACAGGTGTTAAGTTTCTGTCTCCCCCATGAGGAATTCTAAGTAATGACATCAAAACTGTGGGCGCGTCCACATGATACAAAGCACCGCCACCACGCCCCCTTCACACAGTTGCTAGTAGCCAAGGAGGACACGGAGGATTAAACAAACATGATGGACTCTTCAGAAGAGGTCATTATCTTCACTCCAGTTTCTACTCGAAAGTCAACGGAATGTAAAGAACCCACAACTTAAGACTTAAAAAAATGGAAACAACAGATGTGAGGAATCAACAGGAAGAATGGGGAGCCTGTGGGATCCTGACACTTACCTAACATTATGTCCAAGTTATGGTTGCAGCAAGTATTTTGTTACCAAGTCAAATATCCAAATGTCAGTTTTAGGCTAACTATATTTCTGCAAAATAAGCTAACACGTGAAACGTTGGACATAACGTTAGGTTAGTGTCAGGATCCCACAGGCTCCCCATTCTTCCTGCTGATTCCTCACATCTGTACATCCACTTTTATCTTCACACTTTTGGTTCAACAGCTTATAAAAACTTAAGTTATGGGTTCTTTACATTGTTAGTAGTGCATATCACTACCACATCACACAAGCCGCTTATACAGTGTGCAGAGCGGCAAGAGAAATGTATGCAACCATCCAAATTCAAAAGTTCATTGGGTACCCATAGCCAAGGCCCAAGTGTAAAGTAGATCTGATGAATAGTTTTTGAGATATTTAAGACAACCGGACACACGCACGCACGCGCGCACGCACAACTCACGCGCGCGCACACACACACACACACACACACACACACACACACACACACACACACACACACACACACATACATACACACACACACACACACACACACACACATAGTGCGTCTCACTATCTTTGTGGGGCCCCGTCTTTGACATAATGCATTCCCTAGCCCCTTACCCTAACCTTAACCATCACAACTAAATGCCTAACCTTAACCCTTACCCTCACCCTAACCATAACCTAATTCTAACCCTAATCCTAAAACCAAGTCTTAACCCTCAAACAGCCCTTTAACCTTGTGGGGTCCAGCATTTTGGCCCCACAAAGCTGTCCGGACCCCACAAGTATACTGTATTTCCAGTTTTTGGACCCCATGACTCTAGTTAAACAAGAACACACAAACACACACACACACACACACACACACACACACACCTGAACCCCAATCTTAACCCTAAAACCATCATCATCACATCTCTGCGAGGACACTTTTTGATTTTTACGTGGATGAAATAAGATCGTCATCACACAAACATTTGGAGACACTGGGTGGCTGGAAGACAATTCTTGCCTTTTTCTAACTCTCTCTCTCTCTCTCTCTCTCTCTCTCTCTCTCTCTCTCTCTCTCTCTTTCACACACACACACACACACACACACACACACACACACACACACACACACACAGAGCACATGACTTGCTGTGGGCTGTAAAATATGCTGCTGTGTAGAGGAGGTCTGAGGAATGCAGGAAGGATCTGAGTGGTATCACTTTGCAGGAACTGATCTGACAGTCCTTGTTTGGACACTCCTACACAGGTCTTGTATGCTAACATCTCTCTCTCTCTCTCTCGCTCTCTCTCTCGCTCTCTCTCTCTCTCTCTCTCTCTCTCTCTCTCTCTCTCTCTCTCTCTCTCTGCTGTTGCTGTTTCTATAAACATGAAGACATGAATGATGAAAACAAACCCTGTTAATCATAGAGTATGAGCTCATCTCTGCATTAATCTAAGAATCAAGATGCCTATAGATCAATCCTATGAAACACTATAGGCACAAGATGAGTAGTATCCCTGCATAAAAAGACAAGAACTATTACAGTAAATGTTGCACTAAATGCCTGCTCTAGTGGGAATTGATGTGTCTTTGTAAATTATAGAGTGTGGTCTAGACCTACCTAATCTGTAAAGTGTCTTGAAATAAGTATTGTTATGATTTGATGCTATAAATAAAACTGAATTGAATTGAATTAAATAAACAATCTTAAGACCCTATTCTAATACCCTAAATGTACTACTATCACAAAACCTTGAGCATGGAAGTTAATTATTGACCTTTGAGGCCGTACGTGATACAAACGAATTTAGCCCCCCTAATCCTGTGTGAATCCACTTACTAGCTTTTCGGACCTTTCAACCTCATGGTCTTCATCAGTGGATGGATGGAGTTTGCTCACTGGTCATCATGAGACACGGAACATAGTGTTAGTTAACGCAGAGCACTGAAGTTGTGCTTGCATTATTTGATTACCATCAGCTGTTTCAGATCTAAATGTTCACACAGCCCAGCCGCAGAAGGGAGGCACACTGTGTAGAAGGCTTCTCACAACTGATGTTTGAAGTAGAGAAGTAGTGGTTGGGGATAAAATTGAGATACTGGCCTGTGCGAGTGGGTTTCCTGTACACTGTGATCTTTATCCTACCATCAGCCCTCACATGCCTTTTTTGTGGCTTTGTAATGATCCAACTTTTGACCTACTCTTTTGATCTGTACACAAGATCCAAAGGCTGAGAAATGTATCGTCTGTGTTACTTTGCTAACTACATCCGTCTTACCTGTGTGATCCTCTTTGTGTGAAATCGGTTCAAAGCGCTATGTGCTAAGCAGTCAACATGGCTGTAGACTGTTGGTTTCTTTAACTTTGCAACTATCATGTTTTTCCCAAACAATGTACAGATGGCATTCTATTAACAAATGGCTTGAAAAGTAGCTGCCATAAATGGGACATGCCCCCAGCACCCCTCCCAGGTTTTGGCTGAGCTGAACAGGTGAGAACATGAAAATTGATCTCTAAATACACTCATGACAATTACTGTGTGGTGTCTTGAATTTAAGGTATTATGTGTATATTAGGAGGTGGATGTTGATAACATATTCTTTGGAACCTGAGCACAACAATATAAAAGAGGATTTGAAGCTCACACTCAATTATTTTCCATACCACAAACTGATATAAACTCCAGAAAATGACAATGTAATCGTTTTTTAAAGCATTAACCTCATTAACATAGCTTCTTAAAACACATCACCCCTGTCTCAACCTATACGTAACTCCCACAGAAACACACACACACACACACACACACACACACACACACACACTGTGACATGAGCTTAAATTACTCACTTCCTCACAGCTTACTTAAAGCCACAGTGAGCGATACCAGAGCTCTATCATTAAGCAACCTGCTATTAGTATTCATAGATATCACTGAAACCACCCAGCCACCCAGCCTGTCAGATGCACACACTCTCACACACACACACACACACACACACACACACAATGCGTCTCACTATCTTTGTGGGGACCCGTCATTAACATAATGCATTCCCTAGCCCCTTACCCTAACCTTAACCATCACAACTAAATGCCTAACCTTAACCCTTACCCTCACCCTAACCATAACCTAATTCTAACCCTAATCCTAAAACCAAGTATTAACCCTCAAACAGCCCTTTAACCTTGTGGGGTCCAGCATTTTGGCCCCACAAAGCTGTCTGGACCCCACAAGTATACTGGACTCCCGGTTTTTGGGACCCAAGAATATAGTTAAACTAGAACACACACACACACACACAGACAGAGACTCAGCAGAAGTCATGTTGGATCAGTGGCTGAGTCATGCAGACAAACCATTAATCCATTCATCTGACAGCTGTAGCAGAATAACACACACATGCTGATGGTGTGTGGGTTTAAACAGCTGGGAGCCATCGACTGACCCGATACAGAACAGCAGCCTTCACTTATATTGAAAAGCCGGCGATGTAAGCGACAAGAGAATAAGCTAATTAGGCCTGTTTATTGAAAATCAGTGTCCAGCCTTTAATTATTTCATTGACTGTGCACGGCCTCTGTGGACAAGCTGACTGACTACACCCATGTTAATGCAGAGTGCAAGAGCTTACCGACTGTGGATTCAGTCATTAGGAAACAGTTTTCACTGGTAAGGCAAGCCAAGGCAAGGCAGCTGTATTTGTGTAGCACATTTCAGCAACAGGGCAATTCAAAGTGCTTCACATAAAACACTAAAGAGCAGTTTAAAACAATTAAAAATATAAAAACAGATAAAATACGAGAATAAAAGTTACAGTGTAGTATAAGAAGTGAACAATTATTTTAAGAAAGGCAACATCAAAAAGAAACATCTTATCGATTTGAAAGAAGTGAGAGTTGCGGCGGACCTGCAGTTTTCTGAGAGTTTGTTCCAGATACAGTGGGGCAAAAAAGTATTTAGTCAGCCACCAACTGTGCAAGTTCTCCCACTTAAAAAGATGAGAGAGGCCTGTAATTTTCATCATAGGTACACTTCAAGTATGAAAGACAAAATGAGAAAAGAAAATCCAGAAAATCACATTGTAGGATTTTTAATGAATTTATTGGTAAATTATGGTGGAAAATAAGTATTTGGTCAATAACAAAAGTTCATCTCAATACTGTGTTATATACCCTTTGTTGGCAATCACAGAGGTCAAACGTTTTCTGTAAGTCTTCACAAGGTTTTCACACACTGTTGCTGGTATTTTGGCCCATTCCTCCATGCAGATCTCCTCTAGAGCAGTGATGTTTTGGGGCTGTCGCTGGGCAACACAGACTTTCAACTCCCTCCAAAGATTTTCTATGGGGTTGAGATCTGGAGACTGGCTAGGCCACTCCAGGACCTTGAAATGCTTCTTACGAAGCCACTCCTTCGTTTGCCCAGGCGGTGTGTTTGGGATCATTGCCATGCTGAAAGACCCAGCCTCGTTTCATCTTCAATGCCCTTGCTGATGGAAGGAGGTTTTCACTTAAAATCTCACGATACATGGCCCCATTCATTCTTTCCTTTACACGGATCAGTCGTCCTGGTCCCTTTGCAGAAAAACAGCCCCAAAGCATGATGTTTCCACCCCCATGCTTCACAGTAGGTATGGCGTTCTTTGGATGCAACTCAGCATTCTTTCTCCTCCAAACACAACAAGTTGAGTTTTTACCAAAAAGTTCTATTTTGGTTTCATCTGACCATATGACATTCTCCTAATCCTCTTCTGGATCATCCAAATGCTCTCTAGCAAACCTTAGACGAGCCTGGACACGTCTGTCACTGCAGGATTTGAGTCCCTGGCGGCTTAGTGTGTTACGGATGGTAGCCTTTGTTACTTTGGTCCCAGCTCTCTGCAGGTCATTCACTAGGTCCCCCCGTTTGGTTCTGGGATTTTTGCTCACCGTTCTTGTGATCATTTTGACCCCACGGGGTGAGATCTTGCATGGAGCCCCGGATCGAGGGAGATTATCAGTTGTCTTGTATGTCTTCCATTTTCTTATAATTGCTCCCACAGTTGATTTCTTCACACCAAGCTGCTTACCTATTGCAGATTCAGTCTTCCCAGCCTGGTGCAGGTCTACAATTTTGTTTCTGGTGTCCTTTAACAGCTCTTTGGTCTTGGCCATAGTGGAGTTTGGAGTGTGACTGTTTGAGGTTGTGGACAGGTGTCTTTTATACTGATAACAAGTTCAAACAGGTGCCATTAATACAGGTAACGAGTGGAGGACAGAGGAGCCTCTTAAAGAAGTTACAGGTCTGTGAGAGCCAGAAATCTTGCTTGTTTGTAGTTGACCAAATATTTATTTTACCAAGGAATTTACCAATAAATTCATTAAAAATCCTACAATGTGATTTTCTGGATCTTTTTTTCTCATTTTGTCTCTCATAGTTGAAGTGTACCTATGATGAAAATCACAGTCCTCTCTCATCTTTTTAAGTGGGAGAACTTGCACAATTGGTGGCTGACTAAATACTTTTTTGCCCCACTGTATATGGAGCATTAAAAACTGAACACTGCTTCCCCCTGTTTAGTTCTGACTCTGGGGACAACAAGCAGACCTGTCCCAGACCACCTGAGAGGTCTGGGGGGTTCATATGTAGCAGCAGATCTGAAATGTATTTTGGCCTCAAACCGTGTAGTGATTTATAAACCAGCAAAAGTATTTCGAAATCAAGTAACCCAGTGCAAAAGACTTCCGAAGTGGAGTCATGGTAACACACTTATCAGCAATGTATTTACCTTTCCTGGTAAATAGTAGAATGGAGAATGACTGTTTGAATACAGAGCAGCAACAGAAAATGTTCTCTGAGTGCAACTGATGTGATCATTCATCATGTACAATCAGATTTTAGAAAGGATGGGAGGACGTCAGCATAGCAGAAACACAGAACTAAACAGCATTACTCTTTATTAATAGGTAACCTTATAACATTTCTTTTGAAATGACTAACATTTAATATGTGATGTATTAATTTACTGAGGTCTAACAAAATGTGAGTTGAGATCTGGGAGCAGATAGTGAGGAGGACCTAATGTACTTAGACACTAGAACTCTATAAAACATTTTGTCCCCCCCCCCCGACTGCTGACTGGCTAAGCATGATCATTACAGCGGTGACCATGGAAACCCCTGGGAGTGCCCTAAGCTCCCAGAGACGGTTGCTATGTGGACCTTGAATCCACATGTGCCAAAATGCTCCCATTATCTCATCTTACATTGGTAACAAAAAGAGATCTTACAAAAAAAATACAAAATTGAATATGGTATTTCAGAGCTGTGTATTGGCCACTTCTTGGTACAGTGAAGAATCCAATAAATCCAATCTTCTATGAGAGGTTTGCAATAGTATTCCAGTCCCATAACAGACTTCTGATGCACAGTTTAAAACAGACAAACCAGATATGTCACACACAAAAGACACTTTCAGAAGCAAGTTTTGGAAAAAACATCAATTTTTATTTGGAAATGACTGATCTTGTGCCCGCTCAGTTTTCTTTTTCTTTTTTTTGCATCATTTTTTGAAAATCTCTCCTGCCAATGACCAAGATAACAATGCTCTTAAAAATAAAATCATCTCAAAAACAAAAAGGTACAAGAAAAACATCATTTTTTTTGCAGGGGGGGGAAGAGAGGGTTTGAAACCAAATAAACAGAGATGCTACAACCGAGAAATGGCTCCTCCTGGGTCGGGATGATAAGCCCAGGCCCACATGGTGATGAGCCATGTGCAGATCAAAGTCCCGCCACCTAAGTAAGGACGATAGCCAATCACAGTGTAGTGTTCACAAGCTCCCATGATGCCCCTCTCTCCCTGGGAGGCTAAGGCAGTCAAACACAGTAGGTTACAGTAGGCATGGATACCTTAAAGTGGTAGGTCGTGAGATGAAACACCAGAGGAAAAGATCTCAATTCTCAGAATCCTTTGAGATTTTGCGAAACATTCAATGCTTGACTACAAAAGGCTGCTGAGGGGTCAATATATTAGTTTCTCTGTATTTCTACAACATAATATATACAGTCAGAAACCCTCCTGTAAGACAAATAGTCTTATTCATTGCCATGTTCTCTTCTACAAATTCTGCCCCCAGCTCTGGAAACTGCTAACATTGATCCAACAAAAGCTGGAAAAGGAGAAAGTAAAAAGTACAAAATGACACATTTGGACTAGTGATAAAAAAGGATTCACAGCACAAGTATGAAGACAGGCGGATGAATTACAGTCTGTCTCAGAACAAGACCTAATGGTTGACTTTGAGGCTGTAATCCAAACACAGCTGTCCGGCTAGAGATGAAGAGGTAGCTAAATGTGTGCTTAGCAGTATGACTCAAGATTACTCAAAGCAAGCCGGCAACCATCACCAAGGATGTTGTTAGAAAACGGAGATCTTTTCTTCCTGGAGGTACAGTGTATCATGACTAAGAGTTGTCAAACGCATGCCTGCAAGTAAAGAGTTTCCTTTTTAAAATGTCTATCCCCGTCAATGAACTTACAACATGATCCATTGACATCATATGCCAGTTTGAAGTGAAAGCCTTCAGTTTATTCCCCCCTATGCTCATTACATGAACTTATTTGCTGTGCTGAAGCCTTGATGAAACTTCCTATTGCTCAACTGCAACCCAGCTGAGACGAGGATGAGATGTCGATGAACAGTTCAATAGATAACCAACTACGAGCTGACTGGGGAGAGGGCAGAGGCTAGGAGAGGAGAGCGCTCATATACTTGCTTTTTTTGTGTGCATGGTGGCGAGCTTGTATATTCTGTGTTCCTTCAGAGTGTTGGTTTGAGGCAGTAACCCAATGTAGTAACAGATCCGCATCAAGTTCCCTGTCGGCCTCCGTCTTTGGACTAGAGCCAGCCCTTAAAGGAATAGTTTGACATTTTGGGAAATGTACTTATTTATTTGTTGTTTCTTGTAAGTAGATCAGAAGGTCATATCTGTCTGTTCAATATAAGGCTGCAGCCAGCAGCCGATTAGGTTAGCGTAGTTTAAAAACTCAAAATAGTGAACAAAGAATATGCCTCTAATGCTCATTAATTAATACTTTGCATCTCATGTGTTTAATTGGTACAAAAACCAAAGTGTAAAAATGACACTGCATTGATTGTGAGTGCATTTCGTCAAGCGCCCTCTCCTTCCCGCCTCGCCCTCTCCCCAAGAGGTAGCAGCCCTGCCCCATCCCCCCCCGCCCCCCTTTATTCCACCACACCCCACCCTGACCACATCTGACCCCCACCCCCCCCAACCCTTCCAGTGAACCATGGCACTTCTCTACTCGGTCTGAGCGTCATAGTTGGCTCCACCAGCCTTCTTCAGCTCTGTGCGGATGTTGTCTGCTTCCAGTTCCCTCGGGTCACTAAACATAAACTCCTTGGCAAAGTTCTGCAGAAACAAAACAGTTCAGAAAACCAAAAGTTACTTTTTATCTGTTGCAGAATGGGAAAAAGCCAAGCTAATCACGGCTGGGTAATGTTTTACATTTTTCAATCAGTTTTTCCACAGATAGCAAAAGAATACTTTCCGTAGCTTTGAGGAATACAAACACATTTTCCTAGAAAATCCTGTTTCCTTTAAGGAAGTAGGATAAACTTCTCAGTGAATCAGTAGTCAAGCCTTACAGGAATCTGACGGGGAAATCGATTCAACATTCAGTACTTGCCAGCTTTTAATACTTGCTGCACTCTGCTGAAGACAATTTCTGTTGGTCTCAAAAAAGCATCGACCCGACCCTACTCAAGGTCCAGTCACCGCAGAGAGTGGCACAGAGGTTCCTATGATATTGTACGAAAACTTATTCACAACAATTCGTATGATCTCCTACGCAATTACAGTGACGACCGGTCACATGATGACCGGTCACATGACCGATAAGTTTAGCATACTATATATATATATATATATATATATATATATATATATATATATATATATATATATATATATATATACACACACACGTCCTCCCTTCGCCAATCATCGTGCTCTTAAACAGCGGCAGTCAATGTGGGACATACTGTAACAAATACGTGGAATACACACAAATTAAAGCGCATTACTTTTCGTAGCTATATCTACGAATAAGAACAGCCTGTACCAAACTGGGTCGTTCTCGGAGGGTGACAACTCACAGGGCTAGTTGGTGAACCACTGTAGCTGTCGAGCTAACAGATAACACGCTTGAGCTACTGCTCTCTGAGATTAGTTCTATTTCCTCTGTACGGGGCTGTTTAATAATAAGCCAGTGAATTTATCAGGATTGTACAATCATTTTATTCAACAAAGAGTTATTGAAGAGAGGGAAAAAACTGTCCAAGCTAGTAAGCTTGCTAACTGTCAACTCTTAGTTTGATTCATAATAACTTATATAACAAATCCAGCTGGTGCCAGGTTAAGTAATATACATGATTGATCATTTTGATATCTACAACTCCTTAGGGTATAACAGCATTGCTTAACATATTAAAAAAGGTACCAAATGGAGTTTTTGATCACTAATGTCACTATGGAGCAGTACTCCACAGAGTACCTTTAAAGATACATTCTGCTGCAGGTTTTGTCTATTTTTAGGCAACTGGACAAACTGTTACCACCAAAATGACTTTAACTTTTATTAAAGTTGACATGTTGTTTACAAATCCAGCACACAGATCTAAATTAGGATTAATTTCAATTGATGAATGTACGTAAGTACAATATTTACTCTCTTTTGGTCCCCATGAGTGACCTCTTTCACATGTCATAGTTTTTTCCAATATTGATAAGTGCAGCTTTAACATATGTGAATATAAAGAACATATAGTGCATACTGCTAAATGTTTACAGTATATTTGCTCACAGTTACATACTATAGGGGTGCAACGGATTGCAGAACTCACGGTTGGGTCATGGTGTTGAGTCAGCGGATCAGCACAAAAATGGGGGGACAATATATATATTTTAAATGCTTTCTATTCATTACTTAAAGAACTGTCATCAAACAGCGTGTTCAAGGGAGGGAGAGGAGTTTGCTTTCCCGCGGGAAACCAAGGACTTTCACCACGGAAATGGGTTGGGAGTGTTCCAATCCAAACCACAATCTTTCGTCGCTGCATAACGCTCACTTTTTGTCCCCTAAACTTAATGTCCACCAAAACGACTGGCAGCTCACGGTGCCTTGTACCCGGCTCTAAGCCCTCTATTCTCAGGTAACTTCCGACTGCCGCTGATAAGACGGAGCTCTGTAGCCGTTGTCACGGCTTTTTGAGTTCCTGCAGTTCGCGCCTGCAGTAGCCATAACTGTGTCTACCAACTGCTTTTAACATGCTCCGTTCACGTGAACAGAAATTTGCGTTGCCTGTATCTTCTCACAGCAACCCTGCATAGGGATTTATCAGCCTACTTCAAGTAAAAATGTATTTAACACTATTATTTTGGTTAAACTTTGCAATTAATCCGTGGTTCTGTACAGACCAACTATTGTCCGCTACACAATTATTTCAAATACATATTTAAACTCTATGTTCTGTTGCTGATATTCCCTACCTCCATGTTTCCTCTTCTTATTATCTTGAGTTCAGATGGCTGTGTTGCCATATTGCCTCTGTAACCACCCAGTTTCCCCAAAGGGACCATTACAGCTTCACTCTCATTATAACAACCATTACTTTAATTGCTACTTTCTTCACATGCGACAACAACCAGTCTCTGACCTGCACGATCTCTTTGACCAGCGCCTTGTCGGTGCTGATCTTGGCGCGCTGCAGCCCGCTGATGTTCTCACCGATCCAGGTGATAAGAGTGAACTTGGCTCGTTTGCTCATGGTGTCTCCCATTGTGATCCGGACGAAGGCGAACAGACGGGCGTCATCTGAGGAAACAGAAGGAAGATACAATGTAACACTGAATACACAGAATGAAGCGTCTTGCAGTTGATGTTTCAACATATTACACACTGCATCCCACACTAAAAAACAACGCAAAATCTTCTGTCCAATCAGTGCCTGACACACACAAACAGCAGTCTGTTGTTACGCCAGGCAGGTGCTAATTGACCTCCTGTCATGTGATGTAAGGTCATGCTCTGTTTTTCCATCTGCTGATAGAAAAAGGCTACACATTGTGATTCCATAGTGTCACTTTGTGTTAGGATGTGTAAGTATGGGGTAGCATCAAGCGTTGCAAAACTGCACTGTGTATGTGTGTGTGTGATACAGACTAATAGAGTGAGCGAAAAGAGTTTCATTGTTGCAGTGCAGATGAATACAAGGTGCTGCTTTTTGTAGTTCCACTGCATTGGCGGAGTCCCAACAACTCAAAACTGTGTGTGTGTGTGTGTGTGTGTGTGTGTGTGTGTGTGTGTGTGTGTGTGTGTGTGTGTGTGTATGTGTGTGTGTGTGTGCGCAATGAGGAAATATTCGGGTCAACAGACTAAATGAGTGAAATCTTTTGTGAGCCTTGCAGTTGTGTCAACCCTCCCAGAGTGACCACGCCTGTCACTCCCACGGTGGTCCACTGCAGAACTGACTGTTTGTGAATAATGTGTAAATACATGCAACAAGGCGAAAAAGAAGAAAAAAAAAACCCTCTGCTGCTTTTCTTTCTGACTGGTACCTCTTCAGGCCTCTAAATCCTATTCAAATGAAACAATGTGAGCAGGAAACATCCGTCTTTAGCGTGAACTGCTCACACACATATGGAACATGTAATGAGGGGTCCAATGTTGCCAACTCTTTTCCAATGAAAGTAGCTTCAAAAGTCGCTGAAAGTTTCTCAATGATGTCATATGCTCATTTACATATTGGTGACGTCATAACGTATCATTTGCATAAAGCTTGGTGGCACAAATGTAGATTTTCCTAGGATATGTGAAGGAATGCCCCGCCCTACTCTGCCTCTGATTGGCTAGTACTCGTTGCCTTCGTTGGTTGGATTGGTTAGGTTGAGGCAGTAAGCCAATCAGAGACAGAGTAAGGCAGATTAGGGCGGGACATTCCCTTGCCATCATAGGAAACGCAAATTTGCGCACGATGCAAGAGGAGTGGGAAAGAGAGAACCTGTGTTATTGGCAGAAGAGCTGTGGACTGTGATTACTCTGAGCAATATATGAATTATGAATTACAATATATCTTGCTTTTCCCCTGATGGTGTGAAGTCACTAAATGTGTCGCTAGTTGCTTTTTAGAAATAAAGTTGCGAAGAGGGTCTGAAAAGTCACTGAATCTAGCAAGAACACTGGAGGGGTCGGTAGTAGACAGAACTTTACTAAAAAGATGTAGTATAATGTTTCAGTAATGTCTCCTATTAGTTGTGGGAATCACCAGAGGCCTCACTGTACCATATCATCACCATACTTATGTCAGGATACCATATTGTTGCGATTTTAAACATACTGCAATATTCTGCGATATATTTTGCAATGTATTAGCTTTTTTAACTTCAAATTTTTACCAATTTCAAATGATGTACCCAGTAGAGAAGACCACATTTGCCCCTGCAGTACGTTTAACATGACTCACGAAACTTGGTACACTTATGTAGCATGTCAAGACGTACAAGAAACGTCATTGGAGCCATACCCTACACCCAACAGGAAGTCCGCCATTTTGAATTGAAAGTTCGAAATTAGTACGATTTTGGCCATTTCCACATGTCGTACTTTAATGAACTCCTCCAAGAGATTTCATCCGATCAACATCAAATTCGGTCTGTGCCATCTTAAGAAGTTAAAGATGAAAAGTTGTTAAAAGAAAAACTTTTCGTCATAGGGCGTGGCCATGGCGGGGCGGCCATTTTGTGCGTTTCGCCATCGAAACAGGAAGTGGGTGTAACTTGAGTGTACATTGTCCAATTGGCTCGAAACATTTCAGGATTCATAAGACTAACTCTGAGGACATTTACCAGACAAAATTGACTCAAAGTCATAGCGCCCCCTAGTGGCAACAGGAAGTAGGCCTAAAAAGTCAAGGTGCTATACTTTAACGAACTCCTCCTAGAGATTTTATCCGATGGACTTCAAATTTGGTCTGTACCATCTCAACACATTAAAGATGAAAGGTTATTAAAAGAAAAACTTCTCGTCAAACGGTGTGGGCGTGGCGTGGCGGCCATTTTGAGTGTTTAGCGATGAACGACAAAGTGGCTGTAACTAAAGTGTACATGGTCATATCTGCTTGAAATTTCCCACAATCAACAATAGTCCAGGCCTGAGGACATATACAGGCCAATATTGACTTTTGGTCATAGCGCCCCCACTGGCAACAGGAAATCAGCCTTAAATGACAAACATCATCCGATTTACATGAAACTTAATGTGTGGTCTACATGGGATACTGAGCCGTCCCCTATACTTTAACCACGCCCACTTACTCAGGCCACGCCCCCTTTCATACCATTTTAACCGTTTAAGGTAGAGTCTTGTGTGAGGTGTCATTGAACTCAGCAGAGAGTTCCTTCTTCATTGCTTATGGTTTGGCCCACCCCCTATGCTTAAGCCCCTTATGCTTAAACCACGCCCCCTTTCATAACTGGTGAACCATTTAAGGTAGAATCTTGTGTGAGGTATCATTGAACTCAGCAGAGAGTTCCTTCTTCATTGGTGATGGTTTGGCCCGTCCCTCTATGCTTAAGCCACGCCCCATTTCATAACTGGTGACCCGTTTAAGGTAGAGTCTTATGTGAGGTGTCATTGAACTCAGCAGGGAGTTTGTTTTTAATTGGTAAAGGTTTGCCCCGACCCCTATGCTAAAGCCACACCCCCTATCACAGCTAATGAACTGTATGATGTAGAGTCTTGTGTAGGTAGGTATCATTGAACTCAGCAGGGAGTTCCCTTTTCATTGGTGACGATTTGCGGTGTCCGAGTGCCGTGCAAATGCACGGTCGCAAGGAAAGCGACCGCCGGTAGCCCCGACGCGCGCAGAGTAGCGAGGGCCCGTCCATCACTGCTTGCAGCTTTAATTTCTATTAGTATTTCTAGTTTTGGTCTAATTTGATACAAAGTAAAGCTTATTACGTCTTATTAATATACCTAAAACTGAGATCTGTAGTTTCAACTGCCGAACTTGAGATGCTTATACATGCCTTCATCTCATCTGGCAGTGACTACTGTAGCGCACTTTTTTCCTCACTTAGTAGGTCTGCTTTGGATCGTCTTCAGTCAATGGAGAATGCTGCTGCAAGGCTACTCACTAGGTCACCTAGATGATCTCACATTACCCCGGTACTGAGTCCCTTCACCAGCTCCCTGTTGTATAGAGGTTTTAGTTTAAAATTCTTACTCTTGCATACAGAGCATGCTCCTGCATACTGTATGTGGCTGAGCTACATACAGTATATGTGGCTGAGCTACTTCACCCATATTAGTCAGCTCGCTCTCTTAGGTTTAGCACGTTAGATGTACTCTCTGTTCCATGCACCCGGCTTAAGATCCGAGGTGATCTATGGAATGAATGAATGAATCTGTCTCCTCCCTTAGGGACTGCTGATTCTCTGGATTCTTTCAAAAATCAGATAAAGACATACCTGTTTAGACAGGCCTTTGGCTGCACTTAAAATATTATTGTGCAATACTGATTGTGTATCTTGTTCTCACTCTGTATTGCGTTTGTCTCTGTAAACACTTTGTGACTTATAAATGTAAAAAGCGCATTATAAATACATTCTACTTACACCCCCCCCCCCCCCCACACACACACAGAAAATTGAAAAGTGGACTTTTTAATTTTATATTTGTTAAAGGTGTTGTACAGTGAGTTAAAAAATATAGGCCGCGCATACATAACTTTAGTTTATACATGAAGTAAATAGAAATGTGTATTTCACATACACCAGGGCTCCAGACTACGACCAAATGGTCGCATTTTGCGACCAAAATTTGAGAGTGTGCGACTGAATTTTACATCCAGTCGCACATGTGCGACCAGTAAATTTGCCCCCTTTTTTTACACGTTAAACGTCGATATTTTGGTACCTGAGAGCGCGTAAGCTCAAGCTTATGTGTCCTCTCTGAAAATTGACAGAGAGCGGAGCTCTGACACAAACACACACACTCGCACACACACACGCATAGCTGCGGACGGCGCAAACTACGTCGGCTCTGCAGTTTTGTTGAAGTCACAGTGAGTCGCGGAGATACCGATAAAGTGGTTTCAAGTGTGGTTACAGTTTTTCAAAACTTCACACAGACAGCGTTTGCTGCGATATGATATTAATGGAGAGCCGAAAGCGGTCGCGGTGCTGTTGACGTTACACTTCCTAAGCAGGCACAACGGTGGTTTCTGTGCCCTGGGGACTGACTGACAGGCTGAGGTTGTGAGGCAAGGCAACTTGATTTCTACAGCAGCTTACAGCAACAAGGCAATTCAAAGTGCTTTACATGAAACATTAAAGAGCAATTAAAAACGGTCATGAAAATAAATGAATAAAAATAAATAAAAAAAAATAAAAAATAAAAAATATATATATATATATATATATATAAAAATAACAATGATGGTGCTGTCAGTTAACCTATGTTGCATCTTCAAAAGTGACACTGAATTTGAAACAGCACATTGTAATTTCTGCATCTATTATCAAAGTATGTATTAGTAATACAGTGGAAATTGGTAGAAATGTGAATATTTGGTTAGCATGTTGATTTACGGTGTGTGCCCCTACATTTTCTGGTTGCGCCCCTAAAATTTTCAGTTGGGGGCCACTGTGCTCCTAGTGAAAAAAGTTAGTCTGGAGCCCTGTACACAGATCTCCAAGTGTGATTACCCCACGTCACACCTATTTCTCTCAACACTGTCGAACAAGTGTGTTGTCTGCTGTGTCTTCAGGCGGTACGGTGTCATTATGAAACAATAACAATTACTCAATATTGTCTTCCAGATGTTATTTCCTCTGTGTGACTAACAAATGCTGTATACTCGGACTATGAGCTGGAAAAGCTCCCCAAGTCTTCAACAGAGCAGTCTAACTTCTCCCTAACACTCATTATGTTTCCACCTGGAAATAAGATCCTTACTGTATGAACAACACACAGGATCTCAAGACACACTGAAGATCTTTAAAGGTCAATGACTGCTCAAAGCACATGGCATTAGGGCTGGGCAACATATCGTTATTATATCAATATCGTAATATCAGACTAGATATCGTCTTAGATTTTGGATATCGTAATATGGTAAGAGTTGTCTTTTCCTGGTTGTAAAGACTGCGTAACAGTAAAGTGATGTCATTTTCTGAACTTACCAGACTGTTCTCTGTTCTAGCTGTTCTATTAATTGCCTTTACGTTGAAAGCGTCAAGAAGCGTTGAAAAGTCAAAAAGCGTCAAAAATGGGGGGGGGGGGGGGGCATCTACATAATATGTCAAACCTTTGGAAAAAGAACATAAAGATCAAAAAATATCGGACAAAAGTCAAAAACCTTGAAAGCGTAACAAAATGTCTAAAAAAACGTCACGTCACAATCAAATCATTCAACAAGCGTTCTCCGACGGGGGCAAGAGAACGATAGCGTCATTTATGATACGATGAAGTAGGTTGTTATGATTATTTGCCCAAAGTGGCGTTATATTTGCCCTGGGCCAACCGGGCACCCCTTATTGTTGAGCCCTGAACAGTGAAAAGCGTTCCACCCCCACTAACTCAGACGTGAAAGCATCACACATCATCAGCCCACTGTGTGCAGCTCACTGCTGGAGGGATGGAATCATCATGATCATACGTGTTTGTGTGCAATTCATTCATTAGTCGGCCGAATTAATTCTGATATTCGCTTAATCGGTTAAGTTATTTATCAAGCAAAAAATGCCAAACACTCATTGGTTCAAGGTTCTGTTTTATGTCATTTTCACTTTCATACTTTTGGGTATTAAGAGCGTTGGTTGGACAAAACAAACAATTTGAAAGAGGTTTTCTTGTCGCCTATTTTCTGACATTTTATTGACTAAAAGAGAGGCACTTTAGCAAATAAATATTGCACTTCCATAGAACTGAAGTACCGAAGACAGATTAAAAAAAGAATAGTCATACTGAGGCAGCAGAGGCAAGATATCCTGACTTCCTCAAAACCACTGGATCCAATACATCCAATTATGCAACTAATGCTTCTTTCTTTAGACCCTCCCTGTATGGTAAAATACCCACATCCCTAGTTTGTAACTCAGGCTTTCTGTTACAAAGTTGTAGTCTCTAAACCAACATAACAAACGAAAGATGCACCGGCGTCCAAACGATGTTTGACAAAACTCCTACTCAAAAAGCGACATTACAAAATTTAATTTCAGACATTTATTTACTATTTTAATCATATATAACCTAAGACTTTGGTAACGGTGGAAACATGCTCATTTAACCCGAGTTCCTGCCAAAAGGTCAGCTGAGTTTTCTTAATTGCATTAGGAGTTTTTTTTTTTTTTTTTTCCCATTATCTTTATGTACCTGTTGAAGCCGCTGATTAAGACTTTCTTGGCAGAGCCTTGGCGGTACGGTTCTCAGATCACATGCACATTTACAGGAGGAGCCACTATAAAGACTTTTATCAGTGTGAGCCACAAAGGACATTGCCTGGAGCAACACACACACACAAGAGAGAGAGAGAGAGAGAGAGAGAGAGAGAGAGAGATTGTCACAGTTTGAGATACCAGAGAGGAACTAGTACAAACACATACTCTCGCCCCAACCTGGAGCTCCCCCACACACACTTCCTCCCTCTGGTTTCCTGGTCTGTCTTCCATGCTGACACATCATTGTAGTTTCAGTGCAGTTTTTCTCTGCAGCCGCACCCCCCCCCCCCCCCCCTGCTGCAGAGAAAACTGCACTGAAACTACAATGATGATGATGATTCAGCAAAATAGACTTGTTGCTCTGCATACATTGACTTGATTTTAGAAGACCAAAGGTTGGGCGGGTGACACCGTATCTTCCTCTGAGCCCACAATCAGTCCCTCTGAGACAGCCTGGAAACTAGAGCCGTCTCCTGTGGACAGTGTCAGGTGAGTTTGGCAAGGAGTGGTGTTACAAACATGTGAACTGAGTCTAACAGCAGGGCCTGAGGATGAGGAGGCCAGTCAGTTGACAATTTCATTTGGTGTGGATCCACAAAGGACCAATCCTAGTCATTTTGGTGACAACCAGATGTTTTATAACTAGCGCCACTCTCAGGTCAACATCTCCCCCTTAACTAACACTTTGGTCCAGCTAAAAAGGCAAAGAAAAAGGAAGACTGAAGGTGAAAAAGCTGAGACTAAAAACAGGGTTTTTGCAGGTTTCACCAAGTCAAATTAAAGACTTTTTAAAACCTTTTAAAACCTTAATGAATGAAATTTGAGACCCAAATTAAAAGTGGTACAGCTCCCATATACGTTGACACTCTGGGGTGTCAACGTATATGGTATCATGGCTGATATCATTGGAAAGGTAACACTCTCAAGTTTTTGTTACAAGTGTCAGGGTGATCCTAGGCCTTACTGACACATAGTTACAGAGGTTAGAATGGAGGGTTTTATTTCCGTCCAAGTCATACATCTGTAAAATGATTAGAATTTACTGCTGTAAACACATCTGACAGGTGACAGACAACACAGGGCATCAGCCACATGTCTCAGCTTACTACAGAAAAAATGAAGCCAAAAGACTCAAGAATGGATTTTATATGATTTTTCTTCTACAGATATGGCTGTGCGTTTTTTTATTTCCATTACAAAATACAACACTTCTCAAATACACAAACACACCCACATCAATCACCTTTCCAATGATATCAGGCACACCCCAGAGTGTCAAAGTATATGGGAGCTGTACCACTTTTAATTTGGGTATGATGTTTAGACCAAAAAGCATGGATTTCAAGCGTTTCTTCAGCCACTTCTGTCTACAACAGTCAAACCCTTTTTCAATTACGTAAACACAAAATGTAATCTGAAAACTGCTGCCCTGGTTAAAAAAACAAAGCAACTGATCTCAGCTGGTATTCTGTCTGGAATGGATGGAATGGACATTTCTAAGTGACCCCAAACTTTTGACTGGTACTGCACGTATATCACAACATAAAAGTACAACGAAATTAATGAGAAATGCAGAGTCACAAAAGTACTCTGGAATTAAAATGGATTTCCGAGTGTGTTTGATTGTCGGTTTTTCACTGGAGCCCTGGACAAAGTTTTGATTACTATATGAGAATTATTATGGTTTATATGAAAAATAAACACACAACACCACATTGGTCTTGATAGTTGTAATAACATAAATCGTCAGTCATTTATCATTTTGAAAAAAAAAAAATACAAACAAAATATAAAAACAAAGGGTTAATTGCTCTTGGGAACAAATCAAATGGAAAACTATGTAAATTGTGAAGTTGTATAAATAGATAGATGGAAATTACTGATTTATGTAAAATGCAGTAGTTTCGATGAGTCCTTTCGCTTCACTTTGAAGCAGCAGGCAACAGTGTGTGTGTGCGTGTGCGTGTGCGTGTGCGCGTGTGTGTGTGTGTGCGTGTGTGTGTGTGTGTGTGTTGGGGGGAGGGGTAAGTCAGAGCCCAGAGGAGATGCTACTTTCAAATCTTGCTGGCTTTCCAACCTTACCAACTCTGCCTTTCAGTCATTGGGATCCATCCTCTGGGGATCTAGAATATCTGAACCCAATTACCCAACAATACAGTTTTTTACAGGTTTTCAAAATCCAAAATGATAACCTTATGGCGGCACTAGAGGAAAAGTCAAGATATTCAGCCTGGACAACCCATTCCTAGAGCAATGTCGCTAACATGGCTAAAAAACACTAGAAATCTATTTTGAAGACTTGAGAAAACCTGAGAAACAACTTCTTATCAGGGGACATTCAGGACTGAATTTCTTATAAGCTGATAGTTTGGTGATCCCCAATGAATAATTTATGACACTGACTAAATAAGTTATTGATTTTTATTGTTTCAGCAGAAGTCATGTTTTAAAAGTCCTTTAAAAGTTGCAAATCAAATAAGCCTGAAGGATTTAAGACTTGGTGGAACGATGCCCTGCCCTGCCCTTGGATTGATCTAGGTTGTGCACGCCATTCGTTAGTTTATTTCTACTACCTGCAGCTGGATTACTTAAACTTCAATATTCAAAGGGAGCCCTCCTCTTCAAGCCTCACTAGATGAGCTGTCTGCATCAGCTCCTCCTACACTCAGAGCAGGGTTTCTGCAGAGTTACAACTTCACTGCTAAATAAGGAAAACAAGCCCACAGATAGAAACATGTCTGATAGTGTGTGTGTGTGTGTGTGTGTGTGTGTGTGTGTGTGTGTGTGTGTGTGTGTGTGTGTGTGTGTGTGTGTGTGTGTGTGTGTGTGTGTCATCTCTGAACAGGAACCAATGGCAAACGCACCAGCTGAACTGCAGTAAAGCATGGTGATAAATGAGTTATTTCAACATAGGAATGTGAGAAGAAAAAGAAAAAAGGCCCGAGGCAGCAAGATTTAAAGACAACAGCCACACCCAACATCTGAGCAGATGCTTTACTCTTAGGACACAGAAAGAGGGGACATTACACAATGTGAGATTTGGTTTTTCTCTACAACAAGCCATCCATTAGTTATATTTGCTCACTGAAAATCATTATCTGGAAGCCCCAACTTGCTATTTTTCTTCTTCTTCTCTTTTTGTGATGAACAAAAATGGGTTGGTGGCAGATTGAGATACTACTAAGCATGGTGCTGTGCAGTGACTACACAGCAGACGTAATCCTACACACACACACACACACACACACACACACACACACACACACACACACACACACACACACACACACACACACACACACACACACACACACACACACACACACACACACACACACACACACACACACGTTCTTAATCATGCATTTATTTTATTTATCTGCATGTAGATGCTTTGGTTGGAGCATTTTTTTAATCCAAAGGCAGTGACAGGTGAAAAATTTAACTTGCATGAATGCCAAATAGTTTTGAGAACAAATAATCAAGTTTAAAGTAGGCGTCTACATCTTCCCAGAGCAATCCAGGAAACAATTTTGTGCTGCTATTCAAAAGGTTGACCTTAAATGTTTCACATTGTAAAAACCATGCACAGGATATTGTAGAACAGGCAGATTATGCAATGCATACAGTGGCATCCAATGGGTGACAGAGCACAGAGTCTTAAAAGATTAGTGTCAAGTTGTGGGGCATATAGGCTGTTTAACCACACACACACACACACACACACACACACACACACACACACACACACACACACACACACACACACACACACACACACACACACACACACACACACACACACACACACACACACACACACACACACACACAGCATCTAGACTAGTCAGCAGCAGGGAATACCTTTCACCCATGCATTACACTGGCCAAACTTGGATAAAAACCAGGGTGGAATATTTAAATATAATCTACTCTTTACCTGTGCACATCCTCTTGAAGTCCTCATAGTCAGCCCCTTGTCCTGCAGGCACGATCATAGAGCCCTCATATTTAAACACAGTCCTGGAAGATGCAGAATACACCGTGCATTATTACTCCATGTATTATCCAGTCTCATCATCTGTTGATTCACAACAATTGCATTATGTGCACATCAGGCCCATTTTGCAGACTGAAGCAAAACACAAAATGCTTAACACCTGTGCAATGTGGGAGCTGTGTGTTAGCTATGTGGAAGTGTCACTGTCATAACGTTATCCTCTCTGAATACAGGACAAAGGAAATTACTTCAGCCCCGCTGGGCCTGATAACTGTGCAGTGTGTGACTGCTAAATAGCCAGAATACACATCAGCTAGATCGGATCAGCCAGGACAGGACACTGAATCCCGCATGTATTTTAGCCAATATTGTTATACGCTAAAGCATTGGAATCAGGGTTTCACGTATCCAATGGGTTTGAGTTACAGGCAAACCCCGATGTGCCATTCTAGTGCGTATTCAGAGTCAGAAGGTCGAACTACTTTAAAATATCGAGCAATTTAAAGTTGCCTTGGGTACATGCAGACGTTCATTTGGCATAACATACAGCGAATTACATTTTCTATATGTTTATGATTCTGTCTTCAATTCGGCATGTATCTAGTTAGCCAAACTGCGCTTATTTAAATAAAATGTAAAGTTTTATAAAAGGCGCGCCTCTTATTTTAGCACCCTTCGCCACAGAAAAGACGGCGCAGTGGGCGGCAACACGCTAACGTTATGTGAATTTGATCGAAAAACGGACTGATTAATGTACTATATGTTTGCAGAAGTGAATAATGGCTAGTACGTCTTCGTTATTCAGTTAAGGTCCATTTATGAAACATTTACTATTGCTAATGTGCAAGGAAATATACATTAGTCACAATCTTTAACGGAGTATGGATAAGTCACAATGTCCGCACACTCACCAATTGGTGTCCGTGTTATCGTCTCTGACTTGGTTGTAAGCTTCTCTGCAAGCCTCTTTATCGATTTGGGTTGCCATCTTTCGTTTAACGTCAGACAGGAGTGAAACAGTCGAAGTCAACGTTGTATCAGTCCAGATTAGAGAGAGCTAGCTAACGTTACACAGTAATACAGCAGCTAACTTATACAGTTGATGTAATACATCAAATAACTAAAACTGATAACGTTATACAATAGGCTTCACTCCAAAATCACGACCGCTGCACTGGAACAATTGAGCCGGTCGGATGCTCTTCTTCTAGCAGCTAGGTTTATTTCCTGTATATTTCTACTTTATGGGCGTTGGTGATGCAAGACGAGCAGGTTGCCAGCAGACAGACAGACAGACAGAGAGAGAGAGAGACAGAGAAGTCCCCCAGACGCTGCATTCACCTTCTCCCTGTCAATGGTCAATGGTGTGAGGGCCGTTGTCAAGTGAGCCACAACATTCAACTTCATATTCCCTTTCAAAATAAAGTATAACAAACATGTCGAGGATAGATAACTAGATAGATAGATAGATAGATAGATACTTTATTCATCCCGAGAGAAATTTTAGGCATCCAGTAGCTTAGACAATCATAACACAACAAACACACATATATCTCACATACATAAAAAAATCACTCACAGAACTTTGAAGAGTTAAAGGTGGTATGGTAGACTGTGTGCAATGGTGGTAGTGCAAAAGAGAACAGTGCAGGGATTGAACAGTGCAGAATGGCCAGAATGGCTGCAGCCAAAACACCGTTGTAATATTATTTATTCACATACAAATATAAATACAATGATACATTTAGCAGTCACACATGTACGTCATAAATTCTTTTTTTTATAATTAGAACGAGCGTAGGCCTATTAGCCTTAGAATCATCACCTCTCACGAACCTGGTGTTATAACTTATTATTTCCTTTTAATAATAAGTTTTCTCATTAATTTGACAGCCTATTATCTTCATGAGCCATTTATTATTATTTCTAAGGCATTTGCCACGTTTGCTATATGAGTCTGTTCAGCTTCAGTGGAGACATTATTTGTTTTTGCCTACATGATGTCATGATCCAGTTTTTACACGACACATCATACAGTGATCTGATTTCAGAAAGAAAATACTTTGAAAGACATTCTAAACAAACAACATCAAACAAACATACTTTATATTGGCAGCTTTCTTTTGCTACTGGTTATACAGAATGGTTATTCATTCTCTCCACATTGGAAACTATACAGGGGAAAGGCAGGGACATGGGGGGAGACAGAGAGGTTGGAATTAGTTCTGCTGTCAGGGAAAGGAGAAAGAACAATGTAGAGCAGGAATGGGGCTATATCTCAAAAAGTAATCCTCAATAAACATGACAAATAATTACCAACAACGATACAAGAGTGAATGAGGATATCTGTGACATTCCAGGAGGAATTATATATTGTTGGATGTACAATTGCTTTGCTTTTTAATACCAATTCATTAATTATTATTTTTCAGAGATAATTAATGTTTTATTCTGAAGGCAAATTCATAAACTTCCGGTTTTACATGGGCTAAATTGTGCAACTTGGGGAGTGGAGAGGTATCACAATCCACCAATAGTTTAATTTCAGTTAAATTAAATGTATATGAACCCGCATATACTATGTTATACAGTACAAAAAGTAGCCTATTGTGTTACAATAAAAATATTGCGATATGCTGTTCATTGCAACATTCTTAACTATGTAGGCCTACAACACAAGACTAGTGTTGCTGTACACTTAAATGCAATACAAACTATACAACTACACAATTCAGTAAAGTATCTGTCAGCCAGTGGCAGGGGTTGCATGTGTACACTACATGAAGTACAAGTGATGAAGTATCAGTAGGCTGCAGCAGGCAGACAGCACAGAGGCTACATGTCTCTTCCTCCTCCTCTAGCAGCTCCAGCGGCTCCCTCTGATGACTGACACCGACCCGGTCTGGGCTCTGTCCCTCTGGGTTGTCTGTCACTGCATCACCGCGCCACCTGCTGGTCCGCCAACAACCCATCACAGCAAAAATAGTGCCAGTGACTCAGTTGTTAACAGTACAAGTTATATTAGAGGGGAAAGATCAACAGTGAACAATTAAGGAAATCCTAATTGTGTGTATCCATCTTCATTCTGAAATTATTTATTGGGGATAACCCTTTGAGATGAACCATCTCGTTTTCAAGGGGGTCCTCAACAACATATATGTACAATACTAACAAATTAAGAATATATTTCTTAACAAACACACAAAACAAAGACCAATAACAACACTCATGCACACACACACACACACACACACACACACACATACACACACACACACACACACACACACACACACACACACACACACACACACACACACACACACACACACACACACACACACACACACGGACAGATGTGTGCATAATCAGAGCTTAATATTAATCTTGCAACATATAGGTTACAATACAAACATATTTGGAGCATATTCCGTAACATACCAAAGTTAAAACAACACAAACCAACACAAAACAAATACCTAGAATAGGCTTACGCTTACGCCTATTCTGTACAGTACAGTTTTAGCCAGATTTTTTGTTTTTCTTGCTCTATTGCACCTTTTTCTGTTTTTTCTCTGTTTTTTCTTTATGTTTTTTTCTCTATGTTTTTTCTCTATGTTTTGTCTCTATGTTTTTTCTCTATGTTTTGTCTCTATGTTTTGTCTCTATGGTTTGTCTCTATGTTTTGTCTCTATGGTTTGTCTCTCTCATTGTGTCATTTTTTTGTCTGTGTGTTTGTTTTTCTTAACCATAGAAATGTGCAACCAAATTAACCCTTCGGGACATTAATGAGCCATTCAAATACCTGGGAACTAGTTCACGTTAAGAGTTAGGAGCATAAAAAAAAACGATAGTCTTTTTTGTATTCTGTTGTTGGTCGCTGCAGTGTGGAGTAATTATGTTACATCCAAGTTCATTATCGCCTACCTAATATCGAGCATGGAATAGTTCAATGTCCTTAAAACGGTCGGTGACATTGCCAGTCTTGAATGTACTTACATTCAATCGCAACATCAAGATTTTGGCTTCAAAATAAAATGGCAAAGTGAAAATGACATAAAGTTGCATTTTGATATACCATTGGTTCCAGTTAGCAGCGTCCTTTCTTTACATTCACCAAAACACACTGTGATTTTAGCAAAACAATGTTTTAAAACTATTCTTCAACTTATAAAAAGAAAGAAAAATAGAACATTTTTCAACAACAACTAGAACCCGTATACGAAGCTGGGGGTTGTTATATTGTACCGTATACATTCTCACCGTGTACTTCTCATTATCACCATAGATTGTATGATTATCACTCCAATGTTTTAGTTTGCAGTTTGTTTTTATTAGACAGAATCTTTTATTTTGAAAACATAAACCGGAAGCCTGTGTGTTTAGTCTAGCTGGCGATATTCTGCATTGTTCAGCTCTTTCTGTGCTCTAAGAAACTGTATTTATAGGAATATGTATCTGTAAGAAGTGACTGTGTTACAAGAGACTGTTTCGGGAAGCGGTGCAGTTTGTGTCGTCGTTGAAAAGAGTCGCATTGTTTTCGTTTCCTCCAAAAAAATGCAGCTGCTTGTCCTTCATATGCTAAAATGCGCTAGCAAGAGCTGCTGTTGACTGTATCACAGTGTTGCCTACTCAGATGCCTTCTGCTCCCCGATACGTCCAAATGTAAGCACTATTTGTGCGTGCGTGTGTGTGTGCGCGTGCTTGTTCAAACATGCTCTTTAAACCTAGTATAGGAACACCTGCCAATATATTTAATCCCACATTGTAATAAAAAAAATGTCCTAACTGTACTGTTTGCTATCACTGATATCACTTTCCCATGTAGGCCTGTTTAACTATTCTCTATGAATGTCGTATGCAAGATTAATGTTAACCTCATATTATGCACAAGTGTGTGTGTGTGTGTGTGTGTGTGTGTGTGTGTGTGTGTGTGTGTGTGTGTGTGTGTGTTGTTATTGGTCTTTGTTTTGTGTTTGTTTTGTTTTACCTTTAGTATGTTAAGGAATATGTTTGTATTGTACTTAGCCTATATGTTGCAAGATTAATATTAAGCTCTCATTATGCACACATTTCTGTGTGTGTGTGTGTCTCAAATCACATGCATAGAAAAAGGGGAACAGCAATATTAGTACTCTATATGTCCAGTTACATGTAACGTTAGGCTACTAAGTCACATCTGTGAGGGATTAATTTAGTAGGTTACTAGGAATGGAGCACATTAAGTTAGCAGAGTTGTTACACACTAATATTGCAATAATGTATGTGTGTGTGTGTGTGTGTGTGTGTGTGTGTGTGTGTGTGTGTGTGTGTTGTTGTGCGTGCGTGCGTGTGTGTCCTTTAGATGATGATGCCAACCCGGCCCCAGTGGATCAGTGACAGTGAATCCAAGGTCTGTGTGTGTGTGTGTGTGTGTGTGTGTGTGTGTGTGCGTGCGTGTGTGCGTGCGTGTGTGTGTGTGTGTGTGTGTGTGTGTGTGTGTGTGTGTGACAGTGAAGCCCACTTGCAGGGGTGAGTGTCACTTGCTGAGGCAGGACAGTGTTTCAGGACAGTAAAATATATATATATATATATATATATAATATAAAATATTCTCTCGACATGTTAGATTCTGATTACGTTGTTGAACGGTTTGTGAATGCTTTGCCAGCTGCTATGTCAAATGTACAGAATAATGTTAATTTCTTCTGAGCCACAGTCTGACACCTATCATCTCCACTGGTCAGATTATTAATGACTTTATTAAAATACCAGAATCTCAGAAGACAGTCAATAGAGTGTGCACATGTCAATATCTCTCTACATTTTTATTCAATTACAACATTTAACATTTATTTTTGAGTTATTTGTGGTGAGCAGCACCTATAATAAAAGGTACCATGTGGAGTTTTCTTGTAAACAAACACAGTTAAGTTTACATTCAGTGTTTTGCACCAAAAGTCCTATCAATATTATTGATTGCATAACACAATCAACACAGGGACAGGCCCATCTAAATAAAGCCAATAATTTATTAATAATCTGAAACTCCACTACCTTTAATGCCCCTATGGGTAGATTTGTTGTCTTATTTTGACAATCTTTCAAATTATTCTGTCTGATGGCATGAGTTTATGTCTGTAGAAAATTGTAGAATGACCAGTGATATATTTAAATTTTTAATTTTATTTTATCCCTTCAAATGCAGGAAGACTATAGGGGTGGGAATCACCAGAGGCCCCTCGATATTATTGAGAATTGCAATTTATTACCTTTTTCAGACTTCAATTGCCGGATGGGACACAGAGACACTGATACAGATACTTATACTTCTTATAGTAACAGTAAAGATAATAGAACTATGACTAGAAATTTAAGTTTTAGCAGTGCAGGATGTCAAATTATAACCCTTTGGAAAGAGTAAAAAAAAAGCTCTCCCAAGACCTCCAACAGACGTGTTGTGCTGGCAGGTGTTCCACTTTGTGGATCAAGGTGTGGAGGTGTTGCGGGGCCTCAACAAGCAGCGGCAGCACAGCCACTTCTGTGATGTGGTGCTGGTGGCTGACAAGCAGCGGATCCCTGCTCACCGAGCCCTGCTGGCCCTCTCAAGCCCATACTTCCACGCCATGTTCACCTTGGGCATGAGGGAGCAACGCCAGGAGGAGGTACATAGCATGATGCAAAGAAATGTTTCTACACTGGGGAATATCAGGGAACTCTATAGATCATTTGAACAATGGGAGCTAAATCGATTCACGTATGTATTGTGATTTTTACGGTACCACTGATGGCGACTACATCATATCCGTTTCCAGCAAAACAGATCGAAAGCAGAAAATGCAGAACATCCATGTTATGTACTTCTTTACAAATAAAATACATTTCAGACCAGTGGTGTAGTCTATGTGATAGGCAGGTATACGCAGTATACCCACTAAGAAGCTCCAGGATTTCCATATACCCACTTAAAAATGTGCAATGGCACGTAACAACATACTTTCCATTATATTTTTGATATATTTTGTTTTTTTTCTCTGCATAGGCTAAATAAAGGTATTTCCACCGTGAATTGGTGCATAAAAGTGTGTCAGAATGCAGGAAATGAAGTCTTTGACGCTCAAAATTTTCCTGGGGGAGGACACCCAGACCCCCCACCATTGTTTGTTGCTATTCCAACATTTTTTTTTTTACATTTTTGGCGCTTATTTTGACCCGAGGAAAACATGAGGGTTAAGATAGCTCATTTGCTGTGATAAATGTGTAGTGGGATGGAGTAACCAGACATCATATGTCCCACTCCTGACTAACATCCATTGTTGTCTTCCCGTTTGCAGGTGGAGCTGGTTGGCATGTCCTACACCGGTCTGAACACTGTAGTGGACTTCCTGTACACCGGAGAGCTGCCATTGGATGAAGAAAACATTGAACATGTGCTGGAAGCTGCCCACCATCTGCAGGTTAGATACTGATAGATAGATAGATAGATAGTAGATAGTAGATAGTACATAGATAGATAGCTAGATAGATAGATAGATAGATAGTACATAGATAGATAGCTAGATAGATAGATAGATAGATAGATAGATAGTACATAGATAGATAGATAGATAGATAGATAGATAGATAGATAGATAGATAGATAGATAGATAGATAGTACATAGATAGATAGATAGATAGATAGATAGATATCTTTCTTTCGAATGTACGGTGCTGGGATAAAGCCTGACATCTGGTGTGTCTCTCACTTGCCGGAGTTCCACTTTCTATTTTGCAAGGACACCGTTGCTGCATCCGTCAAACTCAACTTCACTTGAGAATCACATCAAGGGCCAGCCATGTAGAGTTTATTGACA
Organism: Zingel zingel; assembly: GCA_023566125.1. Lineage (NCBI taxonomy): Eukaryota > Metazoa > Chordata > Actinopteri > Perciformes > Percidae > Zingel > Zingel zingel. Next base: position 24,509,298 of record CM042320.1, read on the forward strand.
TGCTTTTATTTAATCAAAAAAGTCAAATATGTTTGACTGTATTATTGTGTGTCTCGTATAGTCTTCTCACATACTGTTTGGTGAAAATAATTGCTAAAAAAGTCAGAAAAAAAGTTCCTTAGCCATGATAGAATTTAGCACATTAAGCAAAACAATGAAAACATTTTAAAGTAGTCTTCCACATTCACAACAGCCTGTTTCACAGCCTGAATATAAAAAAACTCCAGTTCTGTTTTTTTTCTCAAAGTTAGAAAATCCGCCAAATTATTGCAGTTTTTCAACATCCATGGTGAACTTAAATTGATATGCGGGTTGTATCAAAATTTGCGAGGGGCCGGATTTGGCCCGCGGGCCTCGAGTAAAGGAATGCAAACAAGCCAGAAGGTTTCTTTTCCCCTTTCCCAGAATGATAAGCGATGTAGCCAGACCATACTCCAGCGCTGACACAGCTTTGTGGAGATATGTCTGGGTATGCGAGATTACACTGTATGTGAAAGACAGAAGGACAAACGGGTTTTAGCTCAGTTACAGGCCAAAAGTAAATGTTGAGAATGCATCACCTTCCTCAGTTTTAACAAAATGGAATCCGCAACTGTAGCTATTGTGCAGTGTTGTAATAAAAAGAAAACCAAAAAGGGACAAAAAATTCCAGTGTAAAATGTGGGCAAGGTTGGCAGTGGCAAGTGAAGTTAGAGGAAGTGTTGCTCATTCATTCTAGAGGGAGACTTTGTTAGTTATATTCTTTCACTTGTATTATTTAGCATTTATTTATGCACATAATGTACAAATCCTTTGTAGGTCAGCATTTAAAATATTTTGTAATGAATAACAATTGTATGATAGTTATTTTACTGTGTATTATAAAGCCTTTAACAACTATTTGTACACATATTCAACTGGTTACAGTAGGGCTGGGTACCTTCCTACTGCTTGCTTGTCTCTTAATACTTTTTAGGCACCGACCAAATCGGCTCCATCGAAAAACTCCTTGTCCTAAGGAGTAAATCTCATCAGCGTCAGTGAGCCAATAAGCATGCAGCATGCGTCTACCGTGATCTAATAACGCTTGTGATTGGCTGTCTACATGTAGTAGAGGCATGCAGGAAGAACACTATGTTACTTTGAACGACACCCAGCCCTAGTTTTACAGTGTATTTAAAACTACTGAAACATATGTTATACAGTGTTATCAAATGATTCGTTAACTTTTTATATGCCACTTAAAGGTATATGCAATGCGTTCCTCAAAAGAAACAATGTATAGACTAATACAATAGTAATCCCTCTCAGTTATCACTTATCACCCAGTAGGAATTTCAATCAGGACCACTTTGTCAAAATAGATTCATTTATCTGCAATTTGTATTTGGCGGTATGGCTCTGTTCTGGGGCCTCCCCGCACTTCCACATGCATACATGGAAAGCACGAGGCAGGGAGAGCAGCAGTTCGGGATCCCCGTAGGGTACAGAACAGAGCAGCATCAATGACAGAGACACGACATTGGTTAAGTCAGACAACATTAATTTAAAAGGAGGAGCTGGGCTGGAGGAGGGTTGTAAGCGTTAGCATACAGATGATTCAGCAAGGTAGGCTGGGAAAAGCGCTATTTGGAAATCCAATCAAAAGAGGGAATCAGCTGAGCCATCAGCTGGTGTGCTGGCTTAGGAACTGTCAGCTATGAGCTGAGATAATGGCCGAGCTTGACTCAGTGACCTGCCAGAACTGTCAGCTATGCTTCATGTGTGGTGGTGTCTGTATCTGCAGGGACCCTGCCCTCTGCCTGGATTTTCTCTTTTATTTTTATTTTGGTGAGTTTGTGGGTGTCAACAAAGAGCCTTTGTAACGCCCAGCCAATAACGGCGTTCTCATTGCCAACCGCTTGCTTTGGCCTTCGCGTCTAAAACAGGCGCACATGTCTAACTGACACAGAAGAAGAAGCAGACAGGATGAAGCTCTACATTGACTCATAATCGGACAATGTGGCACCTTCCCCGCTTTAGAACAAAGCCAATTCAATTCAATTTGTTTTATTGGCATGAACAAAAATAAAACATGTTGCCAATGCAGTTTACAGAAAATTCATATACATATCACATGTTAAAGACATAGGTGTTAGAGTGCGGATCGGGCTGCACTTTTCTGTCCGAGCCCGACACAGTTAAAATCTCATTTTTTTCTCATACTAATGACACATGTACGTTTGTTTGTGTGGAAAGCTTTTATTAAGCAACTGTAGGAAGGCATTCAGAAATGTCAACAGATGAGGCATCAGCTCACAAGGGGCAACAAGCGCACGTTAACACAGAGGCCCAATCATATAGCCAATTGAAATTAAATTAACATAGGCCTACCAAAAATGGTCCAAGCTAACAGAACAAAATCCCAAAAATTCACACAAGAGGTTCTGTGGGCCTAGGTCTCTTAATGAAATTCAAATCAACACGAGTGTCCCCAGCGAAGTAACATTAACGTAACACAAATTCAGCTTATTGAAAAGAAAATCACTCTTACCATTTTCCTCTAAAACTGTATAGGTTACTAAACTGCAACATGGGATCTATTTACATAATCCATCCATCAAAGTTTAATCCATGTTCTTATGCAGAAAAAGGCTTGCATCAGCGGTGGATGGCTTCAAGGCTGTCCTCCTCTGCTCGATGGTCCTGCCAGCAGCGTTGAAGTTGCGCTCACTGCTACAGCCGCTGCCATGTAGCCTAATATGCATGTGTTTCGTTGTCACATCTACATAAACAAATTTCTGCACACAGGAAGACGGATGTTAGAGTAATATTTTAAATTAATTTTAATCACAAAAACGAACCTTTGCATCAAGTGAAACAGGGACATTGGCTACCTACATAATAAGGTTTTTTTAAATTTAAAATGTTCAATGCCTTATCGCGCTGACATGACCGAAACCCGACCTGAACCCGAATATCATTTCTAAATATCTGTCCGAACCCGGTCCGGCCCGTCGGGTCCCGTCGGGCTCGGGTCAGGTACCCATCTTCTAATAGCTGTCACGTAGAATCTACACTGTCCAGATCACTTTCAAAACACTACATTACAAAACAATTACATATGATACAATATGAAACATTACAATGTAATATAATTAGTATACAATGCTATACAAATCCTATAGTGGTTGTGAGTCCCGGGGAAGAGGGGCCAACCTTCAACACTGTTTACAGTGAGCCGATACTCACTACATATTCTACCTTTAGAATGCTTCATAGGTGTGATTTATTTTGGTTAAAATGGATTTTGTAAAATTGGTATCAAAGTCACGGTATCTGTATCAGCACCGGTATTTGAATCTTTTTTGGCAATACCTGGCCCTATTGATAGGATGAGTTATAGTTGTTTACAAAGACGTTTAAAAATGCCCTGTTTATAACCAGACATAGTGTGTTACAGTGCATTTATGCATAGTTTCTATAGTGCTTATAAATGCTTAATAACAGAGGTTAAAATAAAGTGTTACCCTTTAAATTGTTAGGAGATTAAAATAACTATATATTATGATGGGAACAAAGGTTTTTAATTATTAAAAAGACCTGTGAGATGTAAAAGGTTGTTGTTGTTCAGGTTTGTCGAGTGGTGGATGTCTGCTGCCAGTACCTGGAGACGGAGCTGAGTGATGACAACTACCTGCACCTGCAGGAGCTGGCGCTGCTCTACAGCCTGAAGCCACTCGAGACCTGCATCGACAACTTCATCCTCACGCGCTTTGCCACGCTCTCTTTCACCCCCGATTTCCTTCACAGCATTCCTTTGCACAAACTCACATCCTACCTCTCTAGTGGCCAGGTAATTACTCTACGTTGTTTGTGTTGACATTGAACATTTATTCTTGACCACAGAAACAGCGATCAACAAAACAATCTCACCTGGACACAACATGGGATCTGCATTTTTTAGGGAAAAGTGCTTAGATATGGGGTAAGGGGGCATGTCGTTTTAACATTTAATCAAACCACACACTTATCTATAATTAGCTTTTAGATATCCATAATAGCATTTCTCCTTGTCAAAATCATATTCTCACTAGTCAGAATGGTAATTAAAGATATCCACAATAACGTTCTTACTACTAATTGTGTTTCAAGATATATTCAACTTTGTTAGTGAATTTAGTCGAAACAAAATTTAAGATCTTAACATCCTTAAAAAGTATAAGTGGTGGTTTTAACATTTAATAGCTAGACTGGATATGTATTGCAAATATCCGTAATTCAATTCTTTCTAGTCAAAAAGAAAAGTTCAGATATCCACAATGAACATTCTTCCTAGGGCAAATGGCGTCACTGTGGCTTTTTTGTTTTCCGATCTCCAGAACGTCACTCTTTCTATCCAGAATCAACATTCTTGATATTTACAGGATAATTCCTACAAGGAAGAACTCCAATTTCAGATATCTACAATCCAAATGTTTCTAGTCTTTTTTATTTCAGATATTCTAAATGAAAAACTTATATCCTCAATACATTTGTGGATATGTGTAATTGCATTGTTTCTAGTCATAAATCAAATTTTGTCTTAATGCCAAGTGTGGATATCTGTAATTACATTTGTACTAGTCTAGTCTATATCCACGATGTTCCACTTCCGGGATTGCTCCGATGCCGCCGATGTCCTTTTCAGCCAGGTGTCCGTCACCTTCCTCTGTCTCTGTGTTGGCGTTCTAACCTCCAGTGGATTTGTGAGGACTATGGTTAACTGCTCCTCAGATCTCTGCAGGGTAAATCCAGACAGACAGCTAGCTAGACTATCTGTCCAGTCTGAGTTTTCTGTTGCACAACTAAAACTACTTTTGAACGTACACATGTTCTACCAAAACAAGTTCCTTCCTGAGACTATTTAGCAGAGGCACCGCGGCTCCGTCCGGCACTTAGCACCGCCCAAGATGATTGTGATTGGTTTAAAGAAATGCCAATAAACCAGAGCAGGTTTTTATTTCATCCCGGAAAGTTGTGTGGACTAGCCAGACCCTCCGCTGCAGTGCTGTGGAGGAAGGTCTGGCAATGCAAGGCTAGTACTAGTCAAAATGTTTACATATTCAAAATTACATAACGGATATTTGGAATTGGAGTTTTTTCTAGTAAGAATCCTATTGCAGATATCTAAAATGTTTATTATTGTTAGAATATAAATACAGATATCTACAATAAATATCTGTGCACCTCTCGTCATCTTCAGGTTCAGCATGACAGCGAGGAGGCGCTTCTCCAGGCCACCCTGCAGTGGCTCAGCCAGACTCCTAAGCGGACCGCCCACGCCGCACAGCTCCTCTCCAACATCCGCCTCCCTCTGGTGCCAGCGGAGGACCTGGTGGACCGAGTGCTGCCAACGGTGCGAGCCCTGCTGAGGGAGGATGCCAGCTGCGAGGCCCTGCTGGAGGAAGCTGTGGCATATCACGCCAGGCCCAGCGCCCAGCCGCTCCTGCAAACAGGACGCACCGTGCCGAGGGGAGGTGTAGAGCGCCTACTGCTGATTGGAGGAGAGGTACCCATGTGTGATGGTGACCGATCACTTTGATGATAGTCTTGCATTGCCAGACCTTCGTCCACAGCGCTGTGGAGGAAGGTCTAGCTAGTCCACACAGCATTCTGGTCTGGAAGAAAAATGTTGTTTGAATGACAGAAATCTGCTCAGATAAGATCCTAATGAGTGCAACAGGACATGTAACAGTAGGATCCCCAAAACACAGATAAAACACTGACACAAATGAACAATGATCTAACAAACAAGGTGAACAAGAATTGACTTTAGATAACCCTAGTCTTATGTGATTCAACAGGAGTTAGGAGGAAATAGTGTTGAGATTAATAACATGTCACTTTCTGTGAAGCTTGCAGATCTGTATTCTCAGAAGTTATCAGCTAATTGCACTAAACTTTATTTTTTCATTGAAAAGTTTATTTGACAAAGTTTATTTTCTTCTTACCTGTTTTGTTCATTTAATATATTTTTCATACATTATTTATACAATATACAGTATGTTTTTACATTATACATTTTTAATTGAAGTATACAAGTGTAGATTGGTGAAGTGTTCAATAAATGTGTTACATTTTATCTTTCAAATAGAGGTTTAAAAACAAGCACATATCGGCCAAATATCGGCCAAAATAAATCGTCAGCATTTATCGGCCATCGGCTGACCCTAATTTCTAAAGATCGGCATCGGCATCAGCCAGAGAAAACCCATATCGGTCGACCTCTAATGTGTACGTTTTCTCCCATCCCAGAATGCTGTGTGGACTAGCCCTCCTCCGCAGCGCTGTAGAGGAAGGTGGAAATGAACTGCTACCTCCTCTGTCAGCTCTAGCCACTGAAAAGAAATAAGAGGAGAAATCAGACAAATTACAAAAGCTGGTCAGCCTGACATCATGTTGTCTGAGCTCAATACTATTCATGAGCTCGCCCAGTTGTGCTCGGTAAGGGATGCTGATAGCCAGACTCATTGGCTAGCTGTTAGCCAATCAAAGTCAAGCAGCTTAGCTCGTTGAATATTAATGAGAACTGGCACAAATTGAGCTGAGTCTTCCTGCAGGCTTTCTATACCACGCTAGAATGGCTTGAAACAAGGTAACCAAGGTATTTATTTCCACAAAAAAATGTTACAGAGTCAATGGTAGAACTTGATGTGGCAGGGCACCTGTAATTTTTAGAGGTATCAAAATGTAACCATTTACATTCTTTATTTATTTTCTAGAAAATGTGTTCATATAGAATATTTGTTCTCAATTCTGAAGAAATAAATATTTTCTTTCACAGCACTTTTTGTTTAAGATATTATAGCCCTAATCAGTGGCTGAATTGGACCAAATTGTGAGAAAGTCAAATCTCAAACCTAAAATCGTAAACTGCATCAAATCGTGAGATGAGAGTATCATTCCATTCCTACCTAACATGGATTCCTGTAACCTCCTCCCTTTACTACCCGAGGTGTCAGAACGCGGAGAGGAGCTAAGCGCCAATGTTTGCTGGCTGGACGTTGAAACGAAAAAATGGGTGGTGGAAACTGCGCTGCCATCCCAGCGGAGCCACCACCGCCTGGCAGTGCTGGGGGGCTTCATCTTCACTGCTGGCGGCAGCTCGTCCAGGGACAAAGGTGGAGACGCTGCCTGTAACCTGCACAGATACGACCCCCGCCACAACCAGTGGACCACGGTACTGTACCAAAGAGCCACTTCCATTCTCCTTGTCAAATTGGCTCAGTGGTTAGCACTTCTGGCACTTCACAGCGAGTTGGCGCTGCAGAGTTCGATCCCCGGTCCAGGGCAGGGCCTTTCTGTGTGGAAATTTGCATGTTTGCGTGGGTTTCCTCCGGGTGCTCTGGTTTCCTCCCACCATAAACTCATGCATACTAGGTTACTAGGACTAGAGTTGCAATTAAGCCGCCTGGCTAACACTAGTGCATTTACAGAAACATTGATTAATGTTAAATGATCAATGGGTTACACTTTACTTGAAGGTATCTACATAAGAGTGACATGACACTGTCATGAACGTGTCATAAACATTATAAACAAGTCATAAACGTTTATGTCATAACGCTTCTTTTAGTAAGTGTCATTCGTTTTTTGTCATGACAAGTTATGGTTATGGTTATGGTTATGGTTAGAGTTAGGATTCATGTGTCATGACTGTGTCATGTGTTCATGACAGTGTCATTTCACTCTCATGTAGATACCTTCAAGTAAAGTGTTACCGATAAATGTCCTTGGATCAAATTTGACCCATTTTCAAAGAGTTTCTATATCAGGAATTTGGGTTTCTTTCAACCAAATTTTCAAAAATGAGTAACGTGGATGGTTCCCTACAACGCTCTTCACAAGGAAAATAAATGATCAGTCCACTACTTTCATTGAATTTAGGTGTTTCATTTAATGTTTTAACATTTGAAAAAAGAAATTGACAAAAGAACTTTGAAAAAAGAGACAAAAACGTGGGATTTAACCCACAAAAACGTTAAAAGGCGCACACAAAAAATTGAAGAAATGCCCTGCTGTCTTAACTGTGTGATTTTGGGGAAAACTCTTTGTTTGTACTGTAAATGGGGCAATTATTTCTGTTTCTCTACATGTATTCTCTTTATTACATTGTTTATGAAACTTTTGCCCACTAACACTTAAAATGTATTTTTGATTTTGTGTGTCTACATTTGTGTATTTTCTTTTGGTTGTGGTTTTTGAATAAGCCGTTGCAGGTTTCTACCTCACTCTCACATGTATTTTTGTATTTCTTCAATGTCATTTGTATTTTATGTTCTGTGACACAAATACCACCACACCAAACTAAAGTTATCTGAGGAGGCATCAGAGTAAAAGAAGATTCCCAATCTTCCAGCTGCTATTATTTGCTCTTTTGTTCTTGCTTCCTGTTAGTTGTGCTTGTCTTTTGGCAGCTGCGTAGACCAGACACATTGACACTGTGATGCTTTCCCAGGGTGCTCCAATGAACGAGCGGCGAGCAGATTTTTACCTGGGGGCGGTGGGAGAGTGCCTGATCGCCGTGGGTGGGAGGAATGACACCGGAACGTTGTCCTCTGTGGAGATTTACAGTCCCGCTGAGGACAGCTGGTCCTATGTGGCAGGACTGCCCAGGTAAGATTTTACTACTGGGTCTGCTGCTTCACGGGCAACGTTTTCTCATGATTGGATTGCCATGAGATTTGGCATTTGTGGTTCCCCGAGGATGTATCGTCCTGTATGGCTGCTGGCTTTTCAAATCGCACTACCGATAGGTTAGTAGTACTACAACGTACGTGTGTGTGTGTGTGTGTGTGTGTGTGTTTTAATCTTTTTTTTTTTTAAATAAACTAGCAAAGACAGGCTTCACGCTGCGCTGGGTGCAAGATGGGGCCCGTTGTCTTTTTCATAGGGCTGTTATAGAATATGGTGATATTTCCTCCTGTCATTGTACTTCTTGTGCCTATTTATTGTTTTGCCAGCTTTTTGTTTTGTTTGTTTTGAACTCTGGAAAAGATGTGAGGTCTCCACCACCATATAGTCTCTGGAGCTTTATCATAGATGTTGATTTTTTTCTTCAGCTATTGTTTCTTTGCGGTGCTAAATTTGGCTTTTTGAATCCTGTCTTCTCTAGGTCTACTTATGCCCATGCTGGGACGGTCCACCATGGTGTAGTCTGCATCTCAGGCGGTCACGACTATCAGATCGGCCCGTACCGCAGAGATTTCCTGAGTTATAATCCACCCCGGTACGGTGAGGTGTGGGTGGAACAACAGCCCATGTCTGTGGCCCGGGGCTGGCATTGCATGGCCTCCCTTAACCACCTCATCTACGCCATCGGGGGCAGCGATGACAACGCAGACACGACTGAGCGCTTCGACATCCTGCAAGTGGAATCTTACAACCCACGCAGCGGTCAGTGGACCCGTGTGTCACAGCTTCTGTTGCCCAACAGCGAGGCAGGGCTTGCAGTCTGGGCAGGCAGGATCTACGTGCTCGGGGGCTACAGCTGGGAAGGTATGGTGTTCTCCAGAGCCACTCAGGTGTACGACCCTTTCATGCGCTCATGGTCCAGGGGACCCGACCTGCCGAAATGCACCGCAGGGGCCTCAGCATGTGTTTGCACTTTGAAGCCCTCACCATCATCACCCTCTCCGGAGAAGAAGAACTAGGTGGGAAAAGGGATAAAAGGAAGATTACACCCTATGTAACAACTGTGATGAGGCTGACTTTTTCTTGTCCAAAAATACAGGGCCTGACTTTTGGCTGAGACAGAGCCTGATGCATATTTCTGATACAAAATCATTTTTTATATAAGATACATATTTTGTTATGTCCCTATTCATTTTCTCACAATCTCAGGGGGACTGCAGCATTTTGGTAAAGAACACCCGACACTGATTAGTTAGTGGAATGGGAAAGAAAACAGAATTCACCCTGCTTTCATTTGTGGAACATCTCCTACAATACCTACAGTTGAGTAACATACTGTATGCCTGAGCATGAACACTGTACAGACACACTTAGTCAGATATATGTCAGATATTGGGTCAGGGGGCCATCGCGGTAGGCCACATCACCAAACAAATCAGTGAAGTCCCTTATAATCCTCATTCCAGCTCCAAGGGTCAGTCTGCTTTGCAGGACTTCGGCTGCTTTCACACCAATAAACCGAGATCTGGCGATTTGCTGCAGGGTGGTGCGGCGGTGTGAGAGTGCCACTGAAACGGCTCATTTGTGTGAACTCCTGTTGCGTTCGTCAACCCTCCAATAAGTAGACTTTATACTTACTGTTTTATGTCTGATCTTTTATAAATCTCGATGTTACCGACTGCACTTGAATGCAGCTTTATTTTACAGAGAAAGAGAGAAAGAAAAGAGACGATCCGACTGTGCTTTGTTGTGTGGTAAACATTCAGCTGTTACACTAACTCCCGGGCGGTTCAGTGCTTGTGTTTTGTTTTTTTTTACCCGCAGTTTTTTAAAACATTTTCGTGGCAGCGATAGAGGCAGTGATGTTTCCTGTTTCCTGTATGGGACGCTCACACCGCCACAAAACACACTGAAAAGTCTGATGGCGTTACATGATTGGCTACCGCAGTGTGACGTGGGGTTGCGGTTATCCAAAAGTTGAGTCGGTCTCAACTTTTTGCCGCAGGCCCGCTGCATTTTTTTTGTGTATGTCCCCTGTGGCAACCCCCGCCGCAGCCTGTACGCTACATTCAAAATGAATGGAAAGACCTGCATTTTTGCTGCACCATCTGATGGCCGACACAGGTGGTGTGAATGCCCACTTATACACAAATGAAGCTGAGAGGCTCATCTGGTCTATCCCAGTCTGTTGCATCTTTGCATAGTCTATCTCTGTTACACACGATACTTGCAGGCCCAGAGCAGAATACCTCGCTGACGGTAAACTTGGGATCATTGGTTTTCCGTGTGCCTCTCACAGTCGTTTGTTTGTTTTCCTCACTCTCATTTCCAAGCTGAACAGCCAATCAGATGAATTGGCTGTTCGGCCGACAGCCACACCGCCGGCCCAACTTGGACCAACGGCCTGCGGTCGCCTTGGTGTGTCAGGGCCTTTAGAAACCAAAGCACATGTAGTTTTTTGCGTTTTCAAGGTCCATCCTGCACTGCCTACCTTAACACATATACAGAGAGTGCATGTAAGGAAATGATAATGTTCACTATTGTATATTGTACAAGAATGTTTCAGAATGTTTTGTTGGCCTTTGCATTTGTAAGTATTAACCTGTCAAATTGCCTTTCATTAAAAAAGAATCTGATTGATTGTGTAAACACAAACATATTTTTTTTATTCACAACATGAAAACATTAGAAAAGTCACTTTTCAGAGCTTATTAATGCCCTAAAATGTGTTGGTCACATTCATTACGATGACATTTGAAGCTGAATTAAATCAACTTTATTTATAAAGCATTTTACACACAACACAGTTGATGCAAAGTGCTTTGCAGCAGCGGTTCCCAATCTTTTTCTGTGCCAGGGACCTTTATATTCATAAAAAAATTTGAGGGATGAGTTGTCATTTTTAAGATGCATTGTTTTTAAAAAACAAGCTGTTACCATTTTACACAGTGCTCAATCTACAGTGGTTTTATTAGCATATTATGTACTTAGTGGCAACAAAGGCTAATTGTGTGAATATAATCTATTTTAACTTTCAGACCATTTCACAAAATATTTCTCCCATACAAGCAACTCACACAGCACTCACTCACTAGCAGGTGGCAGTAATGGCAAATTGTATTAAAATACCAGTCCATTTCACCTGTTAACTCTCTCCAGAACCTCTAAAGACACAACTTTAGAGAACAAACACAGGAAAACAAACACAATATAGAAGAGAATAAAAATGTGATGATAATGAAATGGTAACAATAATAATAGTAAAGGCACAGATCACACAGAAGCCATAGTAACAACTAAGTTTAGATTCTCTGCCCGAGCCAAGCCGGGCCCTTGATCAAGCATTTGTGTTTTTTGAATCATTACTTTATTAGCCTTATTCGGTGGGGAGAAAGCTCTGCCTCTCCAGCTTCTCCCGTAGCTCTGGGTGTCCTGACCTGACCTGAGTGTGAGGTGAACTGGGCTACATCGTGTGAAAAAAAGGGTACTAAACAACAGTTGGTGACATTAAAGAACGGCTTGTTTACTGCTAAGGCCATATGGTCAAAATTAAATGATTTAATAATAATGTATAACAATAACTTATTTCAATAGTAAATTGCTGTTGAACGACAAAAACAACCACCAGGTGGGAAAAGGACATTTACAATAACTTCAAATGCACCACGAGGATGTAGTTTACCAGTTTCAATGAACGCACCGTCTGTGTTGTTTTTCCGACGGCGAAAACACAGTCAAACTTTACACCGTTTAGCGTTAGCTGTCAGTATTTTAACCGTTTTTAATCCAGCTACTAGCTAACGGTAGGCTAACGTTAGCTGCTGTTGAGTATAGTTTTAACTAGCGTCACATGCAAGTGTTTGTGTTGGCTGTATCGTCTGTTTCAGAGCATCAGAGAGAAGCGCAGACATATCGGTGGTACCAGATTTCGGTAGCCAGGGTTGGCAGGAAGAAGATTTTTACAAGTAAATGTTCCAATTATCGATCCAGGCAGCACATTCTCGTCACCCTCCTTCATTTTACAGTCGAATGGTGGCTAGAACAGCTCCGGGTCAAACGTCAATATGGAATGGATTAATCTGCGTTATTTTTTTTAACGCGTTATTTTTTCTCAGATTAATTAATCAAAATGAATGCGTTATTTTGACAGCCCTAGTAAAAACATAAGACAATTATATATTTTACAAATAAATTTCCTTAGTTACATTGCACCACTGACGAGTGGATATCAAGGGAAATAATTAATTTCTTAAGGTCAAAAGTGCAGAGAATTGACCTGAGTTTGGAGATGAGGCAGAGCTACAGTACATTAAGCTAAATGTTACTACCTGATTCATTTGTTTGTCTTCAATCATGAAATACGAGTCCCAAGTTTTTTTTGCATGTGATTTAAAGGGGGATTTAACCAATGGGCTGATATGAGGAAAAGTAATGTTGGTCATATGCTGTTGTCCAAATAAAAGAACATTTACAGTTTTATTTTCACTGAGTTGGAGAAAGCTTGCAGCCATCCAGGATTTGATGTCTTGAAGACAGTTACTGAGGTAAGTTAGTTTGTTTTTGTAATTAGGCTTTAGGGGGAGATAAAGCTGCGTATCATCTGCATAACAGTGAAAATAAATGTTGTGCTATTGAATAATGTGGCCTAGCAGAAGCAAATAAGAGGAATCATCCTCAGATTTGTCTTCCCTCTTCATATTCTATTGTTATTATGTAAACAAGGCACTGATGAATTACAGTGAGTGATATTGCAGGTACAGTAGACTGTGTGTAGCTGGTCTGACGCTTATTGATGTTTATGGTATTTGTAGATCCAGTGTGCTGTCTGTTCTCTCCACTCTCCTGGCAGCCTCAGACAAAGGGGTAGTATGGATGAGACTTGATTCTGAGAAACAGAACAACAATCAGCACTGGGAAAATAGCTACACCTTGCAGGAAACTATTGCTGTGTGTTGACCTACTCATCGAGCATGCAGGCCCTCCACCCTCGGTCCAGTCCTCTTAGTGCTCTCATGTCTTCTTCAGTCAGACTGAAGTCAAACATCTGCGCAAACATTGAAACTAATTTTGACAAATGGGATTTAAGTCTTGCAGTACATTTAAAAGGTAACTTCTGTTGTGGACTTTGTTTTCCTACAGTAGGTTTTAATAGGAGGACTTTTATTCAAAGTCAACAGAAACAAAATAAAGCTATCAAAAGCCGTTTTGGTTTGTCTTTCGACTGTTCCAACAATCATGACTCTAGTTTGGTTGAAATAAACCCTTAATTCACCCATTTACATGTGAAAATATGCTGGCTCTATACACGCTAAAAGTAGTGATTATTTACTGTAAATGGAGTCTGGTGGGATTGGCAATGGTGACCTCAGAGCTGTTTCTGGTTAAATAAAAAGGATCTCACTCTTTAACAAAAAGGTCTACCTCTGTAGGAATCCTTTCCATAATGTTGTCAGACACTTAGAATAATAATCTGAGCCTGTCAGCGGCAAAAACAGCACTTTTAGTGGACGTAAATTGACTGTGCACAATGCCCAGTGTGATTACATTGCAGCCTGTATCGTGGCTGTTGGCTGCACTGGTCTTGCTTAATCCTGGACCAATTTCAACAATTGTTGTTCCCATCAGTCACTTAGACACAAAAACATAGGAAAATAGGGCCCAGGTTATAAAAAAAAAGTTACCTTTTAATAAACCAGCCCTTCAAATGGGCAATACGCTACTTTGGTGCTGATTGCCTATTTGGTCAACTTAGCCATTATCATCATCTGTGTCCCTAATACATCACAAAATCCATGATAACACTTATGCATGTTGCATGTTGTGGTGAATGCTGACACAACGCTGGCATTATGCATCATGAGAAGAGGGACATTTTAGTATTACTTTTTCAGCCATCCTAGGGCTGTAGGGATGGTGAAGTCTCTCAGTCCAATGAAAAAAATAATGCATGCACACTGTCTCCAGGCCACAAATGTATTCAAAAGTTTTGATTACATTACAATCTTTATAAGGTCAAAATGCTTACCACACTAAATATATACACTATTTCCTGAAGTGCATGCCATAGCCCTTATATGTATATGTTTTAAAAAAATATATGTTTTACCTTTGTGTTTTCAAGGATGTGATGAGGCTTGTCACTCTTAGGGATGACTGCAATACCCTGCTGCACATGGTACCTCAGCAATACCTGAGAGAATACCACTGTTAAAAACAAAGTAATACACACACACACTTACACATATGCAATACACTCACACTGACCTGTGCAGGGCTGTGTCGGTGCTTTTTGGCTATATCTGCTACGACTGGGTCCTCCAGGAGCTTATGTGGATCAGTGTCTCCTCTGCACCTATCATAGGCAGTATACAAGACCAGAGCACAGAATTTATAAATTCACAAGAATCTGTAGGCTTGATGGGTATAATACATTTCTATTGCACTCAACACTCCATATTTCACTAGAGTGATCCTACTTCAGTCTGCATCAGAAACATCTGGACCCACCCCACCTTGTCTGTATGCTCATATCCTTGTGAGCTGTGTATTTCACTAGACTACTTCCAAATGAAGTCAAGCTCAGAGAGTGTGGAATTATTAAGAGAATAAAACCTATAGCATAACACTGAGGCTATGAGTTGTGAGAACTGCTTACCCCTTAGCCCCACAAAGCCAGACTACATCAGTAAAATCCTCCACAACTCCTAAAGTTCTCTATGGGACTAGTGAGGAGTCCACAAGGAGAAATTAAAACTGGAAGAGTTTTTCTCAGGATCCACGTCGAAGTTTGGGGTAGGTTTGTAAAGACAGTCCAAAGGTCAAAGCAGTTCCTCTGCACAGCAAGAACAGGTTTGTTTGGGTGTGTTGATCTAAGGTGTACAGAGTAGACAGACTTAGAAAGAAGAGGTGCATAATTCAATAATTCAAAGGTGTATTATTGTCATTATACAGGATTGCACAATTCAATTACATTTTATTTATAGTGTCAAATCATAACAGACATTATCTTAAGTCACTTTACACAATGAAATGTAGTTGTAGCCCCCCTCCATGCTACACACACACAGAAAATAAAGATATTCAAAATAATACGCAATTAAATAGAACAACGTATATAAAAATAGCACTAAAGGAAGGAATAAAAAAGGAAAACTAAATTATATTTACATGGAATATACAGTTACGTATATACTGTATATGTATATATACTGTTAGTATGGATTAACAGAAGTACATTTCCAGGGTAAAGCCTGACACATGCTGGATCTCAGGCTTCATCTCTGTGTGTCGCCATTCTCAAACGTCTTTGCTTCAGGAAACATCAACAACCAACTTCGAGCTAGCCAGCTACACGCTGAAAATGTCACGTTTTGAAGAAAATTTGGACCGTGCAAAAAGGCAGGTCTGCTTGGATCTATTGGGGAATGATTGTAAAGATGTACAAAGAATATTTGTACGGCATCATATTAGGATGAGAGGTACCATTATGTTCAAGAACCACCTCCTGAGTTATCTGAATAAATAAATGTGTTACCTATATGAATCACAAAATGGCCTCTGAGTATGATTCCACTGAGTTTGTGATATCAATAGACGCACCCAGCTGGTGCTTGATTCATTTTAACCCTTGCGTTGACCTTGGGTCACATTGACCCGTTTTAAATTTTTGATTTATATCAGAAAATATGGGACATAGAAATAAGCGCTGAAAATGTGTAGAAGAAAAATGTAAAAATTTAAATTTTTTTCTGACAAAAAAAAAGAAAAAAAGTGTTTTTTTCAAGGTTGAAGGGAAGACAACACAAGGGTTAAATCATCAGTGTGAGTCAATGGAATGTGTGAGTGTTGCTGTGTGCCTTACAGCTCTGGGGGTCTCGCAGGTGAGCCAAAGGGACTGTAGGCAGTCAGGGCGATGTTCTTGGATTTACAGAACTCTATCATATCTGTCTGCACCAGGTAGGGATGTAGCTCGATCTATGGATGACATAACACCAAACAAAAGCTGAACACATATGGATGCTGATGTCCCTACACAACAATGTTATGTTAATGTTTAAAGAAGCATAACCTGTGACTCATTACATGATGATGATTAAATGATGCAATGTGATTACATCACATTATTACTTTACATCAACAATTCATCACATAATAACATTACATCATCACTGTGGCATGCCGTTTTAATATTTAATCGAACCACAATGCTATCTAAAATTACCTTTTAGATATCCATAATAGCCTTTCTCCTCCTTATCATATTCTCACTGTCAGAATGGTAATTTAAAAAATCCACAACATAGAAATAGTTTTCAAGATATCTTCAACTTTGAGTGTACTAGTCAAAACTAAATTTAAAATCATTAAAAAGCATAAGTTTTAATGACACGTTTTAACGTGTAATAGCTAGACTGGCTATTTAGTCTATGTCAGATATAACCCTAATTCAATTCCTCCTAGTCAAAAAGAACATTTCAGATATCCACAATGATATTATTCCAATCCAGAATCAACATTCTAGATATTGTGTCTCACTAAATCAGTCATACACACAGTCCTGTCCAACTTCTATCTGTGGGCATGTTGTTACGCTGTATACTGTGTACAACTGGTATTACTAACAATGGCTAACCTGGCTAGAGCTAATGAAACCAATGAAAAATCTGACTTGTAAATTAAACGCATTTAACTTGGGTGTGACATCAGCATGGAACGCAATATTAGGACGACCCAACTATATGTAAATATTATATAATACCTGATTGACAGCAGGGGGCACCCTGCACAGAGCAAGAAGTCTCTCCAGCTGCAGGATGCTGAAGTTGGACACACCAATACTCTTCACCTTTCCTGATGCTTGCAGGGCCTCCATCCCCTGCAAACATGACAACAGACTATAAGATATTGTAGATGTATGTGTAGAGCTGCATATAATGTATATGGCAGCTGTGGAGGTGCCAG
Organism: Zingel zingel; assembly: GCA_023566125.1. Lineage (NCBI taxonomy): Eukaryota > Metazoa > Chordata > Actinopteri > Perciformes > Percidae > Zingel > Zingel zingel. Next base: position 24,526,893 of record CM042320.1, read on the forward strand.
TGCACATGCAAAGAGAAAGAGTACATGTGTTCTTACCCGCCATACATGCACATAGTCTATGTCACAGGTCAGCATCTTTCCATCCTTCTTTGGGAAAAGTTCATCACCCATTTTCTAGGAAGAAATGTTAAGGTAACAGTCAAACAAATGCTTCATGGCAAAGATATGGCATGTGTCCTTTTCACAACATTTATAATTACTTCCCTCTTTTTTTTCTCTTTCTCTTTTATGACCTGTCACATTTTCTGTTTCATTTGTTTTGTATGTTTTTGTTTATGTAAAGCCCTTTGAATTACCTTTACAGTATGTCTGGAATGTGCTATATTATTAAATATTTAGGATAATAAACACATTTAACACACAACATTTAGAAAAATCTGCATTCAGTGATATTTTGGATATTGGTAATGAATAAAATGATATGTAATTAGAACAGGTTGGTCAGAGTGACAAAGCAGTGAGAATTAACCGTTTTAGCCGACCTTAGCCCATTATTGTGGTTCTCTGGCCTGCACATAAACTCTACGGTTGACTTTCCCTGCTCTCAGTAATCCCCCATATAAAAGCATTTAATCCCCATTTCAAGCAAAAGCAGGCCGCTGTTTTCAGATGTGTTTTGATAAGTCCACTGTACACTACCTGCCCAGCATCAAACACTTGGACACTGTCGGACCTTTCCTCTTCCTCTTTTTCCCCCTCAAACAGCAACTGCTGAGTCAACGTCCTTCCTTTATCTATGCTGATTTTACTTCTCTATCTGACGTGTTTCTTTTCTTCGCTCTCTGTGTTTGTTCTTCCCCAATTTCTTTCTCTCTCTTATTTCTGCTTTATCAATCCAGTAGTTAATCACTGGACAACACACAACTGCACCACCATGAAGTATTAATGTGTATACTCAGTAAGTTAGGAGGAGCATGTTGCAAAGGTCACTATTCTCATACGGGTAGCAGTGGGCACACACACATTGTAAGAAGAAATCTGCTGTAATATTTCCAGTTCAACATTAGATGGTGATATTGCATCACTGTTCTGTGCACCGACTATACAAAGGCTGTAGATCATTTTGTTTTTATCATATCATATCCAATGATAAAAGTCTCACAATCTTGAAATATAATACATCATAGACATGGATAAATAGATAATTATAAAAACTAAAATCTCTCTGCAAACATGCATTCCATTTTCTACCCCATGGCAATATTCAAGATCAGTGGGCAAACAAGGCAGCTGGCCTCGGGCCCTAAAAGCCAGCAAGCGTGCTTACTTTATTCATTGTCCTAATTTTCTGTCAAGATTTACATAGTGTGTAATACCTAAATAAATGTATGTTTAACCAAATACCCTGGGACCCAAACTGTTAATGCGATCCTGGAAAATTTGGTTAGTTTTTCGGGTTATGCTAGCATTACTTTAAAGTGCTGTGCACACACTGAGTCTGCTCTGTCCCTTTCTGAAGAGAGCGCCAGTGTTGTGCAGATAGCTCTGGCAATGCATGACTAAGAATCTTGTAATTCTGCTTTAAAACATTTATTGTTCAGGCCCGAACCATGCATCAGTGGGCTCTAAAGCCCCAAGAATTCACCATTCATTCAAGTAAAATACTTTTTTCCTAGCCTGGGCTAAGGATCTCTGGGATTAAGGGGCTGTACAATTTAAATTCTGTTAAAATATTTTAAAAGTTACACTCAACCTTTAGGCCAACAGGGAAATGAACAAGGTAAAGATCCAGATAGTCCAGCTGGAGATCCTTCAGAGACTTATTCAGGCACATAGGGATGTCCTCTGAGGCATGATGGGTACACCACAACTTTAAAAAAGGACAGGAGTGTTAACAGAAAGGTAAACAATATGCTGCATAGGGAAGCAGCATACAAAAGCATACAAAGAGGTAAGACATCTAAACATACATTAATGCATACATTAATGCATTAATGTATAACATCACCTATGACACAATACTTTTTTCCTTTAAGTAACTCAGAAGCTTTTTTGAGTTAATCAGAAAACCCATTTTATGTGTAAGATTCAGTCACTTTTAAGCGTGAAAGGAGTTTTTTCCTACTCTGCCATACAAAAATTGCATCAGTTGTGAAAATAAATATGATGTATTCCCCTCCTCATGTTGCACCCTGGGCTTGCTGTAACGTCTGTTCTCCTCAGCACCTACCTTACTGACGATGAACATGTCCTGGCGCCTGATGATGCCCTGCTTTGTCTTGGAGCACAGAGCCTTGCCAATATCAACCTCATTGTTGTAGCTGTAAGCGGTGTCTATATGGCGGTAGCCAGCCGCAATGGCAGCCTCCACTGCACCCTGGACTGAGAAGCAGGGAAGATTTGAGGGCTGCAAGAAGTAAAACATTTTTTAAATGGGCCTTTCACTCTCTTACATCTCCACCACTACAGTATCTACCTGCCATACAAAACACGTTAAAAGCTTTACTTCTCTTTTTGTTATACACAATATTTTTTTTAAAAACAACTAGCACATCCAACAATTCTTCTGTGCAGGTGAGTTGGAAAATATCATCAACTTGGAACAAAGGAAAGATCCCGCACTCTGCTCTTGCATCACCAGAAAACTAACGTTTTGGTCCCTCTGGACCGTTATCGAGAGTATTTTAAACATACATTTTTGAATCTGAAAATGTATTGTTGAAACAAATGTGATTATGTAGAAATTAAATGGATGTGTATTGTAGCAATGAGTAAGGAATGGCAACATGTATTTTGCACACATGGAAACATTAATTTACTAATTTTTAGAGGTTAAGTACTAAACCTCTAAAAATAGACAAATTTGGAGTCACTGTATATTCCTGATATGGATATGAAATTGTTGTATGTAGTATTGCAATTGAATTAAGATTGATTGCTTGTATGAATGTCAAACTTGCACATGTGACACGTGTGTTTATTGAGAGACTCCCATTGAAAAGTGACTGTCTATTGTGCCACACCTGGGGACACAGAATGGGAGGGGCAAGATGTATTTAAGCCCAGTTGTGTTTGTTGTTTGAAATACTTTTGAATACTCAAAGTTCTTTGACATAGTCCAGGCACCATTCACACACTGTAGCAGAGGCTGCTGTACAAGGTAGCACCTGCTCAGTTAAACATTCACACACATTTACACTCTGATGGTTCAGTGTCTTGCCCAAGGACACTTCGACTGACCAAACCGCCAACCTTCTGATTGGTATGCGACAGCTCTACCACCTGAGCCACAGCCACATATATGAGAGTGGTATGAGCCTCTTTTTCCATATGCTTCAGTTATTTTGTATGTATATATTTGTTTCTGTATTTCATTGTTTATTTCATATACATGTTTAATATGTTTGTTTGTTTGTTCATGTATGCACACCATTCACCAAGGCTAATTCCACATAAGTGTAACTTATTGTGGCAATAAATCCTTTTCTGATTTTGATCTTCTTCTCTAACTCTTGGCAAGAAAGCTAAATAAGCTTCCATGCATAGGCGCCGATACCGTGGGCGCTCCAGAGCTCGATCACCCACGGAAAATACTGAGCACCCAGTGCCAGACTGCCAGTAGGCTGCATTCATTTAAAATTAAACATTGCAGTTGGTGCTAAGTGGAGCGTCTGTCATTGTGTGCCTAGGCTACTAGACAGGTGGAATTGATTGTTAATTTCCCACGAAGCTGATCGCGGTTACGTGTTCATCTCCAATCCTATCTGTATTTGTGAGAAGTGGCGTTTCCTGAGGTGAAAGATAGCTTTAGCTACTTTACGGCTTTATTATTGAGTCAATAGGTGTGTGTGTTCGTGTCGGTCGTTGTCCATTTCCTAAGGTTCTGAAATGCAAACATTTTTTGACTACTTTTTTTTTTTAAAGGGCATGAGCCCGTGAGCACCCATGGAGGAAAACATAAATTGGCGCCTATGCTTCCATGTACAACCTGAGAGGAAGTCCCCTGCCATTTGACCTGGGGGAGGACGAATAATCTGCCTATCAGAAGCCAGTATTTTCACTTGCCTCTCTACTTCATTCAGTAAATACTATTTTATGTAAAATGCATGTATTTGCAACGCATAATTACTCTCAAACTTTATGCAAGAAAACAAATTGCTAACAATTGGATTGTTTACAGTAAAATAAATAGGAAATGAGTGTTTAAGTTACCTTCCAAGTCCCGAGACCCAAAACTGGCATTCGTGTGCCATCATTCAGCTCTATGGTCCTGGCCACCTGTGTGTCCTCCATAGAGTACATTTAACCACAGCAGGAGAAAAGCAGCAAAATGAGAAACTCAGCATGCACTTGCTGCACACACTTGGACACTGTCGGACCTTTCCTCTTCCTCTTTTTCCCCCTCAAACAGCAACTGCTGAGTCAACGTCCTTCCTTTATCTATGCTGATTTTACTTCTCTATCTGACGTGTTTCTTTTCTTCGCTCTCTGTGTTTGTTCTTCCCCAATTTCTTTCTCTCTCTTATTTCTGCTTTATCAGTCCAGTAGTTAATCATTGGACAACACACAACTGCACCACCATGAAGTATTAATGTGTATACTCAGTAAGTTAGGAGGAGCATGTTGCAAAGGTCACTATTCTCATACGGGTAGCAGTGGGCACACACACATTGTAAGAAGAAATCTGCTGTAATATTTCCAGTTCAACATAAGATGGTGATATTGCATCACTGTTCTGTGCACCGACTATACAAAGGCTGTAGATCATTTTGTTTTTATCATATCATATCCAATGATAAAAGTCTCACAATCTTGAAATATAATACATCATAGACATGGATAAATAGATAATTATAAAAACTAAAATCTCTCTGCAAACATGCATTCCATTTTCTACCCCATGGCAATATTCAAGATCAGTGGGCAAACAAGGCAGCTGGCCTCGGGCCCTAAAAGCCAGCAAGCGGGCTTACTTTATTCATTGTCCTAATTTTCTGTCAAGATTTACATAGTGTGTAATACCTAAATAAATGTATGTTTAACCAAATACCCTGGGACCCAAACTGTTAATGCGATCCTGGAAAATTTGGTTAGTTTTTCGGGTTATGCTAGTATTACTTTAAAGTGCTGTGCACACACTGAGTCTGCTCTGTCCCTTTCTGAAGAGAGTGCCAGTGTTGTGTGACCAGTCTAGTTTTTATTGGTTATTGCTTATTGTTGATTTAAAGATAGAGTGTGGTATATTGCACAGATTGTAAATCCATGTGAAGCAAATTTCTGATGAATGATTTAGCGTTTTTTAATTTTTTTAGGTTCAAAAGAACATTCAGCCCCTGTAACATTTTCTTGTAGATATCTTATTTTGTGTTGAGGCTTCTCTTGATGATTCTGATAAAATTCTTACTGATCAAAACCCATGCTATTGTTCACAGTCTTCTATTGGTTTATGTGTTGTTTGTGCAAAATTCTTAGTTCTGAGAGCTATGTCAATATGTTTTTATTTAGTTAACTATTAACAGAACTACTGAATACAATTTAGTGTCTGAAAAAAATATATATACATATGTATGTATGATTTAATATGACACACAATTAACATACAAACAAAGCAAACATACAGAGAAGGTTCTGCTTAAAAGGCATGCCAAAGGAGTCTAACGTGGCATTGAAAGTCATTTTCTAGTACAAGCAAAGTATACAGAAGATTATCAATAATAACGTTTATAAAAATGCATATTGAAATATATATTCAATTCAGAAAAGAAGCCAGCTGGTGTGTGACAGTATAGAGACAGATCGCATTTAGGAACTGCCACCACTGGAGGGGAAAACAACTCTCTGCTCTCCATTGACTTGTATTGCGTGAAGTTGCCTTCTCGTCAATTCCGCGTTATTATGGATCCCATTGACCTTGAGTGGTTAAGGTTAGGATGGCCGATTGTTCAGGGGATAGGACCTGAATAAATAGGGTTACGTTTCCTTGCGTAAGCATGGATGCCTGGTCAATAGTAGCGTGAGAATCCTATTGAAGGGCTGGTCTTGCCTAGAAGTTGCATGGGTTCCATAATAACGTGGATTTCAGAGTATGACGTGAAGCGCTTTGTCCCTATGCACAGTCTACGATCCTGCAGTTTATATCAAAGAGTACATTTCATAGACATACAAAGCATTACACAAAAAAAAGTAATATACGTTGCCTGTATAAAATATAAATATTAGTTCTGCTCATTTCATATGGTTTACATGAAAATTACACCATCAATGGACCATCAGTTATGTTGCTTCCAAGCTTTTTGTTGCCACAGTGATGACATTATTACCACAGTTTTGACATCAGATTTCTACAGCTCTAATTTCCTAACATAGTGGAATAACATTTTAAAGCTGATTCCAGCTCAGTACACAATATGTGACTAGCATCCTCTGGGGTTTGGTCTCCACGAGGCCCATGGCGTCAGACTGGTCCAGCTCCGCCACATCACTGGTCCAGATAATTGCTGTCGTGGCTGCCGGAACAATAGTGGCGCTCGCAAAACTCCTTGATCCGACCACAAGCCTCCACCATCATCTTCTCTGGCACGGTCACCACAATGCGAAAGAAGTTAGGATACTCAAACGCCTGGGAGAGGGCAGAACAAGGATACTCTCAGGCATTTAAGGGGTCACACACGTTTTTCCATTGTATTCTAAATGTAAGTGTGTAGAAAGATGTTGGGACAAATGGATAAAAGACAGAAAAAGGTGTCTTACTGAGGCAGGCAGACAGAAGACAGACTGCTCGGTCACCAGCCGTTCAGTAAAGTCCACATCGCTCTTAAAGTCTGGAAAGCGATCCATGTCAATCCCCACCTGGACACACACACACACACACACACACACACACACACACACACAGACATTTCCTCTTATAAGAACCTCAAATTAATATCCAAATCTCCTTTAATATAATACTGTAGAATGATGATTAACGAGCATGGATAGATTAGATTACAATCAATGAAAGTGAAATATTTATAATGTAACATGCTCATCTGGTGTATTTTAAGATATGCAGATATGCATTCTCATATTATTTTATAACACCTGCATCAGCTACATAAAAAGGTCAAAATTAAATATCATTGACTTACTCAAAATGACATACTAATTGAATTCAATTGATTTTTTTCCACTTATCTATACATATGGCAATCCATTTTGAGATGCTGTAATGTAACAGCTGGTAATTCACATAGACATTTTTATATCTCATGTGATTTATAGTTTAAATGGGATATATACATTTCAGGAAACCATACACAAATACAGTACCAGTCAAAAGTCTGGACACACTTTGACTGGTAGAGTATACATAGTTAAAATAATCCACACACACTTTTAGTACTGACCATGAGGTACATGGCTCCTGAAGGCATGATCGGGTTCAGGCCAGGGACGGTGCACAGCTCATTGAAACAAATCTCAGAGTTGGTCTGAGGAAGAAAAGGAGAAATCATCCAATCGGTCTCATGTGATACATATTATATTGTAAGTCTGAATATATAAACAAAACAAGTTTTAAAAAAAAAAGTACAAACATAGTAGAAGAGGACTGAAGACACAATTAACATAATTTAAAGGGAGTAATATTTTATTGTTCCAGAACAGGGCCTCAAAATACATATATTAGTTTTTATATTAATACTGTGTTTCTAAGCTTACATATGTTGCACAATGTACACATTTGCATATTTTAATATGTGAAAATATGTCATACAAATTTGAATGTGATAAAAACATATTATGCATGGCAACATGGAGTAGTTGCTGCTTTGCACAAATAACACGACCCATGTAAGGGTCAGCCAAATCTTAGTCTCGCATTGCAAGACCTTCCTCCACAGCGCTGTGGAGGAGGGTCTGGCTAGTCCACACAGCAATCCAGGATGGGCGAAAAACCTGCTCTGGTTTATTGGCATTTCTTTAAACCAATCACAATCATCTTGGGCGGTGCTAAGCTCCAGACGGAGCCACGGTGCCTCTGCTAAATAGTCTCAGGAAGGAACTTGTTTTGGTGGAACATGTGTACATTCAAAAGTAGTTTTAGTCGTGCAACAGAAAACTCAGATTGGACAGATAGAGGTAATAGACACCTGACCGAAAAGAAGGACATACGGCAGAATTTCCAGCAGCAACAGAGCAATCCCGGAAGTGAAAGGTCGTGGATATAGACTAGCCAACTATTAAGACAACTATTTGAAGTGCAAGTCCCAGTAAAATATAGAGATGGTAAGAATATATTAATCATTATCCCCGTTTACCTTCAGAAAGTGAATGGTGTCGTTGTAGAAGCTTTGAGGTGTGTTGTTGAGGATGCTTTCCAGGGCACCCTGGATGATACTGCAGGCTCCCAGAATACGTTGACTCAGTTTCATCAGACCCTGTCGAATCTGCAGAGGAGACATACTGCATGTGTCAATTAGGTAAATGTAACAGTGATCTATTGGAGTCTTCCTTTTCTCTTTCTGTTAAAAGAAGAATGCAGAAAAAAGCCTACATACCTTGGATCCAAATATATCATTCCTGTCATGGATGAGGATCCATCCCATTCTCCAACCCGGGACCAGCCAGCGCTTAGCCAAGCCGCCGCAGGAAAGGATGGGAACGTCACTGCTGAGAGACGCCATGGATGGACAACTGCAACCTGGGAAAACCTGAGGACAGGAGTAGGAACTAAATTAAATATGTTCAGATGGCAAAATGTGTGCGATCATGGAAGGCTTGTATCATGTGGACGTGCTGACAGTTTTGTTGTCATTAATTAGAATTCCTCATGGGGGGGACAGAAACTACACACTGTAGCTTTAAAAAGTCGATAAAACCGCCCAGCCCTAACCAATACTCACTGTGTTATTCCTGTTTTGAAATATATCTGGCTCTTTAGCAGCTAAATATGCCGCCTCTATGTTTACCTAGTCGCAAACAAGCTGTTTGGCACGACTGCCTGCTTCCGCTGGGAATGAGCTTGTTGAGCAAGTTAGAGTGAACCAAAACAGTAAGGTTGTGGACCAAATCCAAAACACTGAGCTAAAAGATGCTACAACACTGCATACTGTACAACTGAGTGGAACTGCAGCATGAGGCTGTGATTTGTCACAAATACTGACCCTTTCCAAATAACACATTATTGTCATACTGTACATAGTCATTTGTCTCATTGCTGATATAAAGCTATAGAAAGGTACAGCTTAAAAGCTACAAATGACCTAACATATTACTATAAGGGAGCTATCTTTTTCTTTTTCTTTTTTTAAATCATATGACACAAAGAACATAACTCAAACTTTTTCAGTACCTCAGCTTCTTACTCATACAAGATAAGCATTATAGGCAAAATGGCTGTATCTCTTGTATAAATAACATCATGAACCATTTTTATTTTACTTTATTGATCATATAATATTTATTCTGGAGATGAGGGAGAAACCAAAGGAAGAGAGAGAGAGAGAGAGAGAGAGAGAGAGAGAGAGAGAGAGAGAGAGAGAGAGAGAGAGAGAGAGAGAGAGAGAGGCCAAGGGTGAGGTGATGGTCTGTAACCAGAGTCTGCAACGCTTCCACAGAAAGCTGGTTCTCATTAAACCCAGTATCAGTATCTTTGAAGCGGGGAACTGCCCCGCGTCCTATTGGCCAGACTACTATGGATGACACAACAGCAATGTAAATTTCAAACATGCCTGCATAGCAAGCAGTTTTTGGCTTGTGCTTGTCTAAGCTTACTCGACAGACCTCCCCCTCTGAAATCAAGTATTACTGAAGTACACATAGAATTATATAACACATTATGATCAGTACGGAGAGGTTCACATGGAGCAATTAGTAACTATATCAGCACTAGCCGTAGCTATGCATGAATTAAAAGTGTGAAAAAGGAAATATTTTATTCTGCAAGATTATAACAATAATGTCTGACTTAACATGCACTAGTGTTTCTCAAATGGGGGTAGCATACCCCTAGGAGTACTGCAGGGGGTACGTTATGTAAGTGTTGTGTAAGTGTTCGTTTAAACAACATGCATAATTCCTAAAATAATTATACTGTAAAAATGAATGAATTTGGAGATGGATTCTAAACATTTGAAATAGCAACAGTTTTTCAGTTAAGGTTGTTGTTTAGTAAATCAGACACTGATGGTGGATCACTGTATTGTACCTCTTTATACAGGCTTTTCTTTGTACCAACAAATGATTTGCACTGTTCAGGGGATACTTGGCTGAGAAAGATTTTTCAAAGGGGGTACATTAATGCAAAAGGTTTGAGAACCTCTGCACCAGACAGTTCAGACATGCGTTGTAAGAACATAATTCACTGCCGAGAGTCTTACGGAGGACAGGGGGTAAATGCCCCTCTGACTGAGCCTTGCTTGGGTGGTGCAGTTCACAGTCACCCTGGCCCCTTACCCTGCAAACCCTCATATCATAAAGAAAAAGGGGCGTGTGGTCTCCACCCACCACACACCCCCATTCCTGCTGCACCACAACCCAACACTTATGCAATAATTGCAAACACATGCTGCCAAAAAGTGCAGAGTCATTCTGGTCTGCTTGCTTTTTAATGTAAAATTCTCAGATGGTGGGGGTTGTTAATGCACCCAACAACCCCGACTCTAAACGTTTCCAGTCACACTGCGAGGAAAAGCACAGATGCAAACCTTCCCTTTTGTGTAGCTGTGAAATAAAGTTTCGTTCTACAGAATGTATATGGCTGTGTGTGGATGGGACTCCTAGGTAATGCTGGTGTAGTTGTTTACTTTAGCTAGTAAACAAGTAGCTAGTTTTATTTCTAGTAATCTACTGTACTCTCTTCAGCTACTTCTGTTATCTTCACACATCAACTACAAGATTCTCCCTACACTTTGCAGAGACGATTGAGACATAGACCCTCATTTTTCTCTCTCCATAATACAGTAAATGATTAATTAACCTCATACTCTGTTGAATGGACAGACCAAACCTCTATTTGTCCATTTTCATATCACACTACTAACAATTTCTTTAACACTGACTTTTAAAAGAACATACTGTAGCTGTATAAAGACCAAAAACTGAAATGTGTGTGTGTGTGTGTGTGTGTGTGTGTGTGTGTGTGTGTGTGTGTGTGTGTGTGTGTGTGTGTGTGTGTGTGTGTGTGTGTACACAGGAGTCTATGTGCGTGTGAACATCTGTGTACATGTCTGCATGACCTTAAACTAAAGTTTGACCAGTACCGACTTCCAAGGCCAACATTGACGCCATTGATAATGGACTGTACCGGGGATGAAGCAGATATTAGGGGAACACTGATCCAACTTTGTTTCTCCCCAATTCTCCCTCAAATCAGAATATCAACGGATACCAATCCTATACCAAGTCTCTTTTTTATTTTGTTATAATCTTGCATCTTTTCACAGAGCTCTGACATACACACACACACACACACACACACACACACGCAGAGGTGCAGTGGAGTCAGAGTGAACGTTACATTGCCTCAAACATGTGATTCTCACTGCTAACCTCTTTAGGATCCTTTTTTTGTAACGTGATATAAAAATAAAATAAAAAAATAAAAAAAATAAAAGGAAACTAACTAAGGAAACTAGCGTCATTTCCATGCTTCCCATTCATTGTCTAGCAGCCATTGCAATGCATTCTGGTAGTTTTGCGGCAACTTTGGAGAGACGGGGCTTGCCATCCTTATATGCATAAAGTTGAGGTCCAGGCTAATTTATGCAAATCAAGAGGCATCCAGCTGGACTTTGAAAAAAAAACATCCATGCTGTTTTGAGTGAGACACGGTTTCTGAATGTGTCCTGCCTTCAGTCTCCGGGAGAGCTGTTCAAAATCTGCACGGCTTTCTACGTCACTAGCCGAGACGAGGGGGCTAGGGGTTAACCATTAGCATGCTAGCTCGTTCTCAATGGCAAAACACTGCTACAACACACACAAATTCACCTAGGGCTGCATGATTATGGCCAAAATGATAATCACGATTATTTTGATCAATATATTGATCATGATTAATTATCACGATTATTTGTTGATTTTAACCAAAACAAATTTTATTGTCACATAGGCTAATTATAACTGCTCGCACATCCATATTGTGCTACATTCCTCCTTTGTTGAAGGATACTATGAAGGAGTATGCCATTTCAGCTGTTGTGCGACCGATTTCCAAACAGGTCGAAACTCCAATTTTCTGTTCATGTTAACGGCGCATGTTAAAATCCGGTGCCAATAGGGCACCAGTGCCCGGTATCTACCGGAGGAAATAGCAACGCGGATTACGGTGCCACTTAAATGTCTGAGTTGCGCTCTGATGCTCCAAAACAGACGTTAGAGGCAACAGAAACATTGCTGCATGTCACGCTAGTACTAACACTAATAACACGTTACACAGCAGCTAAAGTTAGCTACCATTATCTACAGTAATAACTGGATTAAACACGGCCAAAATGCTGACAACAGTGTAGTGTGACTGTATTTCACTGTAGAGGATTCCAACAGCGGGACGTACAACAGCCTGCCGCTAAAGCTATGAGCTAATAGATTCAAACTAGCACTGGTCACTGCTGTTGTCTGAAAAACAACACAGACGGGACAAAATGTTGCATGTACTGGTAAACTGGTAAACCTCGTGACGACGTATGACAGACTGCTATCTGTTGTGGAATTTTCCTCACGTTACTCTGTCCTCTGTGACTGTCTGATTGGCTCATGGAGGCACGTGTTTAGAGAGTGGTTTACGGAGCTTTGGAGAAAAAAAACTTTGATACAGAGCGTTCTATGAACAGAATGAAGCATTTTAAATATCGCTCGATCACGTGAATTTGATTGTGGGAAGCCAAAATCGTGATCGTGATTAAAATTCGATTAATTTTGCAGCCCTAAATTCATCCTAATCTACAAAATAAATTATATAGAACTACTTACATGTCCCTGTTCTGCAGGTATTCCACGCAAAGTTGGAAGTGTGCCCTTGTTTAGTTTATGTTTTGGTTATCTTGTGTGTGTGGAGAATGCATTCTGTATTGAGTGTTGAAGTTGGTAAGAAGTACATATTTATCTTCCATACATTTTTTGGCTCTCTGTAACTTCTGCATATGTTCAGCTATTAAAACCATTCAACTTTTAAAATGTTCAGCTCTTTCAGCAGATGATGGGACTTCTTCAACTTTTTTTATGCTATTTATACTTTTTTAAATATTAAGCTTTTAAACATTTTATTTTAACATTAAACTCAATGAGAGCATGCTTCAAATCCTTAAAATCTTCTTCCGCTCCCAAAATATTCAGCTCCTTCGTACTTTCACCTACAGACACCAAATACACTTTATTTCAGTTCACAAAAACTTCAGGTATGTCTTTTCAGTTTGATATCTTTTACAGTTTTTGTGAAAAATCTGTTTAAGTTTAGTGATCATTTCAGGATTTTTTTGCGTTTATAATGGGTGTGTATTGCACAAGCTAGAGTGGATGATGTCATAAACTACAGTGCAGAGCCTTAAAAAATTATCTTTGTCCCTTCTCTATAAATTGCTCTCACACCCACAATATCTACTTGTCCTGCACAATGTATACATCAAAACGTAGGTATTTTTGTCTAGTTTCAACCAATGTGCTCAGTTATGTGATATGACTTATACTTTTGGCTCGGTGAGCTTCCAAATGACAAGAGTTCCACATCTTCCTCCATTCACTGCCCTGTTTAACATTCTCTACATTTTTGGGCGAAATGCAGAGCGAACCACTTTTTTAAATCGCTGATATGCCCACATTTTTAAGTTTATCCACATACATTTTATATTGATGCGTTCGCAAAGGCCTTGTGGTGCTTAGGATGACGTCATTTGACTGATAACACTTATTGTTTTAGCAGACTGAGCCTTTATTTGACAGCTTGCTCTCAGTGTCTTTGAATAGCTGCTGTGTGGCTTGCAGCTTTTCTAACAATGTATTTTAGCGTATCACTTATTTAGGTAATGCAGTTTAGCTTTCAACTCTGACAATTTTTCAGATGTTTCAGCAGTGCAATGCATTTGAGCTTTAAGATTTTACATACAATTTGTTTCACATTTCTGCATTTGTGAGTCATTATCAGTTAGAAAATATACTCAGACCTCACAATGTTCTACATCTTTTGTCATTATTCAACTTTTGAAGCTAACAGTTCTGTTTAACATAAGCTTTTAACTTTTTAATGAAATTCATACTTATTAAAACAATTTCCCCTTTTTCAAAAAACCTGTCTCTGAATAGCTGCAGCATGCCACAGGTGACATATTAACAGCAGGTGTGGTAATTACAGATCAAAGAAAGGCTTTATTAGAGCTGAAGGAGTTCTCACCATGTATTGGGTGGTCATAGCATAGAGGTAATGACACATATTTTGACATGGGAGACCCAGGTTCGAATCCCACTTTGAGCCATATTACCATACATATATAGCAATTGGAAGTTGCTTTGGATAAAAGTGTAAGCTAAATGGCATGTAATGTAATGTTGTGATAATCTTTATAGCATGACACAGCACTTTTCCACAGACAGAAAAATTATTATATATTGTCTGTCTTTTCTCATACACAGAGGCACACACACACACACACACACACACACAAAGAAACACATACACACACACACACACACACCCGAACACACGTACACACACACACACACACACACACACACACACACACACACACACACACACACACACACACACACACACACACACACACTCTTCTCTCCTTCTCTCCTCTCTTTCTCTCTGTCTCGCTTTCTCTCTTTCTGCTTGTTTGTTCTATGCAATGGATATGGCTGATAATAAGTATTTTTAGTGAATTTACTGAAACTTCCACTTTTGACAGTATTACAGTTTAGCTTCCAGATTTTCTACAAATGTATTTCATCTCTTAACTTATGTGCAGAGGTGTAGTGCAATGCATTTGAGATTTTTAAAACAATTTGTTCCATATTTCTGCATTTTCATCAATGTTTGTCACAGCATTTGTAAGTCTTCCATAGCTATTAATAATTTCAGATAGAAAATACATTATTTTATACATTAGTGGTGTTATTCAACTTTTAATGAAATTCATACTTAGTAAACCGATTTCCACTTTTTCAACTATTCTCACTACTTCAACTTCTTCTTACGGATTTAAGCTATTTATCTAGTTTAGCTTTAGCAATTCAGCTATTCAGCATTCCCATGCATTTTCTGCAGGAAATGCATTTTCTAGTTGTATTATGACCTTCATCGTTGATTGTTTGATTCTTTGGAACTCAATAAATATACACTTCACTACACACAAACACTACACTACTCAAAGAGTAAGTGGTAACTGGAGCAGACATCTGGGATTTTTCATTTGGGCATGCTTCTCTGCCTTGCAAACTTTTGGCTAGTGGGTTTGTGTACAACAACCATAGCAATGCACAGAGCTGACCCAAAGTCGTAAATAGGCAAGAGGACGTAAACTGTTGCCCACTGTCTAGTGTCCACTGCTTTAAGTCCTCTTCCTTTTCAGTCAGAAGGTGTGCGTTTGAAAACAAAAACAGCACTGACAGGCTGGGATATTCAATCTCTCTGTCACCTTTAAATTTCTTGCCTGAAGTTTTGAGGAATGCAACAGCAACTCTTCTGTCAGGACCTGTAGCTTGCGGTATTAACATAAAAATTTTATTTTTCTCTCTGCTATTGTTCTGCTGACTTTGTTCTTGGCACAAAGGCCACATTTATATTTTGCCACATTGATATTTGAAATCAGAAAAAAGGGCAATTCTTTGTTAATTTGCCCCTCAATGTATGATACTATTTTAAGTAATGTATGCTGTTTCCTCCAAGAATTCACTCTGGGCAGAGCAGCAACTTGGAATAGGCATTTAATCCATTATGTGACAAAAACTCCTCATTATGTTCTAACTGGATGGCACTTTTGAACCTGTCAAGGCACACGGCCTAAAGCGTGATTTATGCTTCTGCGGACACTCCACGCAGAGCTTTCGGCGAAGCATACGTAAGTGGCCTGAAGTTTATACTTTTTGGGTTGGTGTGTGCGTTGATCTCTTTAAGAGAATAGCAGGGCCGGCGTGTGTGTGTGTGTGTGTGTGTGTGTGTGTGTGTGTGTGTGTGTGTGTGTGTGTGTGTTTGTGTGTGGTAGAGTGAGTGAGAGAGTGATGGTGATTATCTTCAGAGTGAGTAGTGACTCTAGAGTCATAGTGAGAGAAACAAAGTGTCTCCCCTGTTCTTTCTGACCACGGTGAGACATCTGGAGCAGGAGAAGTTAACCCTCTCCTTGATTTCATGTTGTTTATGGAGAAGGAGAACCAGAAAATGAGTCGGGGGAAATGCAACGCTACCAAGACACGGCCGAGAGACGTGCGTCGCCGCAACATTTTTCGAGAGGTGCGCGTCAGGCTATGGTGTAGGGTCCTTGTCTCCACCTACCTACGTACGTAGCTACAGCGTAGATTTTAAGCAGAAGCATAAATCACGCTTTAGTCTAAAATGCTATCTCCCTGGCCCACGCTCATTGCTTGCCCCCTGCTGACCACCAGCTGTGTGGGGTGGGAGCTGCACTGACTACAACAGAAATGCCCTGCAGCGCATAGTGAACATAGCTGGAAAGACATATACAACACCCGCCTCACCCAAAAAGCGACCATGATTGGGAGCGACGATAGCCATCACACAGTCTTTTCAGCCTCCTGCCCTCTGGGAGGAGATATAGAAGCCTCAGTGCCCGCTCCACTAGACTAGCAAACAGCTTTATCCTGTCAGGAAACTGAACTCTCTCCCCTCTCTTCACCGTGGGATGGTGAGAAACGAACTTTTGATTCCTCTACATGTCTAGTATATGTGAGGAAATTGACATTAAAGCTAACTTGCCTTGACTTGACTTGACCTCCATGCCCCCTGCACATCCAGCATACCCATCTTACTGGTTGCTGCTTCCAGGCCTCATTCACAGCACATGCCCCATAATCCCCCCTGTTCTGATGAAGGGTTGTCCACCCATGGTCCAGATCCAGGGCAAATACCCCCAAATAAAACACAACCTCTGCTGTCACTAGGATTGGGCATCGAGAACCGGTCCCAGAAAAATTTGGTTTCGGATCCGATCATCGGGATCCAAATTTAACACGCGCCAGTTTTGGTTTCGGTAGCAGCCACTTTACTTCTAGGTGCTTGTTGTGTTGCAGCCTGGAGCACTGTAAGCAACACTCTGGAGTGGCTTTTTTTACATTGAAAAAGCCCAGTAAAACTGTAAATCACCATTGAAACAAAATAAAAAAATGACCCCCTATCTGGTGTTACAAAGGGCCAAGCCCTGTGGTAGTACTCACCATATTGCTGTAGATTTCATCAGCCAGAATGGGAACGCAGTGTCTGGATGCCACTGGGGAAAACAAGCAACATTTGATTGTTTCACTAAGAAACAAATGCTGTGTTTATGTGATAATCCATATGTTCGCCACTGACTTCAATTGTGATGCCAATTCAAAGCTTTTGATGTATTTCAATTATTTTTCTAAAGATAAGATAAGATATGCCTTTATTGTCATGGGCACTTAGAGAAAACAAAAATGGCGACACATCGCACATAAACATGCCAAGTCGGCAGAACTTCAGCTAACCTTTGAGGATTTTCTGTAGGTGTTCCTCGCTGAACACAGAGCCACACGGGTTGGATGGATTGGTAACAATCAGACAGGATGTCCTCTCGTCAATCAGGCTCTCCAAGTGTTTCAGGTCAACCTCCCATGACTTCTCTGGCTGCAAATCAAAGATGATTGTCTGGGTGAGGGCAGACACTTTATTGTGTATGATAAGGATACTTGTGTCTTGAAGATGTTTAGGAATAGTTACTATTGCAAACATGATAAAGCAACCTGTTACATTGAGTACAGTTACATGCACACTTATAGTCCACTATTATGCTGAATATAGTCTTGCATTGCCAGACCTTCCTCCACAGCACTGCAAAGGAAAGTCTGTGGAGTCCACACAGGGCAGTGCTCTGGTTTATTGGCATTTCTTTAAACCGATCACAATCGTCTTGGGCGGTGCTAAGCTCCAGACGGAGCCACGGTGCCTCTGCTAAATAGTCTCAGGAAGGAACTTGTTTTGGTGGAACATGTGTACGTTGAAAAGTAGTTTCAGTCGTGCAACAGCAAACTCAGATTGGACAGATAGTCTAGCTAGCTGTCTGGATTTACCCTGCAGCGATCTGAGGAGCAGTTAACCATTAGTCCTCAGAAATCCACCGAAGGTTAGAACACCAACACAAAGAAAGAGGAAGGGGACGGACATCCAGACGAAATTAGGGACATCGGGCGGAATTTCCAGCGACACCTGAACAATCCCGGAAGTGGAACGTCGTGGATATAGACTATGTTGAGTATCACAATATTCTGAATTTGATGCGGGTCATGTAAACAGCATATTCCATTTTCAATATTCCGAATGAGGCTTTTTTCCAAATTTAGCATTTTCCAATGAAACATGGAAATTGCAGGTATTTATCAGGTTTTAGGAGCTTTCTTTGGACATGTATACAGCACATTGGGAATATGGGTCTCAGTCAGGGTTATTACCGCAATGTGCAACAGTTTTTGTCCTCTTGCCTGTTTATGGCTTCGGGTCAGCTCTGTGCGTTGCTATGGTTGTTGTACACAAACCAACTATAGCCAAAAGTTTGCAAGGCTGCGGTAGAGATGCATGGCCAAAGGAAAATCCCAGATCTGTGGTCGAAACGGGAAACACGCCTATTTTAAACATTATGAAAGACTTGGCTATCAACAGGTTTTTAAATATGCCCAAACATCGCAACGCCGACATATTCAAGAAGGTGGTTGACGGAATGGAAGAGGGAGGCTGGGTTCGCACGGTCCAACGAGTCCGCCACCGGTGGAAAACTTTGAAAAAAATCCTATTTTTGCACGACTACATGTAAACAGGAATATTAGTGGAATATTCACTTTCATTAGCCATGTAAACAGATTAGTTGTAATATTGTCTTTTCCAGTATATGGGCAAAAACAGCAATATTGTGTGCATGTAAACATAGTCAGTGAGGCTAAGTGAATAGACACAAAAGAATAAAAAGTATAGTGGGGGTTGGGATGGTACCTGCTCCTACTTACCAGCAGGTTGTAGAGTTTGACCTCGATGCCCATGGAGACAGCCAGAGTCTTATATAAAGAGAAGCCTGGGCATGGGACCAGGATGTTGTCCCCTGGGTTACACAGGACACTGATAGCCAGGTCAATGGCCTGACTGCAGCCACTGGTTAAAATGACATCCTGGAATAGAGAGGGGGGTAATCTTTACTTTGAAAAACATAGACACCAAAAACACTTATCCATGCAAACAACAACACTCAACAGTTTCTAGTCTTTGACAGAATAAAGTCACTGTAACAAGTAGATTAACTCCAACACATGCACTCTTGCATAATATTGCAAGTACTGTGTTTATTACATAATGCTGCTGCAAGTAATTTTTTTTTTTTTTATAACAATGCCCTTAGCTCAAAGACTGGAGTCAAAGACTGGGGGCGACCTCTAGCTCACTCAGTAAGAGCATGCACCCCCATGTAAGCTGAGGCCCTTTGCTGCGTGTCAACCCCCATCTCTCTCCCACCTTTCCACTGTCTCTCACTCTGAAATAAAGGGAAAAAAGCCCCCAAAAATAATCAAAATTATTTTTTTTTATCTTTGACTGTATTATTGCATGTCCTATATAGTCTTCTCACCTACAGTTTGGTCGGCAAAAATATCGATATAATGCTAAAAAACGTTGAAAAAAGCGGCAAAAACTTTGCAACAGTGACAAAAACTAGGCGGGCCAAAATTTATTGTGAACCTAAATATGTATGGGAGCCGGATCAAAATTTGCCAGGGGCTGGATTTTGCCCACTGGCCTTAAGTTTGACACGTGTACTTTAGGTTGTCATAGTATATTGTCATTCAGGTTCCAAGGTAGCACTGCAGAGGAATGAGGATGAAAAGGCATGTATAAAAAAGTATGTTAGCAAAAGTATGAGGTGTTTAAGGAGTAAGCACCTCTGCCTCTAGGGGAGCCTCAGGGCAGGTGTAAAAGTTGGCCACTGCCTGTCGGCTCTTCAGATAACCTGTGGTTGGAGACAGAGAAAATATACAGTACATATACATTATATATATATATATATATATATATATATATATATATATATATATATATATATATATATATATATATATAAAATCAAATTCTTTAATTGCCACTAGATGTCCTTGTTCGGAGCAGGATATCACTGACTGCTGGGGTTGGTAAACATGATCACATAGTATGTTGTTTACTGAGATCAGACAATTTCTGGTTCCTTGGTGCAAACCTAAAGATGTTTGCTTTAGATGTAGTGAGTTTACTGGTTAGTGTGACTTACCAACAGAAGGAGCATAACCGTTGTATTTCTGGCAGTCTACGGCGTCTTTCATGGCCTGCAGTACAGCACTGTCTGTAGGCATGTTTCCAAACACAGTGGGATCCCCTGGAGAACAGATGTGATAGTCAGCAATCAGTCCACAGGGAAAGAACATAGTGATTAAGCATTTAACAAAGTATCCCTCTACACATGGAAAAAAGTCATGTAATATAGGGCACATACATTTGTAAGAAACCAAATATCTCTAAAAGATAAAAGGCTAGTAGAATTGTTGTCAAACTAAAATAAATAAGGACAACATGCCATTACAGTTCATATCATATAGGTAATGTCTGGTTTATTTCTAATATTTTTAGAAACAAATTGGAAATCTAAGGGGGTAGTCTCACACAATATTAGATTGACCTAAAGAGTGTTTATCTGTTGACTGATGTATTGCTTGTTATTGCTTATTGGTCAAATAATTAATAATTAGAAATGGATAATTTACATTGCATGTAAGCAACAAAGTGTTGTGTCCAGACAGATTAAAATCACCAATTTAGTCATGCAGAAAGCCTCTCACCTATGGAAAGTGCAATCATGGGTTTATCCGGGTTCGGAGTGAGCTTCATCCCATCCACGATGGCTCTGATGGGATTGAGCGTGTTGTTGGCCATCTCCGAGGGCTTCACCTCCCATCTCTGCCTGCGGCTCTTGGTTTTGGCCGGATACAAACTGCCATTCACACTGACGTGGTGGATGCTGTTCCCATGTACTACTCCATTCCCATTGACTCTAGTCCCATTCAGGCTTTTGCCATTGACAGTTCCTTTCCCGTGGACTCCATTCTCATTCATCTGAACCAAGTTACACTTGTTATCCAGCCTGGAACTGATGAAGGTGATGGACGATGAGTGGTGGAGCAGAAAAATCAATTTACTTAAACTTAAATTTAATCTTGAGGTACTTATACTTAACTTGAGTGTTCCATTTTATGCTACAGTACTTTCCCACTACAGTTCAGAGGGAAATTGTGTTTTAACTTCACTACATGTATCTGACAGAGAGCCAATAGTTAGTAGTTACTTTACACATTTAGATTTTACTATGTGATCATCTTATAACATATAATGAATTGATTACCCAAGGCATGCCGTCAAAGGCTACAGATAACCCCAGCCCAAGGGGGGGCCCATACAAAGGTCTACATGGTGCAAGCGTCGGTTGGGTTTTGTTTCTCTGTCCAAAATTCCTATCTTCCTAAACTATCTCCTAAAAAAACCCGCTTGAAAGTGACAGCTATCTGTGCGGGAGAGACCAGGCCACACCGTCTACCTGAGCAGCGCTTGTGCTACGCGGACCTATTGCCTTTCATTTCGGCGCCCATATTAACAGGTTAATACCCATGGATGGAGCCTATCATATTAATACCACAGTGGGAGCGTCTTTTTTGTTAATTTTCCCTTTATATTTGGGCTTCTGCCATAACAGTAAGTAGGCCTAGTAGTTAAATGGCTTCCTACATTTAGTCCCGTGATGAACAACACAGATTTAATATTTGTTGCTGTGTTTTAGTTGTTAAAATAGTGTAGTGTTAGGCCTATTTTAGTAGCAAAGTATTTTTTACAGGGTTATTGCTACTTTTAAGGCTACTTGAGTAGAGGATATGAATGAAAGTGGAGATTTCTCGACTGATGTCCAACTGCAAAAAATCTGCCTCAAAATTGTGCATAAAATTCTGAATTATTATGAAATAAAACTCAAAATGAATATTATTATCTAAATATGATATAGATCACATCTGATTCTGCATATATTCAACCATTAATATTAGATTCACATATTAGGTAGACTTCCTTTCTTATTTCTGCTGGGTTCTCATAACATTTCATTTTTCAATCATCCAAAGGTGATTCTGTTCTGTTTGTGTTAACCCTCTTCGTTGAACCGACAGAGTGGAGATAATTAATAAATAATGAATTATTGTTGTGCAAAACAAATAGACTTTGTAAAATATACTTACAACAACATATTGCACCAAAACAGCAACAAAATAGCATTTATAATGCTTGCAACTCCATTCATATGTCATTTGTTCAATAGCAGAGCGTTAATTGAAATTATCAAATAACATTCAAAATCATACTTGTACTTACGTCATTTAATATGCAACAGAAAGTCTCTTCAAAAAAGTTGCAGCGCGCGTTAATTAGCCTTATGTTACACAAGATGAACCGTATGGGCTTTACGCCGGTTATATAGCAAGAGACCCATAGATGGGTGTTGAGCCCTGCCCATATTTCCATTGGTGGACACTGAAGGTTGGACCATTACACCCCTCTAACAGCACTAATCAGAACCATACTAGCTCAAAAGGGGGGGGGGGTTAGGCATGCATCAGAACACCTCAGCGGCGTCTGCAGGAGTGCGTCACGCACTGGCATCAAAACACAGAGGGCACAAAGTCCGTCAATATGACAGCAGCAGCAGGGATTAAATGTAAAACTAGCCTACCTAAATATTCAAATAGTGGATGCATTTTTTTGTTGTTGCTGAAAATATACTGTTAATACTTGGAATAAATATAGGCTATGTTACAGGGTTTTTTTAAACTTCACTGTACAAATAAACCAAATCAAAAAAGTACTTCTTTTCACAACTCCAAGTGTACAAAAAACATCTAGAAAGACCAGTTTCACATTGAAATACAGTACCGTTTTTTACCGTATTTGATTAGACAAAACCTTACAGTAATGTTGCAATACAGTAAAAGTATGTTGCATCGATGATTGGGGAAGATGTCTTCATTGATCACACTTCTGATTATGGGATAGGAATTGTGGAAATTGTTTGTTGTTGAATCGGATGGGTAATGTAGGTTACAGTTACATTTTTACCTAGTGTAATGTGAAAACAGTGAAGCAAACAGATCATCTTTAGCACTTCAAAGGGTGATTTTGAAACATGTATTTTGATTGTTCGGTGTTGGACTACGTGATTGTAACAATAACTTAACTGAAATAATTGCCCTGTGATATGTTTAGGTGACTTAACAAATGTACTCGTATTTCACCAGAAACTGAGAGGTTGAAACATTGGTCTTGTAGTGAAAGATGTTTACGAGCCAAATGAAAGAGAATCAGTTGCTTTGAATGTAAAATTGAATGATTTACAAGTATGACCAGTTGGGAGTCTTGTACTAACAGTTTTGAAACACTGCACCGTACTATTGATAATAGTAAAATAGCAACTAAACTACAAATTGCAGAGTTGGGTGATTCTCGGTGGGTTCATGAGTTCAGCTGACTCCCTTAACAGTTATGTGATTAGTATAAAAATACTGATTATGGCTGCTGATGTTATAAGTAACTACGAAAAGTCGTTTGCGATGTCATTTTAAACTCCGGTGGATTTGTGAGGACTGTGGTTAACTGCTCCTCAGATCTCTGCAGGGTAAATCCAGACAGCTAGCTAGACTATCTGTCCAATCTGAGTTTTCTGTTGCACGATTAAAACAGCAGGTTTTTCTCCCATCCCAGAATGCTGTGTGGACTAGCCAGGCCCTGCTCTGCAGCGCTGTGGAGGAAGGTCTGGTAAAGCGATACTATCCCACCGCCTACCTGGACAGCATGTGTGCGCTGTGGACATCATGCTATTTCATTTCGGCACCGATTAACAGGAACAGCCCGTAGACTGTTGGAGCAGCCACACAGCCCACGTGAGCAGGCTGCAGCGGTGCACCCTGTCTATTTTCTCTGACTGGCTTTATATTGGTATCATTCCAGCAACATTACATAACTGATACCTTTCACTATAGTTTCAATGTCTACTATAGCCATCTATAGAATATGTCAAATAGGCCTACATGAAAACATAACACAATATTTATTTATTTGTATTTATTTTTTGCAATTGAGCACACACTTCCTAACTTTTTCTGTCTTAACTAAATATATAGCCTATTAAATGAAGAAACCAGATACAAATGTGACCATGAGGACAGAGAGGAGAGCAGAGAAGAGAAACATATTTGATCAAATTAGACTTTGTCCTTTGTAATGGATGTAAAAAACGTTTGATTAAATCCTCTTTTATCAGAAAAGTCAAACTATGTCACAAAATCTGAGCAAAGACTCATTGCCTACACATACAGAAATATTAGCCCTTGCTTCTACACTGTCAGAAATAATGTGCAAAATTTGTACCTTAAGGGGCCCAATAGCTTGTCACTGGGCTGTACCCTCAAAGCAAAGGTACGTAGAGAATCTTTGGGTACACCTATTGTATCTCTTAACAAGGGTATATATTTGTGCACTTACAGTTTGTACTCTATGGGGGAAAATCGATATTTAGAAAAGAAAACAGTCCTTGATTGTGATCCATATTTATTACCTCCAACTGTATTTTGTCGCTTCAAATCTGCAAGGTGTCTGTCCCAACTTGCTTTTCTCCACATTGACATTTACCTTGTATAATCCAGGAGATAACGTTAGCCTGAAGGCTTTCAAGAGTACAAATGCCTATCAATACACAATAGCATGACATGTAAGTCAACAACAATTTATTAACAAGTTATTTTGGTGGTGGTTAAGTCTAGATTTATCATGATAGTAGCTGTAGCGAGTAGGGCTGCAGCTATCGATTTTTTTAGGTAGCCTAGTCGAGTATTCTACGAAGTATAACATAGATTAATTGAGTAATCAGATTAGACATATCAATGCTTCATTAAAGAGATAGATATTTATTGTCATTGTGCTCAGAGTACTCTGTTTAACCGCTCTTTAGCAATGTGCATAAACGCTAAATGACTCACAAAAGTAAAACAGAGAATAGAACAAACAAACAGTTGTTTGTTTGGCTGAACGTACAATAGGCGGTGCCCTACCCTGCCTAAAAGATATTTACACCAGACGCTGCATGAAGAGAATCATTAAAGATCCAAACCCCCCAGGTAACAGCCTTTTCTTCCTGTTGAGGTCCGGAAGAAGGTACCAGATACACCAGTCCAGCACTGAGAGGCTCAAGAGGAGCTCATACTACTCTGTCATAATAAAAACAACTGGAGACTGTGTACAAGCTGATATAGGCCTATGGGTCTCATAACATTTGATTAAATCGGAACTGGACCTAACAGGATGTGAGTGTTTCTGTGACTTCCTCTTCAGATTGAAGGCTGCTAGAAATCAGCTGTAAACCATACCTACCAACACTGCTGTTTTTCCTGGGTTTCTCCCGTTTTTTAGCCCTATCTCCCGGACCCCTCCCGGTTTGTTATTTCTCCTGGGAAACTCCCGTAATTTGCATGGCCCAAACTCCTTTATGAATAATCGGACCAATATATTTGTCTAATGTTGACCAGTTGCCAGATCTTGTATGAAACGCATCCTATTCACACAATCCACACACCAGATACAATTTTCAACCCGTTAGTCACCTCAACCTGGCAACCCATAACTCTCAACCTGGCAACCTATAACCCCGTTGATCTCTGCGCAAATTTCACGGAAAGTTCAGACCCAAATGCGAGCAGAAAATTGCAGGTGAAGGCGGTGTTCCCGCAAAGAAATGGAAATATAGCTGTACAATTCAACAGTGTTGGGCGCAACAATTTACATGCATCTTACCTAGTCATATCGACAACCTCCACGCTTTTTATAAGATGTGTCGCATTGATTTTAATGTAGCGCACAGCGGGAAAAATGACATTACAAGCGGCACCATTGCGCAGAAGAGGCACATAATAATAACAACATAAGGGCACACAGGCGATTTCATCCTTCATCACGAAAGGACAGACAGAGGCAGAAAACGTGATGCAAGCTGAACTTACTTAACACTTACAGTACACTTAACAGTTTTCCCAAAAAGTAACACAGAAGGTTCCATGAAACGCTCTTCACAAGTCAAATTCAGGGATCAGTTCACTACTTTTATTGACTTAAAGAGGTAACCTGAGCTAGCAGGGAAAATGCTACATCGAAGGTTCCTTTTATGTACATCCTGTCCCAGAAATGCTTGTTACTTATAGAGTGTGGTCTAGACCTACTCTATCTGTAAAGTGTCTCGAGATAACTATTGTTATGATTTGATACTATAAATAAAATTGAATTGAATTGAATTGAATTGAATTGAATTGAATTGAAGAGACAAAAACATTTTTTTTAAAAAACAGCAAAATAAGTGACAAAAGTGTCAAAACAAAGTGTTAATTTTCTATTTTGAGCTGGAAGGACAACACAAGGGTTAAGGATCAACTATGACCCTATGAGGGTACACAACCAGCAGTTGTACCTTAGAGCGGGGGTCTTCAACATTTTTTAAGCCAAGGACCCCTTAACTGAAACAGAGACAGAGCTTTCTTTATTGCCAGGATTAGCCAAAAGGCTAGTTTTAATCTTTGTATTGGTGATGTTATCACATATTATTATGCATAAAAAGCGTAGGCTGTGTCAGCTGACTGCCTGCTGCTTTCATGTGTCTAGCTTTGTGATGTGTGTGTGTGTGTGTGTGTGTGTGTGTGTGTGTGTGTGTGTGTGTGCGCGCGCGTGCGTGTGTGTGTGTGTCTCAAATCACATAGAAAAAAGGGGACAGCAACGTTAATACTCTATATGTCCAGTTACATGTAACGTTAGGCTACTAAGTGACTTCTGTGAGGGATTAATTTAGTAGGTTACTAGGAATGAAGGACATTAAGTTAGCAGATCAGTTAGCACACTAATATTTACTTTGTGTGTGTGTGTGTGTGTGTGTGTGTGTGTGTGTGTGTGTGTGTGTGTGTGTGTGTGTGTGTGTGTGTGTGTGTGTGTGTGCGTGTGTTTGTGTGTGCATGCACGTGTGCGTTTGGGTTGTCAAGGAGGTTTAATAAGAACTGTGTACTACACGTGCAGTCAGCACCCGTCAATGCCCCATTAAGTAAGAAAGTGTCCGGTTCAGGCATTCCCCCCCCCCGTGGGGGTACTAAACACTGCCATGTGGCAGGTACCTGTAGCATTGCTTACTGCTACCCGCCACACCCCATGGACCCAAACTTTAAGACATTGCCATTTCCACAGACAAAGAAAATCTGAATATTTAAAAAATCTTAAAAAATCTTCTTGAAAATAATCACTAAAAATTTATTTAAAAAACAATGAAAAACAAAGCTGTTACTTAATCGTCGTTGCTCTTTAGCCTCATGGTGGGAACGTGCAACATCACATGTATCTGATGCAATACTGAAACCCAGTAAACATTCACAGCTAGTACACCTAGGATGAATAAATAAACAGATACAAGCCTTCAACTGAAAATCCACCCTATCCTATTATATAATTATATCTTGTTGATTAAAATTATTGTTCTGGGACACAGCACATTTCATCGTGTTAATCAGAAGCATTTCCTGTTTTTTCTAATAAAACTGTTGGACTGTTGAATGTATTAGCTCAAATTGAAATATGTTTCCACAGAGTCAGTCATGGGGACTAATATGATGACCTCATCAATTCAAGTGGTGATTTCCATCTTGTCAATGGATGTCAGTATTTTAGCTTTATTGACTAAAAGGCTATGAATGTCATCAAATAAGTCATGCTTTTGGGTGGATTGTCCTTTTAATACAGACTTACATAATAAGTCAATACTTGCACAATATATCTCTTGGATCTTTGCCTTGGTCGTTTGGTCTCTCACTGCTGGTGATTGCATTTGTGCACAAACAAAATAGAGTACATGCCTTCTGAACAGCAATAATAAATCCTAAGAAAGCAAGATCAATGAATAAACAGGAGCAAAGAAGACGTTTAGCAACGCAGAAATAAGTGTCACTAGAACTGAATTTGAATCATTTATATTTGAATTTGGATTGCTCAACAGGAATAATTTCATCAACAAACTGAATTTGAATCATTTCAATCTGAATTGTTCAATTTGAATAATTCCATTGCACCTGTAAACACACCCAACAGTAATATCACAGAGTACTGACAAACCCTGGGGCACACTTGTACATCATCGAAGGTCAGAAATGAATGAAATAATGAAAAATATAGCTTTGGGTCAAGTTCAAATCTCACATTTGGCAGTACCAGTTGGGTTGGGCCTTGAAGACAAGGGTACGTGCTGGGTCAGTTTTAGGCCCGTGCAAAACGTAAGTAGAATCACATCTGATAACTGATGAATTAGAATTAAAGTGTGGGTTACAGTCTTCCCATAGAACACCAATGCAATGTTGAGCAGTTCCTTTCGACTCCAAAGTCAATCTTGGTATATTTCCAGATTTTGTAACTTCCCACTAAATATTTGAAAATACATACACAGAAGACATAATACCTCACGTAGAGATACAGTGCTACTAGAAGTAGAGCAATCTAGGCTAGGATTACATGAGATTGTCCTTGATAACTTCATAAACTTGGTAAAATTGCAGGTTGGTCATTAGTTTAAAACCCTACTTTCACAGAACATGGTTAGAATAAGTTTGAAACTCTGATTCACTCAAGGTGGCTTTAATTGTAGCTTTCAATTCAGTTACTTGCTAAGGAATGTGTGAGCTTGATAATTTCCCAGACCTTCATTTGCCCAATAAGAAATCCATTATAACGTGTAAAGTACAATACTTTTCAATGACTGAATGGCCACAGGTAAAGTCTATTTGAACAAGAAACACATTTCGAGCACATTTACAAATCAATCCTCAGGTCAAAAGCCTGTAACAAGTGTCCTCATTTTACCTCCACCACAGAGTCTGGACCTGGATCTACTATTCCCTACGACAGCTCTGTGTAAATACACACATGCAAACAGAGGCCGTTACTGTTGTCCTCAGTGCACCCTTGGTGATATTCCGCTCAGGTCTATAGGAGTTTAACTGTCTTATACATACATTTTATCATCATGCAGGTGGCGTTGTGTCATACCACTGGAAACCCTGCGTACAGAGCTGACTTCTACTAAGCTGATTGGCTGACTCAAGAGACAGGCACATAATTGGCCATAGACATGGCTCCCAGTGGGCAGTCCATGGGGTATCCTGTAGGTCCAAATCTGCCTGACATAAGGGAATAAGTTAATGGGTAACTGTGGGTGACTATCAGCTCCACAAAACTCTCTCTGTATTTCTCAGTATGACTATGTTCAGAAAATGGTGTCGTCGTGATGCAGAAACTTTAGTGAAGATAATGACCTTTTCTGAAGAGTCCATCATGTTTTTTTTTAATCCTCCGTGTCCTCCTTGGCTACTAGCAGCTGCGTGGTGCACGATCATGGAAGGCTTGTATCATGTGGATGCACCGACAGTTTTGTTGTCATTACTTAGAATTCCTCATGGGGGAGACAGAAACTGCACACTATAGCTTTAAGATTTGTTTTTAAGTTGGAAATATTTTGTGCCAATAACATTTTTAATAAAACCAGGTTCTTATGGAAGTATGGAATGGATCTGAAACTTGTACTGATTTGGGAGCTGACAGTACACTTACCTCTACAGCAAATATGCACAAATGGCTCCTCATGGGATCCCTTAAAAAGACAAGACGCCTGACGCCTTCACTTGCCTCCCTGCTTCGCATCTTAGTCCTTCCCACCGAGGAAATCATCAGAGATGAAAGGCAACGAGTAAATGTGTTTTAGAGAGATGAGATGCCCTTTCCTCTGAAGTGTCACATGAATACGTCAGCTGTTTGGGCGGAGTTAGCAACTCCTTCAGCTGAACGGCTTCCGGGAAGGCTGCTCTCATATATCCTCGCTCATAGCTCCGCGATGATCCCTCCCCGATTCTTGGTCCTCGGGGTAGAAATAAGAGCTTTGAAACAGCCTTCGCCGAGGAGGGACAGAACAATGTCAAGTTCAGCCGAGAACCGAGGAGTCGAAGAGCTATCAAATGAGGGGGATGAGATTCAGCCTATGATTCTAAAGTGCAGCCATGCTTATGGCTCTATAGCCCTATTCGCACGGGATTAGTATTACCTGATGACCTCTTGTCATTTGTAATAATTACGGAGGTTGCCTCGGATCTTAATCCCGTGCGAATCAACCATGTCTGTAATTTGTCAAGTAAAAATTTGCTGATTAGAAGTGAACATATAGTACAGCCGAGGTTGATGGGAATGTCATTAGTTCTGCAGGTCATAAACCAAAGTATTGGACAAATAAGATAAAGTCTGTCTGAACGCAGACTAATGAATTACTGTACCAAATTTATGGCAGTTCATCTGATATTTGTCAAGACATTGTACTCAAAAACACAAATATGAACCTCAAGGTGGTGCAATGGGAAAAGTCAGGGGATCACCAAAGTCATTATCAGGATACATCATCTTGGAATCATGACTGTACAATATGGTGTTCCATTCATAATCTGTAAAAAATAGTGGACGTAGCATCAGTGACGTCACCCATTGGCTTGTGGACTGCCGTTTAAAGCCTTGATTTTGGCGATACGGGCGCCACCATCTTGGTCTTTTGCAACTGGATGTGACAATTTTTGACGCGAGGGTGGAGCTGGGGAGGATGACGTTGTTCAAATGTTCCAATTAACTTTGATGAAATGAAAACACACAGTGAGAGGGTCAAAGTTTAAGAAGAAAACACAGACAACACCCAAAAACAAGTTCACAGCTATTTTAATGTACAGTGTCATCGATACGCATTGCTTAGCCTCTGTGATGATTGACGGGTCGGCGTGTAGCCACGCCCCTAAAGCATCCCCTGCTTTATCGTCTATTTTAAAATAAATGAGACCATAATGTACAAAATGAGCATCATGCTGTATTGAAGAAGACTTGAAAGTAGCAATTGAAGCCATAAACTCATTATGAAAATGTTTCTTGAGGTAATAAGTCAAGTGAAAAGTAGGGTTATTTCCCCCATAGACTTCTGTAGAAACAGACTTCTTTTTGCAACCAGTGGAGTCTCCCCCTAACGGAAATTAGATAGAATGCAGGTTTAAGGCACTTCTGCATTGGCTTTGCTTTTCAGGCCCGGAAGCTTCGTCCATTATTTTTACAGTCTGTGGTGCCAATCCACTTAGTGGATGTTGAGATATTTCACTTGTTTAAGTGAAAACTTTGATCTGCTGATAGTACTAGGATTATCATTATATTGTATCCTCCAGGGACCATAAAAGCCTTCATAAACTTTCATGGCAATCCATTTAACAGTTGTAGAGATTTTTCAGCCTGGACCAAAGTGTTGCTGGGCCGACTGACTGACAAACAAATAAAATATCACAAGGCTGTGTTGAGAAGCCCACTGGGTTACTTATTTTGATTTGTCATTGATTTGTCAACAAATCTACCTCCATAAACCATTTGATATGGTTACAAAACCCAAACATTCAAGATAATACCATAATAAGTGAACACAGAAGGAAGATGGTGGCTTTTTAAGTAACAAGAAATGGTACAGAAATGTAACAACTAGGTTTGTGGTCATTCAGAAACACTGTCACCGTTAAATATTTTATCCATCAGAGAGCACTGGCAATTCTACACTATAAAATGTACCGCTTCTTTAACTTGTCCAGAATTCTTTAAAAAAAAAAAGAAAAAAAAAAAGAATGGTGCGTATCAAGATTGTTAATGTTAAAGAAAATACTATTGGTCAATATATCATTACCTGACTTCTTAAACTCTGAATATCAATATCAGTATTGGTGTCAAAAAGCCAGTGTAGGTCATGCTAAAGTCTGATAGTTCAAATGTTTTTATATATGATTCAGGGTCCTGGCAGTCTCATACTCTAAGAGAAGTTTTTTCTTATTGAAGCAAGGTTTGTAATCAGGGTCGCAATCAAGCTTGTCCTCGATGTCACTACTTGAAGAATGACTGGAGTAAAGAGTGTTCAGATCAAAAGAGGAATCTGCATCTTCTTCCTCATCCTCCCTCCTGTCATCATTGTCATCATTGCTGACTTGTACCACAGGATCTACATTTCTGGTGGAGGACCTTCGTTTTGTCACTCTGTAACACTCCTGAGTGCTCAGTCTGTTGAGAGTCACATAGGGCTGTAGCAGCTTGGACTGCAGCAGCACAGCCTGACTTGGCAGGGATAACCTCAGCTGTGCTTTTAGGACTCTGCTGGTCTCAGAACTGACGGTCGGGCAATCAGAGTTGGAGGTAGAGGAGACGACAGTGGAGCATGGTAGGGTCTTTGATTGAAAAGGAGTGATGTGTGTGTGAGGATGAGGTTTGATGGAGTTCTGAGGGACAACTTGGCTAGATAATTCAGTTGATAAAGGGATTTGGTTAGCAGCACAGACTGACGATAGAGTCCCTGATTGAGCAGTAGAGGTAGAACCTTCTGGAAACCCAGAGACATTGAAGTCTCGTAAGGGCGAACTCGTCCTAAAGTTAGATGGGGCCTTTTTGAACAGCTCAGCCTTTGAATGTCTGGTGGTAGTACAAGCCCGTCGGAACTTTCTTGAAAGTTTGGGAAAAAAACGTTGAGTTGGTGGTTGACAGCTGGTTGGGGTAGATGCATCATGAGATAAAGGAGCGGTTTTCACTTTGTACGTTGTGTTCGGGGGATTTGTTGGGGCCACAGTGTCTGGTTGGTCAAACATGAAGTCTTTCATCGTTCCTCGAGGTATGGTATTGTTCCTTGAGGCAGAGCGGTGTGGAGAAGTTAGTACCAGAGGACAGGAAGCAGAATCTGCCCTTTCGTTACCAGACATGGCGAAGTGATTTGGAGCTGCTTGATGGGGTTTAAAGGTAGGGTAGATCCTTCCGACGGAGGCAATGTCTATCAGCCGGACCACTGGCAACAACAGGACGGGCAGCTGAGTGTCTCTAAATGAAGAGGGCTGTGGTAGAAGTTCCATTTGAGACGCATCATTTGCTGATCCAGGCTTCTGCTCATCTTCAGGGTTTGCTTGTTTAGATGCCTGAGCTGAGGTCTGTGAAGATGGATGCTGTTGGTCAGAGGGGCACGGGGTGAGGTCAGAGGGCGTAAGGTCTTGTGATGAAGTGGTGGACGAGGATGACTGAAACAGTGGGGGAGAGGAAGAAACATTGGCCTGAAGCAGCAGCTCTTCGGAGCACTCGTCGGGACACTCCTGCAGGATGCTTTTCACCCATCGTTGGTGTTTAGAGCAGAACTGAGGGGAGGAGGAAGCCTCCTGACCACCTTCATTGCTCCTCTGACTGATTTCCTCTTTTTCCTTGTCAATGCAGTCTTCCTCCATCCTCTTGACTACCTCAGCATCCGCTTCTGTTTGTTGATGTCTGCTAACATCTGAAACATTGTCATTCTCCAACAAAAGAGGGTTGTCTTTGGATACAACTTGGTCAGCCGCCTCTCCTCCCCGAAAAACCTCTCGCTGTAACTGTGGGCAAGTCTTGGCTTCCAGTGACTTGAGGAGAGCCTTTGAAGAGCTGCCATACCGAGCAGACTTTGAGAGTTGAGAGCTCTCCATTCCATTCGTTCCTTTTGCTGAGGACTGAGAAATCCTGCCCGGATGACAGGAAGCAACATCTAAAAAAGGAACAGAAAGGTGATGCACTTTGATTAACAAATGCAGTGCTGCAAAGATTAATCGATTCATTGATTAGTTGTCAACTATTAAATTAATCGCCAGCAATTTTGATAATCGATTAATCGGTTTGAATCATTTTCTATGAATTCTCTGATGCCACCTTCTTAAATGTGAACATTTTCTAGTTTCTTCTCTCCTCTATGACAGTAAACTGAATATCTTTAAGATAAGTACCAACTTGGTACTCTAATTTAATTTTAGTTTGCTCACATTTTATGTCAAGCATTTTGCTCACATGTTCATATTTTTCAGGAATTATCCAGACAATAATGCCCTCTGAGGTGTCCTTATATTGGAAAATAGGGGATGAGATGCCTTGTCCTTTACTTTCATACATCATTTCACATTATGTCATGGAATTACAGTACGTCCACTGAGTCCATCACTTTCTGTATTTTCTGTTTCTTTTAAAGTACTCAGTATGCAATTGAATGAAACTGCCATTACAAACATTAAAAAACAGCAAAGAGATGTTTTTTCTCTATACATACATAAGGTGAGCTTGCATGTTATTTGTATTTCTTACCACAGTGCAGCAGTTTCTTTAGAGTTGTTGCTATGTTCGTGGAGTCAGAGGTAATGACTTCCAACAACAGCTTCTCCTCCTCAGTCGCAGGGTTTTCTTGCTTCAGTATCTAGTTCAAAAAATGCAATGAGAACTCCATATCATATCAGAGGCAATTCAAGTGGCGCTATGAAGCAATGTTTTGATGAGTGGGCCTCCAGAATATGTGTTTTGGTGAGAAACACTGAATGTAAAAATAACACTACAAGAAAACTGTCCAGGGTACCTTAAATGTGTAGTAAGTGATGTTAATCCAATACACTTTGTCAAATTCAGTGAATATCTCATCATAGACACCTAGCTTTGTTTTGGGCAACACTTTTACCAACAGCAAGCACAGATTAAAGCGCACACTACCATATAGAACACACACCTTATCAATGTAGGTATCTCCTGGTAACGCAGTCTCCAGCTGGTGTAGGTAGAGCAGCAGTCGGTCCTCTACTTTCTGGGCATAATGTTCACCATACTGCTCCTCCATCTGATTCTGAAAGACAGCAAACACTTAACATGTTACCTGGACACACCCCTCGATCAGACTTTCTGTAATTTGCATACAGTTTAGTACTTTTAGTTTAATTACACATTCCAAAATCTAGAAATTAAAGGTATCAATGTTCAGTGTAATTAAGAAGCATAACTTGTGTTGCATCATTTTGTGTAATAAGAGCGTTTTTAATTTAGAAGAAAAGAAGAAGAAACTTTTATTATCGTATACAATGTAGTCAGCAGTGCTTCTCAAAGTCCGGTCCAAACAATCAATCATCAAGTCAATCTGGACCCGCCCCATACCTTGTGTTAAGGATACAATACCTTATGAAGTGTAAGTGTATTTTTAAATAAATTTGCTATTGATCAATGCGTTGTTAGTAATGTTGTCTATACACGAAAAAATTGTCAAAAACCTTGAAAAAGGCAACGGAAACATTTAAAATAGGGGAGAAAAGCGACGAAAATGCTGCAAAAAGCGGAAAAAAAAACAACCTTTGAAATAAAGCGGGAAAAGGCCAGAAAAAATTTCCTTTTACTCTAGAAGCTAAGAATACTTCTGTACTTTTACTACATGAAGCTCAAAAATGGGCCGCATGTTCTTTTGTTGTTGCCAATTGTTCCCAACCTTTGACCTGGAATAAAAATCAGATGCGGACCTTTGAGTGATGTGTTTGAGACAGGGGTGATTCTAGGATGAGAGGAGAAAGTGACACGGATACAGGGCCAGATGCACGCTTTTGTGCCCACTTCAGGCGTATTTGTTTTGCAACGTGCGCGTAAAAGCATGGCGAGGTATGTACAAACAGGCTGCACTGAGGTCAAAGCGCAGACTAGGGGACATAGGCCAAGGAGACCAGCTGAACAAGGCTCACACTTTCTCAGTTGACTGTACACAAAATCATTAAGCATTACAGATTAAGCAGCCATGCGATATTACAGTTACTGGAAGAAATCAAAGATGACATCATATCTCTGACTCAGCGTTCACATCCCATTCCAGCAGCTGTTAAACTCCACGCTATATTACAAATATTGGCATTAGGATAATTTCAGTGAAATTATTAGTGAAATTCAATCATCCTAAGCATTAGGAGCAGTGGACAGCCATATACAGCGTCTTGCTCAAGGACCCGTTGACATCATGTGGCCATTTACTGCACAGAATAAATCTAAAAGTCATGGTGTGGGTTTCCAAAAAACATTTTTTAATCCACAATGTTGTTCTCCATTTGTCGGTTTACTGTAGAGCTACAACAATTAGTCGACTAATTGATTAGTTAACTAATTGCCAACTATTTTGATATCGATAACTCGTTTCTCATGCAAAAATGGCAGAAAATGCTGTTTTCAGCCCCGCAAATATGGAGATTTCCTGCTGTTTTCTGTTTTAATCATATTCAACACTATATCTTTGGGTTTTGGACCGACAAAACAAGACAAACAAATAAAGACAAAGTGTATAACTTACAGAGTTATAGAGTTTATAAGATGTGGTTGGCCATAAATGCAAAGCATGTATTACTCCTCATTAAATCACTTTTTGAGTACGACTATGGACAGGCCTACATTTAAAATGGTGGAATGTGGATCAGCAGTGCACCCTGCTGGATAGCAAAGTTAGGGGCTGAGAGAGAAAACAGTGCTATGTTCAACACACTGGGAGACTACATGTAAGGGATAATGTAGAGGGAGGTGGGCGGTAGCGAATACAACCCCCACAGGGTGATCAGGACCCTGGCGCGAATCAGCCATACTCGACACAACCCCCTGAAATGATCTGGTGTACAAGTCATCAAAATGTAAAACGTGAAAAAGAAGGCTAGATTGACTATAATTCGTCATTGTTTTGATTCCACCAGTATTATACAAAATAGGACTGGACGCCCTCAACTCACGTAGTAACTTAGAAAACTGTAAAGGCTGGGTGCTGGATCCTAAATGTAGATACAAATGGATAAAGGTACTAGGACAGCACTCCAATTAATGATTGGATCATGGATCATCTTGGATAATGACTACAATAGAATTCCTACAATCCATTTGAAACAATCTTTTTAACCTAATCTTACTTGTAACCTAATGTCACTTACTTTTACTTAACGTTTTTATTTATTTCTTACTGTAGCTATGTTACTTTAACACTTATTGACTTTTCTTACTCTTATTTTACCTCGAATTTGACTGTGAGCAACTGCAACTAAATAATTTCCCTGAGGGGATCAATTAAGTATTCTGATTGTTATTGCCACACAACGGACTTTTCGGGCAGTGTTCCAAGCGGTTTTTCGGTATCTTAAACTGAATAAACTAAAACAAACTGAAATTATACTATCAGGCCAAAAAACTAAAAATAAATAAAAATGGACTCTTCTGATGCCCATTCCAGCCCCGCTGTATGATGCTATACATCACCACATACTGAGGAAAAGTCAATGTCAACATGTAAAATGACAAAAGTGGGTCCTTTAAACTCATTCTGGCAGTTACTTCCACTTTTATTAGACAGTGTGGTGAAGTAAACTAACCTTAATATAATCTTCAAGTTTGTCCTTGTCCATAGCAAGGGCCTGTGCCAGAGCCTTGAAGTCCACATGGTTCTTCCTCATCAGGAACATTTCATGTTGGCTCTGTGCAAGACAAAAGGACACAAAACATCGGTAACCAATGAGTAAGCTTTTCATATAAGCAGGAGTTAGGCACGGGCATCAACCAAAGGTCCCTCTCTCGCCTCCAACTGGCTCAGAGTGCAGCAGCTGGGACGACATCCCATCACACCTATCCTGGCTTTGCTCCATTTGCTTCCCTGTTCATTTTAGAATTGATTTTTAAGATTTTACGGAACCCTTTGAAAGCAAGCCTGGGTCTGGCTCCAATTCGCTGAATCACACTTTTTTTAAATCACTTGTTAAACCCCATTTTTAAAGACTTGCTTTCATGTGATGTCTCTTTTTAATCTGGATTTTTTATTTATTTTATTGTTTATATTTATATGCCTATATATTTTTTAGTTTTTATATATTTTTTCCTGTTTTAATTTGTTTTTTTATTGATTTGGTCTTCTCACTACTATGTTTTGCGTCTCATATCTTCTTGTTTTTATTTACCCAATTTTGTCTTATTAATGTTTGGCTCCCCTGTTTTGGTTGTTTGTCACAGCATTTTGTAAACTCTTTTTAAAAGGTGCTATATACATAAAGATATTATTATTATTATTATTATTATTATTATTATTATTATTATTATTATTATTATAATAATATTATTATTATTATAGAGCTGCCATACTTAACTGGATAATGCCGTGAATGATATCCTTTTATGATTATAAAGCCCATAAAACGTAGGTTGATTCAAATAGACATATCAGATTCTAAGTTAGTTGAACTTTGAAATAATAGCTGTACTGTATACATAACAATATCCAGGCAGCCATTTTAATTGTGTCCTCCAATATTCACTCCATTTAAATAAGTGGCTGCTATTTATTTTAAAATATTATCACGTCATAAAGTTCATATGCCCCGAGAAGATTTCAAAGACTTACAAATACAGAGAACAGATTGTTCCAAAGTTGGACACTTACACATTGATCTTGGTATTGAGGTAGTTTACTTGGGAAGAACTTGCTGATTTTACACACAGTATCAACCATTCCTCGGCCCTCCCTGAACATCCACATAATGACCTGGATGGAGACAATAAGAGAGAGAGAGAGAGAGAGAGAGCGAGAGAGAGATAAACAGAACGTGTGAAACAGAAAAAAATATATAGAAACACAGCCAATAATTACCTTCAGCTGGAACATAAGCGTGAGTTATGCTTCTGCGTTAAATCTACGCCGTTGCTATGTACAGTACAGAAGCTAATCACCGTCACTCTCTCACTTTCTCTACCACACACACACACACGACGGCTCGACGCACAAGTATAAACTTCATATATATATATATATATATATATATATATATATATATATATATATATATATATATATATATATATATATATATATATACTTCATCACTTACGTAGGCTATGGAGAAAGCTCTGTCGAGCCTCCCCAGAACCATAAATCAAGGTTAAGTCAAATGAATGAAAGCTACCACCACTCATCTCCATACCATGGTCTTGAGGCCAAACATGATCTTCATGTGTTTGATGGGAGCCACCAGACTGGGTAGAAGTCTGTAAGTGGCTTCCAGAAAAGCCATCACTCTCTCAAAGTGCTCCATGTCCCTGGTCTTCACGGTGGAATAGACCCGGGCAGAGGCAACACGCAGCCTCCAGGAATCTTCGAGGCTCAGAGGCTGGGAGTCCACATCGGGCCAGTTGGAAGGGTCCACAACTGTAAAGAACCAAAATATAGCATGTCACATCCCCTCGGGATTTACTTTCATTGAAACTGTCAAAAGCAGTGTTTTCCCTAGGTTTGTGGAAGACTTAGGTGCATGTACAGCGGTGCTCATAAGTTTATGAACCTAGAGATTGGCATGGTTTTATTTCAGTTAGCCGGTTTGATTTGCATTGAGAGATGATTTCATGGGAAGTACCCCATGCCAATCTCTAGGTATGGTGAAGGGTATGTGATGATGTGGAGGCCAAGGGAACTTTATCAGGATGCATAGTAACCTGGATCCATGAAATAACTGGTCTTTCAAAATAAAAGTCTGCCTGCCTCTATGGTAATTTAACATAGGGGTGTACTGACTTATGCCCCCTGTATTTTAAGGAAGAACATTTATTTATTTACGATACATTACTCATTCACAAAGAAAATCGGTGTCCTTAAAGGTTGGAATTTTCCTATTTTTTAATTAAGGCATTAAGATCAATTTCCAAAAGATGATTTTTTTTATTCCTCTTTTTAGTTAACGTTAACGTTAACGTTTAGTTAACGTTAGCATGGCTTCATAAACTTATGAGCAGCACTGTATTTGGCGGGGGGGGGGGGGGGGGGGGGGGGGGGGGGGGGGGGGTAGGTATCGAATTCAATTATTTTTAGGCACCGACTAGTCTCGCATTGCCTGACCATATTTGAAATGGTGAGTTCGATCTTCATCTGCACTTCTACTAAATTCGCGACTGTTTGCAATCATTTGAATGACGCAAAAATGACTATAATAATAATAATAATTGAACTATAACGTTAATAATTAAGCCTTACACTAATAAACGTAATATATAAGTTAAGTTAACTGGGTATAGTAATAGAATAAACCAACCTTCCTGTATATCGATAATCTGGTGAGCCCAGGCATACTCTATGATCCACAGCGGGAACTTTGGGAAATCCTCCAAACACTTCTCGGCAGCAGGCTGCATCTCCACTCCTTCCATCAGGTGCTCAGTGACACTACAGCCCGCTGGGGAAAATAAGCCCGCTCATCCTTTTTGAACTCCCATTCATGAATGGGCTGACAAATACACACACAGCTGGACA
This sequence comes from Zingel zingel, assembly GCA_023566125.1. NCBI lineage: Eukaryota > Metazoa > Chordata > Actinopteri > Perciformes > Percidae > Zingel > Zingel zingel. The sequence goes on from CM042320.1 coordinate 24,567,275, forward strand.
TGTACCGGCAAGTTACGGATGTCAAGTGTTGAACACTCCCAGTTCTGGGACCGTTTGGTTTGCAGCAGGTCGTTTCGAAAAATGTTACAAATTACTTCCTTGTCGAACTGACTGGCCTTCGAAATAAAGTTTTGTAAAGGAATTGTGCTCCGATAACTCATACAGTCTATGCGATAACTACGTGCACAACACGTGTAGACTTTTATTGTGAAGTTTACGTTGTTGACCTGGAACTAGTTAGACAGAGCCGTGAACGTCTTTTCCCCTGTTTCTTTCACCTTCAATCCTGAATATTTGGTCCTTTTCAGTTAGCGTGAAGGCGCACACGTTAGTGTAAGGTAACGGAACTCTGCAACCTCTTTAAATGTGCAACTACTACGCTTAGTAGCTACGCTAAGTAGCTAGTAGCGTATTCCAAATAACTGCACCAACATGCTAACGACTGGGGTTGAGCGGTTGTTGAATAATGCGCGTACGCAGTGTGCATGTTTCGTAGCACCTGCGTATCCCGTCGGCGGTGTTTGCCCTTGATATCCATGTGTTTGACTGCCAAAAGTACGGAGAAAGCGCTGCTCCAAACTAACCGCATATGTTTTGTGTTGACAGATTAAAAAAAAAAACAATAACAAAAAAAAAAAAAAAATATATATATATATATATATATATATAAACAAACAAACAAACAATTACTACTACCAGTGGTAGTAGTAGACACTGTGGAAATGGAAGGACTATGTAGCTGCAGTAATTCAAATGTATTAGTGTATATTTTTTTTCTTGGGGAATTTCCACCTTTAATGGATAGGAGAAAGGGGGTGAAGACGTGCAGTAAACCGTCACAGGTCGGACTCGAACCCTAGACCTTCTGCACCTCTACATATGTGCGCCCGCTCTACCAACTGACGAAATAGCACAAAAGTGTGTTGATACACCTGTTGACATATTTTTGGTCTGGGTCTGTTTTCATGGTTTGTTCGAGGTCCTTTAATTCTAATAAGGGAAACCGCGATGCTACAGTACAGCATACAATAATATTTTACAGGTGTATTATTTGTCTTTCCACGTACTTTTGGATAGGGCTGCAACTAACAATTGTTGTAATTGATAATATGAATTGCTTAGTTGTCCATCAGACGTCCTCAAATGTCTTGTTTTGTCCACAACTCAAAGATATTCAGTTTACTGTCACAGAGGAGAAAAGAAACTAGAAAACATTAACATCTAAAAAGCTGGAATCAAAGTTTTTTTTTTTATCATAATAGTTGGGGATTCATTTAAAAATCAACTAATCGATTAATCTTTGCAGCATAATTTTGGACACACAGTGTATCAAGCGTTGGGGCAAGATTGGACCTGAACAAATATGACTTTGTCATCAAAGCAGGGATCTCATAAAATCTCAAAATGTGGCACTAGGTCTTCATGCCACAGGGTTAAGAATTTAACTAAATGGCCTTCTTTTGTATAATTTTTCCTACAGTGCTGTGGGTCACTCCGCTTTCGTGTGATACGTCATCCCACCTTCAGCTCTACCATGACCTCAAAATCATGTGTGTTCCTGCTCCAGCGCTCCAGGATGGGGTTCAGACTTTGTGCGTCCAAAGTGCCTCGCTGCAGTGCCGGGCCAAGATTAACAATAGTGACTCCCACCTGTCCTCCAAACATCTCACCCCGGTCGCCTGTACCCTGCAGTCGCTCTTACTCCAGCAGCATCAAGGTGCGCCCCTATCTTCAGTACATGAAACGCAAGATCATACCCCCTCCCTGTCCTCCATACAGTCATGTGTGCCAGGTAGGCAACCCCGTGCTGCGTTCACATGCGGCCGCTGTTGACCCTGCATCGATAACAGATCCTGAGATCCAACAGGTCATCAACACTTTGGTGAAAGTGATGCGGAAACTTGAGTGTGTGGGACTGAGTGCGCCTCAGATTGGGGTGCCACTCCGCATCCTGGCCCTGGAATATCCCGAGAAGATGCTGAAAGAGAGTTTGCCTGCATCGAGGGAGGCCCGTGGTCTTTCCGTCCAGCCCCTGAGGATCTTTGTCAACCCCCAGCTGAGGGTCCTCGATGGACGACCCGTGCTCTTTCAGGAAGCCTGTGAGAGCATCTCAGGCTTCTCTGCCACAGTTTCACGCTACCTGTCTGTGGAAGTGTCTGGTATGGATGTTATAGCTTAATCCTGTGTTTTTGTGGCTTTTAAATTATTTTGTGCCAAAATCTCATTTGCTGAGACTGTTCAGGCTATAAAAAACAAAGCACATTGTGTAAAATTTGGCTTTGTAATTCATCCAAAACATGAAAAAAAGTTTTAAAATGGAGTATCCTTCATTATCAAAAAGTGTTAAGGATGCTGATACTACCATAACTTTCTAATGGGGAATAAAGATAAGGTAGATTTTTATTGTCCAGAAGGAAATTAGTTTTGGACAAACAAACAGTATTTGCTGTTTAGAGAATTCTAAACAACATAGTACATACATACATACATACATACATACATGCAGTACTCAGACACAGACTTTTAACACTCCGCATGGAAATCCTAATGTCCCATAGTTGACTACCACTAGCCAACAAAAGTTTATTTAAATGTGGCCTAATTGGTTCAGCTGTGTTGCGAACAGCAAGGTCACAGTCTTTTGACTGAATGTTGGCGCACATTTGTTCCTTTGTTTGGTCGGTAATTAACGCGTGGTTAGGTGTATGATAACGTGGTAAGACTAAAAGAAGAACTATTATTTTGTTTGATTATTTTTTATTTTTTATTTTAAATAAACGGATTGCCATATCCAACTTTATGTTTGAACTATTGGACAACAAGTTATTGATTGGCAATTGTTTGTTCAAAAACACGCATCTACACCGATGCCACGCGTTAATTACCGACCAAACAAAGGAATAAATGTGCGCCAACATTTCCCGTTGTACAACACATCATTATAGTGGTCATAATATGTGCAGTAAGGCCAAGCAGACTTATCAACATAACATCCGGATTAGCTTGCTTGACATTCAGGGTTTGATGGACAGTTGGACAAAGGAGTTCTTAAAGTGGTTGAGTCTGAACTGGGGGACTCTGAAACGTCTGCCTGAAGGGAGAAGCTGGTACTCCGGGTGGAGGACATGGTTGGGATCTGTAATTATCTCCAGAGTGTGGGATCTTGTCTACTCCCATGATTTTCATGATTTTTTGTGTTAGCCAGGTAATCTGGGCTTTCAGCTGAACACACATTAGTTTCTTTGTCTCTGATTAGCAGATACATCAAAGGGCAATTTCTGATGCATTTCTGTATTTTGTTCTTGTCCCTCTGCATGCTCACCCTGCAGGTCTGAATGAGAAAGGTGAAGCGGTCACGTGGCAGGCCAGTGGCTGGCCAGCTCGTATCCTCCAGCACGAGATGGACCACCTGGAGGGGATCCTCTACATCGACCGTATGGACAGCAAGACCTTCATCAACATCAACTGGCAGGCGCACAACGAATAGAAGATCCTTAGGGCAGAGCATAGACATTTACATAAGAATCTCTAAATCTGATGACATGCAATGATTTGATTTAAGTTGTAACTCCAATCAGCCTACATTGTCTTGATGAAAGCTTCAACATTTGCTGTTTTGAGCACATGGTGTCTGCTTAATCTTTCATGTGAAAATTCTTGTGGCTTGTAGAAAGTGATACATTTTGGTTTCTGGTTCCGGTTGGAATAAGAGCTAGAAGTCAGGATCATTGTGAATTGCTTCAACTGAAAATCCATCACTGGAAGTGAAGTTTCTGGGATTGGCAGAAGCTGCAGGGCCCAAACTCCAAAGCAATGATGTTGCAGTATGTCACATTAAAGTGCAAGCCAATAGAGCCATGTTCTGTAGCCTTCAGGTCTTTGTTTAATCAATAAAGAGGCGGATATGTTAATTATAAAAAGAGTAGAATCCTCAACATCTGCCACCATCCCAAAGAATAAATACAACTAAAATGGAGCAAAGGAGATTTCCCATTTTTCTCAATTATTTCCTTTTGTTCAACTTGTAAAACTGATCATTCTACTGATTTTACATGTGAATGGAGAAATGGATGGAGCGTGAACCTAATCAACCTTGGACAGGGGACATGAGCAGGCATGACCCAGGAGAAACATAGTAACAGCTGAAAGAGATATCTATATATATATATATTTTTTTTTTCATGGATCTGTCTTTATGCTTAGGACATTTAAACTGTTTGTGTCATTGTGAGTTGAGTGAAAAGTCTGCATTATATTGCAAGAGCAAGTAAAGGGAGGATAACACCACAACATCACAATGTTCTGAAACAGTTCGGTAGTCTGGTCATTTTACATCCAGGTTTTCACCTTTCTGCACATTTATTTTTTTAGCATAGCATATCCAAAACACTAACTGTTTTGATACTAAATGAAAATTAGGGGACAGTTTGGCCTTGGGCCACATAGAAACCCATGAAATTATCCAACTATTTATCTGTCACCCAGCTTAAAAAGGCCACTTTTACTAGAAAGCTAAAATTTTGATAAATAGGTCAAATGCATACATCATTACATTGCCACCCCTTTTGTTTAAAAGAAAGCAAAATAAAACACATTAAACACACAAAGTGTATTGACCTTTTTTTTTTTTTTTTTTACTCCAGTCTGTGTGCAGGCAACACATACAGATGAAAACAAACTTCCTTGTGCTTCACACTAAATTACATTTAAGTGAACCAAGAGCACAAACTGTAATCACAACTTACAAGTCTCAACAATACATAACATGTTCATAATGCTGGTAATGGTAAATATGGCCACGTACAGAATAACTAGAGGCAGGTTCAGCCCAGACAAAACGTAGCAAAACTTGTAACTGAAAAAGGGGATGCGTTGAACACCCTGCTGTGTGCTCAGTGCACTGCCTTTTTATTACGAGTTTACATACATACACGTCGTAGCTGATTGGGTAACATCTCTGACACACCCACAAAATGAGAGAAGACTACCTCAAAGCTCGTTGCACTTTCCTTTAACCTGGAAGCAGTAGCAAGATGGTGCACGTTTTGAGACTGAACGTGCCCATGATGACAGTGATCAGTCTCAGAAAGGAGGACCAAAATAGAAAAATTGAGTAGCGTCAAGGCAACATTTGAATTTAGATATATTTCACTTGATTTAAAAAAAAAAAAAAAGAAGGGGATTTCTGTTTCCAGTAGGCAGATTTAAGGCACTGTGATTTTGCTAGCTGTGCCTCATTAGTGCAATACCTTTCAAATACAAATCACACAGAAGACGACTGGTCAAAAGTTTGGCCACATGCGCACACAACAGGATTTCTGTACCAACAATCTCTACAATACTCGTTTCCACAATATCTGCACAGAACCAGAGGCTTTCTGAGACAGGCCCTCCCACAGGAGCACACTCCCAGTGGCTTGATCACATGGTGATTTTGGCAGAAGTCTATCTCTCTGCAGGAACCAGAGTGGAAGACGCCGCAGCTGAGACACAGGACCTGGGGGTCCAGCTGGGCGAGGTCGCAGCACGTATGGTAGCCGATTGGATGACGAGATGGAAGTATTGACTTAAGGTCATCACACAGAGATAGGGAGGACATTGCTGCACTGCTGCTGGTGAGAGTTGGCGATGCGCTCATATCACTCACCCTGAGGCTCCCATCCTGTGGCGACAATTCTTTCATCTCTTCGGTCGTATTGTCAGGGTAGGGATGAATGCAGTGGGCCATGTAGCAAGTCTGGAACAAGGCACAGGTAATGTTGTGCAAGGCGTTGCATTCAACACAGACGTAAAGACAAAGAGGAGAAGATTGGAGACAGCTGCAAAGGTGGTCGGCTTCAGCCTCTCTCCTGCAAAGCCCCATTGCTTCTCCCTGCAGACTGCGTGACTGCGAGTCTGCTTCGTCAAACCTAGACTCCTCCCAGGAACGCCTGCCTTGCCGCCCGCTGGCCGAGGAGCCTCTGGTAATCACCGATTCCAGTGGCGAAGTCTTAGTCAGCTGGCAGCTGAGTGTAGAGATGCAGACGTTGTCTCTAGCAGAGAGGGCGCTGGATGAGGAAGACAAGGACCTGACTCCGTTGCTGTGCGTTTTGGCAGCAGAGGGTGATGCGCTGCTTGGAGTCACCCAGGTTAAAGAGCGGGGACTCTCATCATCATTACCAACCGCCTCCCTCTGCCCCCCGTTAACATGCTCGTCAGTGTACAGATCTACTTCTCCATCAAACGGCTCCATCAGTGGCTGGTTGACGTCCAGAGTCTTCTTGGTGTTGTCCAGGGCCACCTGTTGACATGCACGGACAATGAATTCTCAACTATTTAAATGTATTTCCTGTTTACTAGGATTAGATCCTGTTGATGCTGTGTTCAGTGCATTCTGCTGTTCTCAAACAGTGGTGTAGGGCTGAGTATCAAACCTCAATCCTTTTTTTGGTAGCGACTAAAATGTGGCCACAGCAGTGAGATTTTAAAACTGTCCAATACTGAAAGATTGCAACGAGTGTGACTTAGGGCTGGGTATGTCAAACAATACCCTGGTAGAATAGGTTTGGTTCCAGGGGCATCCAAGCAAAATATGAAATCATTCAAAGAGACAGTTAGCAAGATTTCTGTTGCATTTTATGAGCCTAATCTAAACTGGATTTATGTTTCAAAAGTATAGGAGAAATATAATATTAGCAGGGCTACTCAGTAAATGAGACTCACAGATGTGGAAGGAAATGTATTCAAAACCAAACTGTAGAGCTGCAAAGATTAAACGATTAGTCGTTACGTGATATTGGTAAGTATGGGTAAGCCAATCAGACGCAGAGTAAGGCAGAGGAGGGCGTGACATGCTTTCGTCATCCTACGAAATGCAAATTCGCAAACTGCAGCAGGTTTGTAATAGACCGGGGGTCTTCACTGTTTTTTAGGCCAAGGACCCTCTACCTGAAAGAGAGAGAGTTGGGACCCCCCTACTACATATTGTATGAAATTAAGTTGCATATTAAAATAGGCCTACAGTAACGTGAAGGGTGGCCTAAAGCCTTTACACATACCTTTTTGTGTACAATACTAAGCTATTAAAATAATTATTGACATTCATATATTTATACATCATGTTTTGGTGTTAAACATACATGTAGCACAGTAAATCCTTAAGCTTAACTATCTGTGGATGGCTACCTTACCGATAGGCTGATTTATCTTTGCTAATAATATGTTGGACTAATGTTTATGTATATTTTCAGACGTTAACTTTTTTTTAATTTTTTTTTATGATTAAACAATAACTTGGGGCCCCCCTGCAGTAACTTTAATGACCCCCTAAAGGTCCCGGACCTCCTCTTGAAGCTCTCTATAATAAACAATACAAAAAGAAAATCACGAGTGTCTTTTGCGATATGTCGCAGCCTTTCCCGATACGTATGCGTATTGCGCCAGTTGATAGTGCGATGACGATAAAAAAACGATATATATTGTGCAGCCCTAGTTCGCTTTCACTTAAAATAACGACAGCTGAGCAGTTTGACAAAGCCCTAGCTGAACACAGCCGGATGCGTCAACATATTTATGACACTTTGTCACCTCTTCGTTCAGGCACACATCCCGTTGTCTATGTGGGATGTGTGTCTGAACAAATGATTTGGCATCTTTGGAAGCTTTGAGATCTCCAATAGAATAAAAACAATGTCTGGCAGCACAGCAGGAGTCTGTAATGACCCACCGTTTGGGTTGAATTAGTGGGGTTGCAAAAGAGGAAAAGCATCCCATCTCCACAAAACAGGGGTTATAGATTCCATTTCTAAATAAAGATCTCACCCCATGATTGATAGAGCAATTTGCCAAATGCCAGGCAGACATACCTGTACGCTGTTTCCTCTCTGCCGCTCCCTGACCACGCTCAGCTCCCAATGGGCCTCACCACCGTGCTTCCCTAGAGCAGTCTGAAGGAGGCGACACTCGCAGCGGGCAAGGAAGAAGGCACATGACAAGCCGAGGAGTTGATCCAGAGAGGCAGGACTGACTCTGGGCGGCAGGAGACGAAGCTGCTCGTGCCGAGACGAGCTGGGCTGGTATCCTAGCAGGCCAAAGAGTTTCTCAATCTGTGGCATCGACAGCACCGGTTTGATATAGTGGGTGAACATACCAGAGTACATCTAGGACACAAAAGACAAGAAGAAAATAGGATATTTTATGATTTTGTCTGTCACGCCCAAAAGTAAAACTACTGAGCGTTTAACACTGGATTTTTATTCTTGTCAGGGTTGAAAAAAAACATTGGACTTATAAATACTATGTGAATAAAAAACTGGTGCTAGTGGGACATCAGGGATTCCCCCCCCCCCAGTGTATTGCAAGCCTGGTGGCCCACCAGGCCAAAGTTGCCCCCCACCAGGCCTAAGCCACTGGGAATTATTTTTATGTATTTCAAGACGTTTTTTAAAACTACAGTTACAGTGGGGCGGCTTGGTTGGAAACTTAGATGTAGTCATATTTTTTGACTTCATGTAGGGCCCTCTGGAATCCGTCTTATAGCTTTATTAAACTTTTTATCAATTTTTGCGATTCCCTCCATGAATCTGTGATCACAGAAACTATTGGGCTCTACATTAACGCTGCCATCAGCCTGGGACTGTCCAGGCCGGGCCCTCGTCACAAAAAGACACCTGCCACCGGGCAAAACTACTTTTCTGGGGGAAACCCTTGACATTGTATGTATTGTGTACATTTTATTCTAAACTTGTATATACATGCACATTATTTTCATTCCTTTAAGTATATTTTTAAGTCGTTCTGGCATTTTTAGCTTTGCCATCTTATTTATTATTTCTAGTATATTTCTTGTATTTTCTATGTGTGTGTGAGTGAGTATGTATGCATGTCCTTGTAACTTGCTGCTGTATCTGAGTAATTCAGTAAAGTTTATTCATCTATCTATCTATCTATCTATCTATCTATCTATCTATCTAATACTTAGAAAGAAGAAACTCAGCAGTAAAACACAAATAAAAATCAGAAATTCAATACGTGCAGCTCTTTTTTTCAGCCAACCTTGACTACTTTGTACTCATCCCTCCAGGGACCGAGGTACAGGTTTAAGGCTGCTTGCTCCAGGACCTCGAAAGCTTTAGCCAGGCCTTGCAGCCCTCCTCTGGCTTTGACTTGCCCTGCACTGGCTGCTGTTGCTGATGCGGCTGCTGTGAGCGACTCCTCCATCACGCTGAGTGGATCCAGACCCAGGCAGTGTGTCTCCTGAGCATCTCCGTCCTTCAGCAAGCCCTCCACCTGCTTCCACAGCTCCTCGTCTCTGCATGCCAGGTTGGAGCCTCGTCCCACAATTTGCTGCTCCAGACTGTGATCATAGGTGGCCAATAGATCCCTGGCTCGGTGCCTGGAGATGCTCATCGCTGTTATTCAGCTGAGAGTGGGACAAATAGGACAATGAAATGAAGGAGGAAACTGTGGCACGTACTGTATCTCCCCTGTTCATGAATGAACTGTTTCTACATAATTCATATTTAGCCAACACTGATCTAAACTATTATTTTAAAAGTTTATTTATTGTGCAGTACTCCCTCTTAAGAACTTCTTTTCTTGAATAAAAAGCTGGATGACATTAAGTAGGAAACTTGCATGTTAAATAATACTGGAAATGTTAAGTTAAATATTACAACATTTACCCGCATATGTTTGTTCCGAGAGTAAACACACTAAATGTGAAAGTGAAAGTGAAACTTATGACACGTTGGCCTAGCTACTTTTGTTATGAGCCAAATACCGTGTTGGCCAACATACAGTTTTCAAAAAACTGGCCGGTAATATATGAACTGACATAAGTCTGAGAAAAAGTAAAAGTCGTCAGCATCTCATTTTCACGTTAGCATTAGCTCAATCTAGTTCCACACTGACTAGCTAGTTTTGCTAGGTTACCGGTTACTGTTGCGTTTTGGTCCTTTTTTAAAAGGCGAGAAATCCACACCAAATTCCTTATACATATGAGCAAATGTAAGACTCTCCACCTTGTTTACTAAAATAGATTTGATATAAAATACCAGAAATGTGCAAGCTGTTCTTCAATTCGATTAACATACAATCAAAATGATATGAGCCGTTCTCTACCGTGGGGAAAGACCCCAGGAAGTAACAACGAATTTCCTTAGAAGAGCTCAAATGTCATGTCAAGAATAGTTTAACGTTGTTTTGGGCAGACGCCGAATTAAATGGCGACTCTCGGTAATGTAGGTATCGCTGTGCCTCGGGTTTTAGAAGGTATGATATTTTGTCGATTCGCAAGTAAACATTAAATTACTAGAATTATGAACGACATCTCAATCCAAAAGAAAAGTACTAGTGTCGGAGCTAAGCTAGCGTTACCTAGCCGCTTTAGCTGAAAGTTTGATGAAAGTAGAAGCTTTGATTGATACACCAGATACACACAAACTCACCTGTGTCTGGCACTTATTCAGATGTGTATCGATTAATCAGGTAACTAAAACATGTCCTGCCACACAGTCACCGTGCAGCTGATAGCCACTTGATTGTCCAGGGATAAAGTAAACATTGTCACGTGGCACGGATTTTCCCAGACGGGTGCGCATGGTAGGAGCACCAGGACAGGCCGGGGGAGAGGAGTTCTGCAGTGGGAACATGACTTTAAGACTCAAAATGCTGGATCAAAACTACATTGAAAACCATGTAAAGGGAAAATAGACGACAACTAGAAATGGGGAAATTAATTGATAAAAATTACCAATTTGCCAGGTTTATATCTAGCCTACTTATGGGCTACTGTCAAAAGCGAGTCATCCACTAGATGGCAGCATTTCATCTTTTAGGCGCCCTCCTGACCTCTACAGGGGTCTTCGACGTGTTTGAGGGCCAAGGACCCTTCAGCTGAAAAAGAGACGGAGCAGGGACGCCTTACATATCCTATAAAATTGAGTTGCATATTGGACCTGCAATAACGTGTAGGGCGGCATATAGCCTTTAGACATACCTTTTTATGGTGCATACAATACTAAGATAATAAAATAATAATTGTTTACATATTCGTGTATTTATACATCATGTTTTGTTAAAATGTGGAACAGTTAATCCTACAGTTTAACTGTATCTGTGGATGGCTTCATTACCTATACCTTACAATCAATGTTTTGTAAAAAAAAGATTTGTCTTTACAAATAATATGTTGGATTCATGTAAATGTATATTTTCAGACATATTTAGGCCTTTTTTTTAAACTATCAAACAATAATTTGGTTGCCCCCCCCCCCCCTGCAGAAACTCTGAGGACCCCCTAGGGGGTACCGGACCCCCTTTTGAAGATCTCTGCTCTACATGAACCGATTGACCTTGTCGTTATCACACACTGACACTGCTGTCCTGTGAAGCCTCCTTTGTTGATCTGCAGGCGTGGCTTCAGTGACACTGGTAGAAGGGCGGAACTGTGGCCCCTGAGTTTAGTTTAAAGCATCCTGGTTGGCCCAAGATGCTCAACACAAGTCAGCAGCTTCATACACAGAGTCATCTTCCATCCTCCAGCAGGCCTGTGCAACTACAGCCAGCATGTCAAACTCGGACAGGGTTGTGTTAGCTCTAGGAGGAGCGGGCACAGTGGGCTCCGGCATCGTGAAAGCACTGCTGGACAAAGGTAAGCTGCCCAGGGGCCACTTGGACGGACACACACACACACACACACACACACACACACACACACACACACACACACACACACACACACACACACACACACACACACACACACAAACTTCTCTACGGCTAAATCGACCTAAAATATTGTCAATATACTACTATATGAAGCCGAAGGATATTATATTTATATAAGTCTCACATGCTAATTAGTTTGGAGACTGTCTTAACAGTTTTACGCACAGCTGGTGACTCTCGCGGATTTTACGCAGGGGGGATTGCATAACGATAAACTGCAGAGCAGACATTTATGAGCGAACGATCCAATAATCAGGTATTGCTGTGCTGTAGCCTCTATTCGGTGCGTAATGTGCCGGTTGGACTGTCAATCGCTAACCTTTAAATAATGTAAATACATGTCTTTTTAGTGTGTGTTGTGAGCGTTTTGGTTTATAATAGTTGGGATGTTTCCACTAGTGGTCCCATACACTGACATTATTTGATCTGTGCTCTGGTTTCAGACTCTGAAACATCATCTTTTTTTTATTATAAAATTAAATGTTATGGTTGGAAGTAAGCTAGTTGAGTGTAATTTTGGTTTCATCTTCATCCCTGTTTAGAGGCAGTTTCACTCCGTATAAGCTGCAATCTTTTTGGTTTCTTCATTGTGCTGTGCTGCCTTTGCACTCTGCATGAACCAGTGCAGCATGCCGTGATGAGAGTGCATTTGTTTTGGATTTACATTGCACATCCATAGCTTTGCTGTTTGGATTGAGCAGAAAGTTACCATCTGCTGCCCTGTCACGTTTATCCCTCTGATGGCCTTGATAAACAGATTTGGACAATGTATGCCTGTTAGTGAATGTTCATTTTCATGTAAAAGGGATTAGTCCTAATTTATATGTGTCAAAGGTGCTGGTTTTGTCTGTCTGCACAATAGATTAATGTAGTATCTGATATGTGTGTGTGTGTGTGTGTGTGTGTGTGTGTGTGTGTGTGTGTGTGTGTGTGTGTGTGTGTGTGTGTGTGTGTGTGTAGGTTTCAAAGTCGCAGTAATCTCCAGGGACAGCAGCCGGCTGGAGAGGCTCCAATCATTCGTCTCTCCCAACACAAAGGACAACCTCACCACTGTAGTGGGGAATGTGGGTAAGTTGGGTGGCGCATCCTTCCATCAATCATTCATCTACTGTAGATAGCTGTGTCATCCATTCATCCACTGAACCCACCACATGTGCAGTTTCCTTAATGGGTGGAGAGGTGGGGAATGTTTGCTCTTCAAGGTAAATACTGTTACCAGCATAAACACTATTAATAAAAAAAAACAATGGGGAAACTCCAACTCGACCGACCAGTGTTGTAACTTCATCACTACCTCATTCCCTTACTCACTTACTCAGTGGCTGCGTCCGAGATGTGGACTTGAGACTTGGTGACTTGGACTTGAGTCATCTAGAGTCACCGTTTTGATGACTCACGTCTTGACTTGACAAAAAATAAATGACTTTAGACTCGACTTGGACTTGTAAGTGACAGTGATACCTGGTTTAGCAAAGTAGGTAGCCGTATGCAACACTTGAAATGCAACGATGCATCTGTAACTTATTCTCTTATTGTAAATGAATGAGTTTCTGTCCGAGCAAAACATTCATCGCAATTCCATGACCTACCGGAAACGCTAACTTACAGTAATATACACCGTTAAGAAAAGAGCTGTAAAGCAACACTATGTAACCCCCCTACAGGTTGTCTCATCGGAACTACAGCTCACACTAAAAGTTACATAGTGTTGCTTTAAGACAGCAGGTGTGGGTAAAAACATTACATTACTGCTTTTGTCCAAAGTGGCTGCTAGAATCAATACAAACTGAAAGTTACATATACTGCCTCTTTAATGACTAGACTTGAGGCATGATGACTCAGATAGCTGTAAATACAAAATACTATAATTTAATGTTGTCATGTTTCTGTCTAACTATCAAGTATGCTATGTAGCAGCAGCAGTGCAAACTGTGAATCATGATTGGATGACTCAAAAAGCTCCCGGTATGTGATTGTCATGATTGGATGACTGGCGGTCAGTCCTTGCTATGGCAACACAACATCAAAGACCCCTGATGAAGCCTCTTTAGTCTGACCAGACCACCACAATGGCTCTGTCTGTGCCACGAGTAATCACTTTTGGATTTAAAAATTTCACACGAAAAAAAATGCGAACGGCTGAATGCAAGACCTGCTCATCGAAAAAAGCGACTTGATTTGGGACTTGACTTGCCTTATAGTCTCGCTTTGCCAGACCTTCCTCCACAGCGCTGCAGAGGAGGGTCTGCCTAGTCCTCACAGCATTCTGGGATGGGAGAAAAACCTGCTCTGGTTTATTGGCATTTCTTTAAACCAATCACAACCGTCTTGGGTGGCACTATGTGCCGGTGCCTCTGCTAAATAGCCTCAGGAAGGAACTTGTTTTGGTGAAACGCGTAAAAGTTTAAAAGTAGTTTTAGTCGTGCGAGAGAAAACTCAGATTGGACAGATAGTCTAGCTAGCTGTCTGGATTTACCCTGCAGAGATCTGAGGAGAGGTTAGAACGCCAACACAAAGGAAGAGGAAGGGGACGGACATCTGGCCGAAAAAGCGTGACATCCAGCAGAATTTCCGGCGGCAACGGAGCAATCCTGGAAGTGGAACATCGTGGATATAGACTAGACTTGTTTTAACTGTCTCAGCGGAACCACCACCTGGAAGCTTTTCCTCTCCTAAATTCTTCTCTCCGTTCCAGGGTCAGAGGAGGGAGCAGAGGAGGCAAAGCAGGCCCTGCTGAAAGTGGTGGGGAAGGTGACAGACATCGTCTCCTCTCTGGGCTTCAGTTGGTGGCAAGGAGGACCCCCCCACACACAGTCTCTCAAAGACCTACACTGGGTGAGCACACACACATAAACCAGACATCGGCTAGACCATGAGACTGCCAATGGTTTTGATTAAATATTGAATTTTCTTTGCATTCAGGTAACTATATATACATTCTATTACTTTTATCAGTTATAGTGGAGGCAGTAATGGTAGTTATAAGAGTAGTCATAGTAAGCATGTCCTGGTTTTCCTGTTACAACATGTCTAGTCTCGCTTTGCCAGACTTTCCTCCACAGCACTAAGGAAGAGGGTCTGGCTAGTCCACACAACTTTCCGGGATGAAAGAAAAACATGCTCTGGTTTATTGACATTTCTTTAAACCAATCACAATCATCTTGGGCGGTGCTAAGCGCCAGACGGAGCCACGGTGCCTCTGCTAAATAGTCTCAGGAAGGAACTTGTTTTGGTGGAACGTGTAAAAAGTAGTTTCAAAAGTAGTTTTAGTCGTGCAACAGAAAACTCAGATTGGACAGATAGTCTAGCTAGCTGTCTGGATTTACCCTGCAGAGATCTGAGGAGCAGTTAACCATAGTCCTCACAAATCCACCAGAGGTTAGAACGCCAACACAAAGGAAGAGGAAGGGGACGCACATCCGGCTGAAAAGAGGAACATTCGGCAGAATTTTCGGCGGCACGGGAGCAATCCCGGAAGTGGAACGTAGTGTATATAGACTACATCATGAATGAATGTTGTTGCAGAAGCGTTTCCTCTGCTACAACAATGACATTTCTGATTCTTGTCTGATTATTTCATGTTTCATCCCCCGTCAACTCTGCAGGTAATTGAGACATTACTTTTCAGCACATTTGTGTCATGGAAGGCCTTCTTCCCCTTGGTGAGGGACGACTCCAACTGTACCTACACCTTCATAACAGGTGATTGCTTTAGCCGTTTATTTCTACTATTAGCACGGGTCTGTCAAATGTATGTAATGGAGTGTAGGAGGTGCTCATCAGTGCATGTGAGAAACACTGAGAGAACTGAACTGATGTTTGGTTTTTCTACATACAGAAGCCAAATACAAAGGCTCATGCAAAATGAGTGAGTCATTCAAAGGCAGTTTGAGTAGTTGTTTGGTTTATGAACATGGTGGAAGATGTTGTTCGGTGTTTCTCAAAGCCCAAGATGACGTCCTCAAAGTCTTGTTTTGTACACAAAGATATTCAGTATTTGATAAGAGAATTTTCACTCAAGCCAATTAATCCATTATCAAAATAACAGTATCCTGAGTAAACTTTGACATATACCAGTCAGTGATAATCCATCAACATACATTACTCTTTCCTACTAGTCAAAATAATTCATAATTTCAGTTACTTTAACTCAGAAATTAGGTATAATGGTATAAGTTTAATTGACCATAATTCCAAAAAGAAGTGTAAAACTAGTGGTAATATGTTGTAATGAAGTTGGCTAAGAAAGTATAACAGAGACACAGACCGGGTCACTTTTGACCCGGGAGGACAACAAGTGCATGGTCGATGGGAAAACAACACAAGGGTTAAACAGTGTAAAAATCATACAAGCCTTATACAGTTAGGTTGTTTGGTAACCGTGACTTTCCTGTGTGCCAGGAGGAGCAGGTGATAAGTTGCTGATGCCTGGTACAGGCTTCCTGACGGTCGGCTCTGCCAGCACCCTGGCCTTCTGCCAGGTTCTACGAGAGGAGTATCCTGAGGTGCCCTGCAAACTCAACCAGGTGAGACTTCAATGGGATTACACACCAAGACTTCAATTAACAAAACACCAAAGCTGATAGAAGATATCTACCTGACCTGAACTTCTTCCGGGAATCGAACTCTGCTCTGCTGCTTGAAAGACTTGTGTTTTTGGATCCAACCATCCAAACCAAACTAACCAGCCAACCAGCAAGGCTGCAGACCAGATAAGAAGGAGAAACACAGCTACTTTTAAACATTATCAAAGACTTGGATATCAACAGGTTTTTGGATATGTGCACACATCGCAACGCTGACCTTTTCAAGAAGGTGTTGAATGAAAGAGAGATGCTGGGTTTGCACGGTCCAACAAGTCTGCTGCCGGCGGTAAACTTAGAAAAAAATCCTATTTTGCACAGCCACATGTAAACGGAAATATTAGTGGAATATTCACTTTCATTAGCCATGTAAACAGCTTAGTTGGAATATCTATTTTTTCGGAAAAGGGCAAAACCCGTAAAATTATGTGCATGTAAACATAGTCATTGTGGTGGAATGCATACAATTCCTATTTGTAGCTATTTGTATGAACGGTTCATAAACAGCCTGCTCCTTCACACCATTCCCGTCATCTCTAACCCACTATTGTGTGTATCCTCCACTCTCTCTTCATCCCTGTCTCCCTTCATTGATTGGTTCTGGCAGGTGAAGATCGACGCAGGTGTAGCCACTCCAGAGCGCATGACACCTGGTTACCTGAACCACCTGGACCTGGGCGAGGCGGTTGCCACCCTTGTGGAAAGACGAAACACCTCCCACACCGTCTTCACCGTCAACTGTCCTGCAGACTTAAAAACTGTCCTTCTGGAGAGGAACCTTTAGACTTGGAAACCCTTGCTCCAGCGCTCCCTTGTGGTCACAGCGACACATCTACACGTCTTCTGCTCCTACTCTTACTGAACTCTCCAGAAACACATTTCAATTGTTTTTGGTTCCTGTGTTTTCTTCTCCCACAAGTCTGTACCCCATCCATGCCCAACTTTATGTAAATTGTCTGTTGTTTCAACTAATACTGTATAATCACCCACCTGTTCTCAGATTGTTAACGGTTTTCTCTGCATGTGTTATGTGTGATATGTCTGTTAAAAAATTGCACAGGATTTGAAATACTCACCTTCTCATTGCACTGCTTCTGTACAAATATTATCACACAATTCTGTTCTGTCTTCTACATCGTTGGAAGGCATGATACCCAATGTAATCCCACCATGGATCTACTTAATACACTTGGTATGAAACTAGACCTCTTAAGCCCAGACCATTGGACAGAGCAGGTGAAGATTGAAAGCACAGGAAGGAGGGATTTCGAGAAGTTTTTAAAGACAAAAACTGACTGCAGATGTTTAATGAAGAGGGAAATGGTATTCAACATGTTTTGTCAACAGAAAGCAAAGTGTAACTTTGGTTACAGGACAACTCCACAGGGTATCTTTAACATCTTGACATATGGCTAAAAGTGCAACATGGTTGAAGAGGAGAGGCAATACAATACTTACATGTCGTGTCCTGATATGATTAGGAATACATGTCAACATTTTTTAGCCCTGAGAGTTTCAGACTTGTGAAGTGGTGGACATATTAGAAAAAAACAGACATTTGGTGACTTTAGTCTCAACGTAACTGAACTTTATAAATCTCTACTTGAAGACATTCATGGTGCTGCACTTGGTTGTAAACACAAAATGGGACCGAAGTAGTTAGAATAAAGAATGAAAAAAGAGAGTTCAAATCCTGCATAGTTTTGTCACTTCCACACCCCCCTTTCAGACAATTTGACAAGCGCTTTGTTGAAGCACACTAAGGTGAAAAATTTAAGTTTAAATATGCAGCATTTTGCATTCAAGTACCAATAAAAAAAGATATGTGCCACATCTTTTATCCCGTGTGTTTATTGCTTTTTTTCCCTTCTTTTTTTTTAGCAATGTTAAAGACAAGATTGATTGTCTCTATGGGGACATTGGAGCACTGAAAGGAAATTAATGGAGGAAATTAATGCAAATAATACAGAGGAAGTAGGTTGATCTTTGGGGTGGGGCGGGTTTGACACATTTACAGTACATCCCCCTAGCGTGACTCTCTGTCCCGTTCTCAAGCACCAGCACCGACACCCCCATGGGCCCCTTAATCTGCCACCCGTTATTTGGGCCAGCATGTCTTCATAGAAACTAACCAGCCTTAGATAAACTAAACAGAAGGTTGAGGGCCACAGCAGACTACAGTATGAAAGGGGGGGGTGTTGCCTTGTTTACTTGCCCTGGTAATGCAGACATGCTTCCACAACAAGAATTCCACAACAAGAATTTGCCATGCCAATAAAATGCCTGTACTGAAGATCTGGGCTACATTTAGTCATCAGTCACAGTTTTTGTTTTGAACTTGTCGGCTGACAGCTCAATTAGGCCAAATTATAATTAAACCGCGAGGCAGAATCCATTGGGCCCCGCTTTCTCTTTGCCTTTCTCCCTTCCTTTCTCTCCCCCCTGAAAAAGACGGAAACGGTCAAACGCACCCACACAACAGCCATGTTTGCCCTCTGAAGAGGACTCATCTCAGTCTAATAGGAAAAGAAAACTGGCCTTTGTTTAGGAGGGAACGAGGAGCCACGGCCTTCTAAAAGAGACTCAATAAAGTGAGGATCAGTCAGAAAGGACATGTGGATGAAAAGATTAAATTAAATAAGAGAAAATTGGGTGAAACATGGGCTTTGATGTAAAAAAGCAGTGTCAGCCAAAAGAATAATGTGGAATCTAGATTTCTTTTTAGTCACGCCAGCAGCATGGCTCTAGAGATGGCAATGATGGTCCGTCGGTCGGTTCACAACTTTGGTCCAGACTGAAATATCTTATATACAGTATACAGTACAGTACGTTGGGGATCCTCTGGCTTTTCTTCTAGTGCCACTATGGTGTTGACATTTTTTGATGGATTGGCTGGATTGCCATTGAACTTGGTATAGATGTCATTTGTGTCCAGAGGGTAAATCGTTATGACTTATGCTCTTACCAGTGTATCACCATGTGTACTTCGTCCAGGAATCCCACGAATCAGTCCCAAAACGTCGCAGTTAGAAAGGAAATGCTGTAAACATATTCTTTGTAAATCTTTCCAATCATTTACCGAAAGAGCCAAGCAGGCCTGCATTGTTGCACCATCCAAACAGGCAATAGGTGTCCATATACTGTAGAATCCTGATGCAACTACAAATAGCAAAACTCAATAGGTCATCACAAATATTAAAACCCCCAGATGTTTCTGGCTCCACCATGAGGTTCATATTTAAAAAGTTGTGTACCTCAGTATTATGTGTACAGTGCTAATTAGGAACAACTAAATGGTTCAGCTCTGCCCTTTACCTAATGATACAACCAGGGTGCAAATTCCCTTTTTTGTCCACAAGTCAACTAGCTAGTGAATGTTAAAATGTTGCTGGTGAGTGAAAGAAATCTACCAGCCATTTGCATATTTTACCAGCATTTGGCTGGTGCTAATTTTGAGCCCTGGATACAACAGATTACTGTTAGAACACGGAGATGAGAACAACAAATAAGGAAGAGCAGTTTAGCAGTCAAAAGGTCTGTGTCAAAATGCCTCTCTGCTTTTGATTAAAAACTGGATTGGCTGAGACCAGACGCATTAAAATTTTAAACCAGAGATGGGAAAACAAGCTGTGATCTTGGCAGCACGGCGCTCTGACTTTCGTGAGAGAGCAGCGAGATATCATCTTTCCCTGGCCTGGAGAGTCACTAGGAGTCATAGCATTGTGGAAAAAGGGGACAGAAAGGTTATCAGTCTCCAGTGTTTTTCCTAGGTCTGTGGAAGACTTAGGTGCATGTAACTGGCAGGAGGTTTGGTGGTCCTCACTTAAGAAAATGTTAAGTTTTTCAAGAAAGAAATATGCAATTTGACATGCATTTTGGACCACTATGATCACAAAATCTGTGACTAAAACATTGGAATAGTTAGATAATGAATAAATAACACTCAAAAAGCTTAAAGACAGGCGCCTGGGTAGCTCACCTGGTAGAGCAGGCGCCCATATGCAGAGGCTCAGTCCTTGATGCAGCAGCTCAGGGTTTGAGTCAGACCTGTGGCCATTTGCTGAATGCCCCCCCCCCTTTCCTGTCTATTAAAGGCTAACATGCCCAAAACATTATCTTAAAAATAAAAAAAAGTTTAAAGAGGACCAACTACAATCATTAGATCTGAAGAAATCTGTCATTTAGTTAGATTTGATGTCCACATGGCTTTTACATTCATTCGGCCACAACAGTTTGCGTGCTGCAACCCTGAGTATCTATTTAGCAACAGCTGCCTGCATGCTTGTTGCTTTGGAAATGATTGATATAGGTTTACACACTCCAGAGGCTTGTGTCATATCAGCAGCCAGCTTTGAGGTCAGAACTCTCGAGTCACGCCATCTCCACCAGGGTGTGTCCCACAATCCCTGACACTGCAGTAAAACACACTCGTAAACAGAGATGTGTGCCAGCATGTCACACAGAGTCAACCAACTATAGACTAATTGGTTCAAAATGTGGTATTGTAAAGTGTTTAGTGCCAAAGTGTGACAACAGGGTGAGAGAACATTTTACCACACCTGTCATATTTGGAGGAGCACTTGTTTCTTTCACTATGATTCACATTTCTTTCAGGACAAAAAGTAAAAATAATTTAAAAAAAAATAGATTCTTTTTTCCCTTAACCAGCAGTAATGTGTTGTCTTCCAGTTAAGACACTTTTGTTGTTTTTCCCGATGTTTTTGTCACTTTTCCTAAAGTACTGTCGATGTTTTAGTCGATTTTTTTTTACGTTTTTTCCCCACGTTTTTAAAGCTTTTTCCGACTTTTTTTCTTCTTTTAGCAATTTTGCCATAAAATCGAATAAAACACCCAAATTCAATTAAAGTAGTGACCTGATCATTCATTTTACTTGTGAAGAGCATTGTAAGGAACCATGCACGGTATTATTTTTTTGACAATTTCGTTGAAAGAAAACCAAATGTCTGATATAGAAACTTATTGAAAATGGGTCAAATTTGACCAGAGGACAACAGGAGGGTTAATACTGTGGGATTTAAGTCCCTGATTCACTCATATAGACACAAACAGCAGGGAGGACAGTGGACACTGGTGGGATTCCATGTCTGCAGGATGTAAAAGTAGAGAAGCTCTAATCATCTTTATAGTCAGTATAACTTTTGAAGGCTTAAAGTTCAGGATCATATTGTTATGAACTTGATGTTTTTGGTTAGATTCTTATTCGTTTTTGATACCCTTTGGTAATTTCTCCAAATTTTCCCAAATAAATAGATTTTAGACCTAAAATGTGGATTCTTCTACACCCAAAGCATTCAAAAGCATGTTCATATTATATAAATAAAAAGGGTGCAGCTACCAGAACTACTCACTAATTAACATGTTATACCTAATTTGCAAAATATTAACATTTACAAATATGACAAGCAACAAAGGCCCGGCGACGTTAGCGACTATAACCACTCAGCTATTGTACCAAGGTACTCTGACAAGTTTAGATAACGTTAATGGGTTGAATATATAACCGTGATGTTTAAGCTAGCCGTTCCTACCAAATATCAGTTCATATTTTTGAAACCAGGGATCGACCAATCCTGGTTTTCAAGGCCGATACAGATTATTTGAAGTTAATAAACCCAATAACCGATATTTGAAACCGATATGCATTTATGTGAAAATGAAAATCTTTATGTCAAAGTTAAGATTTTAGAATGTTACAAACTCCAACACCAAACTTTGTTTAAACGCTTTAAGCAATTATTTAATAAATGATAAACTTCCAACATAATCCCCAGTAACAGAGTCAGATAGTGTTGTGCGTGTGTGTGTGTGTGTGTGTGTGTGTGTGTGTGTGTGTGTGTGTGTGGGGGAGAGGGAGGGGGGGGGGGGGGGGGGGGGGAGGGCGGGGGGGGAACATGAAGTCAGACTCCGTGGTGAGTGAAACCGAAGCAGAGGGACAGACACAGAGCTGTAGCCGAGCCACAGTACAAGACTTTTTAATTCATTAACTTGATCAGTTATCAGGCAAATAAAATGATAGAGGTGGGGGAATAAACTTGATACAGCATAGTATCGCATTGTTTTCCGTGGCAATACTGTATCGTTACACAGACTCCAAGTATGGATCTATTATATATGTGTTGGTCAGTTTGTCTGCTCGACAATCCCATTTTGCAGCAATACAACGGAAGTGAGATGAACAGAGAAATGTATCTTTTTAGATAAAACAGATGTTGACAAATATTTTCCTTTTGGGCACATCATTTGAAATTGGGAAAAATGTTAAGTTGGAAAAAAGGTAATACATTGCAATATATCTCAGAATATTGCAATATATATCCTGACATAAGTATCGTGATGATATCGTATCGTATCGTGAGGCCTCTGGTGATTCCCACCCCTATAAAACGCTAATATCTGCGAACTGCCAGAAAAGGGCCCGAAAATCGCCCAGTGCCGATAATCGGTTTATCCCTGATTGAAACTGCGCTGTATGCTAGTTGTTTGAACTTGAAGCAGGAGGAGATGACCCCACTGACCTGGAATGGACCCAAGGAACTCTGAAACTGCATTTCAGTTAGTATGGGGGCGGCAAGGTAAGTGAACTGGAAAGGGACAAAAAGAACACTCAGTGAGACGGAAAAAGAACATTCATGAAGAGAAAGAGCAAGAAAACACAAGCAAGAGGAGGATGACAACGGTGCTGTGGCTTCTGGTGATGCTCTGACTGATTCAGAGTGGCACGTTGTCTTTTCTTCAAGTTCACAGGCTTCTGCTGCTATTCAGCCATGTGCCCATCACAGCATCCTGCATCATCCCCACACAGACACCCTAACAACTGGCAGCCGCATTATAACACAAAGAAAAACATGTCACATCAGTTCCTTAGTAGTGGGTGTCAAGAGGCAGGGATGGTTTCTTTTTTATATTGAATTGTTTGAACAGATTTTTTTGCCTCTGCTGTACATTTAGTGGGAAATTAAACATGTCCAGCTCTACATCCAATCCTCTCTCTCGGTAAAGAGCATACATCCTATACGATTCTCACTGTTTAAAGTCCCACTGTAAAAATGGTATCTGTCTGATAATACCGAAGCTATCGTCTTTGATCCCAATTAGCAGTTATCAAACCTCAGTAAGAAAGATTTATTATTTAGGAGACCCATATGCCCTTTTCACAAGAGACAATTTAACCTGTCATAACTGGAAAAGCACAGATTTAATTTTATATATATATATATATATATATATATATATATATATATATATATATATATATATATATATATATATATATATAGACCAACAGGAGGAAGGTCTGGCAATGCGAGACTAGTGCGCGGAGGGTCTAAGCGCCGAGCCGTGCACCTCCAAGATTTTCTAACAACGCGGACAATGTCTTACAATGACTGTCTACAGAAGAGAAGAAAGTCTGGGACTGACTGACCAACATTGCTATCCCAAGAGCCAACAAACCAAGCTAACACAGTGAGTCACCGTTCCTACAGGATAACAGTATGTGCCCTAATGACAAGCAGTGTTCAGCCCTTGGTTTACTTCCAATTTAAATCCAATCTCTGAACATAACCTCCTCCACGGCAGGATAGGTGTGCAGCACCATGGTGATCTAGCCAGGTTAAAAGAGAGCCACTTTTGTGACATTGAAAACTCTTTAGGCTCAACATACCTCACTAATAACACATTAATCTTGCTTTGTAGTACACCTCATGTCGGCCTACCTCAGAATGTTACAGGCCCCTGAAGTCAGATAACGAGTCAGACCACATTAAATGATTTAAATATTGCTCTCTTTATTGACCCATCTTTCAAACACACATTCACATATTCCCAACATTTCACAGTAAAACAGTTGAATATTGACATAACTCAGTTCTTAACAGTTCTTCAGTTCTAAACAGTTCTTGGGACATCTTTTCACATCTTTTGGACCCATGGAAAATAAAATATTAAAATATAAGCAAACAAACCAAACTAAATAAAATGACAATTTTGAAAACTGTACTTCTTCAGGCTGCGACACTGGAACCATGTCTACTTCAGGTGTGTCTTCAAATCAAACCAAAAACATTTTTGCATATTTTAGCCGCCTATTTATTACACATTAAGTAGTCACTGTCCATAATTAACATGATTAAAGATATCTGAATGAATAAGAATGCGCCACAACTGCGCTTTCAATTCATTTTGAGGTTTTAACTGTATTACTGCAACCATAACACAACTTGGACACAAATAGGAGCCGATTCAGTTATTTGTACACCCTGTTAAAATAAATAGAAACCAATGGCTGCCTGGAAGGGACAAATGCACACTCAAGACTTAAAGGAAGTTAAAAAAAACAGCATGCTTTAGAGAATGGTCACTCAAGTAAACATGATTTGAACGTAACCGGCTAAAAAAATGCAAGAACACCAGACCCTTTTAGGTAAACATCGACTCTGGTATCTGCATTTATTTAAAACCAAACAGCTTGAAGGACTTCACAGAAAATGTCAAATATCAGTTAAGAAGTTCGTCCAATCACGTCAAATCAACATGACAATCTCTGTGATACCATACATCTGATCATTTTTAAGCGCCTCAAGATCTACCATATCCATTTCCAAATAAATAGGGTTGCCATTTTGCTTCCATTCTATGGTGAATTTGGGGCAATTGTAGACATCAAGGGAAGCATCAGGAAATTGGTAAAAAGTGTAAAATAAGCTGTGAAAATGGGTTTACCTTTAACTTTCCTTTGTAGTTTGTTGATTTTGAACATTGGCATTAAAAGATAGATGCTCTGTGTCACACACACACACACACACACACACACACACACACACACACACACACACACACACACACACACACACACACACACACACACACACACACACACACACACACACACACACACACACACACACACACACACACACACACACACACACACACCTAACAAAGTGCAACTGTATTACAACAGTAGTTACTACATAATTATATTCCTGTATGCCTACCTTAAATGTTAACCAACATGCTGTTACATCTCAACACAGTGACTGTCACTCAGCAGTTATTCCTGTGCTACGCCAGTGTCTAACATTGTTTTTAGATGGCATCTCTGAAATTCTCCGTCTCTCCCCCTGAGGCGAGTCTGTCTGCAAATAGATACTGTCTAAACTCATCCAGTGTAGCCTTACCCCTGAATGCTTCAACATCCAAAGTGCATAAATTCATATTTTTTATTCAGTCTGTGGATGGATTTTGCCACCAGTCTTTAAAAAAAAACACACTCACACACAAGCACGTGTGTGCGCAGAACAGAAAATGCCACAGGGAATATGGCTTGAAATTGTTTTCCAAAGGATTTTCTATGAAATGCTATTACCATACTCTACCATAAGAAAGAAAGAGATTAGTCAAAGCACACAAGATTGGCTCCTTCACTCAGGGAAGAACCGTAAGACCTCCAATATGCTTAACAAATTCAGTATATTCCCTTATTAGTAAACCATATTGCAGGTTTTCTTCCGTAAGCATTCATATTATCAATGGCTTCACATCCAAAGGCCCCTAAGATAACTCCAATCACCTTTAACGATCCAGTGCTAGTTAATGCGGCAATGCTTTACATTTTCTTTAGAGGTCCCAACAAAGCCCAGTTTCTGATTTGGTTGGACCCAACTCATAGGCACCGGTTTAGTCCTCGGTTTGAAACACAGCAGAAGGAAATCCCTCTTAAATATACAATATGTCTGTGTGTGTACAAGATACCATGCGCCTGCACAACTTGCAGGGAGTTGCAGGTTCAGCTGCAGTCTCTCTCGCAGCAGGAAATGTGGGATGAACCGTCGGAAGGGTCTCTTGTGACTGCAACAGCCTACAAAACAAAATGGAATATTTTATTCCCTGCACTTGCAATACGTTTAAAAAATAATGTATTCAGAGTTAAGTTGTGCAAATGTTGTCCTTTTGTTACAAGGAGCATTCTCTATTTTTCTTACCGTCTTTTCTAATCTCATAAAAAGACAAAGAAACAACAATAATGTCCCTCAATCCTTTGGTTTACTCGGCCTGTCTGTGGCACTAAGCCACTGTAGCTTTGAGAAGATGTTGAGGCTCCCCCCCAACAATGGCAGTCCACAGTGGTGCTTTCAAAGACACCTCTTTCCTCCCACTGATCAAACTCAGAGGCCCTAAGATGAACTGGAAAAAGCACCACACAGACTGTACCAACCATCACTGGGTTAGTCTACTTTTGAAATTATTGTAATGACAAAATTGCATACAAACTTCACACGTAGTGACTTTTTTACCCTGGACGCTTAAAGGATTTCTGAAGCTCTGGCTAGAAGCAACTTCTTCGATATAAATGTGGTCAAAATTGATTTTGCGTAAGAGAGAAGACATGTAAAATCACGTAACTGTCTACATATTGTACAAACCATATTTAAAACTAAATCTGTTGCTCTATTAAGAAATACTCCAAATGCTTCCACTTCTTAATCAGCCCCCCGGCAGATGAGTGACAGCTCTGTGAAGCACAGCGATCCGCAAAGTTAATATTTGGCTGTAGTGGAATAATTGTGTCACTGGGAGTTTTGGGGAAAGGCAGTTGAGGATGTCACATTTTATAACATGCAGTGTCATCACACCTCGTACCACCCCCCTACCCCCACGAACTGCAAAGAGCACATTCAGACTCGTCTGTAAACCAGCCCTGCAGCCGCGTCCTCTCTAGGGCAAAATATTTATTTAGAACTTCTCTACTTTTTTCAGTGAGGTGGTGTGAAAGTCCCATACAGTAAACTGAAAACATCCCTATCGCCGCCACAAGAAAGTAAAACAAACAAAAAACTATGAGGGTAAAAAAAAACAAAAACCAAGCACTTAACTGCCCAGGTGTATCTGTAACAGACCCTCCGTCTCTTTTCTTTCTCTCTTTCTTGGTGAAATGAAGCTGCCTTTAAGTGCATTCAGAAATGTCGAGATCATAAAAAAAAAACTATTGTTAAATACAAAGTCTTCCTGTGCTACATTGGTGGGTGAGAGTACACAACAGGACGTCACACACACGGGCCATTTAAATGACACTACCACAGCGCCCTGTGGTGAATCGACGGTGGCTATGTGCAATAATTGATGCAGAAGCCCAGTAGATACCCTTTCAGCTTACTTCGCACAAAAGGTCAACAACATGTTAACAGTGTTTTCTTTACCTTTTTCAAATGGGGCTTTCTGCAGGAAGCTGGGTTTCTTCTGTGTACAATGACTCAATATAGGCCAAGGCACTCTGCATGGAGGTCAGACAGTAGCCTTCTTCTCCTATCAAATAGCTGAGAAAAAAGAGAAGCGAACATAAGACGTGTTAAGTAAAAGTGATCAACATGGTGGGAAGTTCTACCATTTATTTGAACTTTTTGAGGCCAAAGAAAACTGGGAAGACCAGTTCACACCAATGCAACGAGACAATATGGTGTATCATCTCCAATGGAACGACTCTTTGTATTTCTGTTCTAACTTCTGACTTTCAGGCTTTTTGTAACTGGAAATATCATTTGTTGCGTCTAAATATGAATGTTGATAACGTTAGTGAAACTAAGTATAGCTTGCTACAGTTGCATTTCTAGTGATGAATCAGAAAAAACAACGGTTTATTCATGTAATTCATGCTCTGTTCTATTGCCGCTCGCTCTCTTCAGTCACGCTCACGCTCGCTGGACAACATACCATGCTCGTTGAGCCTCCGTCTAAAACCCATTTCTACCTGCTGACAGTTTAACAGTAAAATAGAAATAAATGGATTATGGATCATCTTATTTCTATAGTTTGTAGCTGCCTTTACAAGCTGACTTCTCTATTGGCTGTTGAAACAGGAGACGTCTCTTACATTAAAACCAGCCTCTGCAACTTGAACAGCTGAGTCGCAGCGCGCACCATCAGCCGGTTTGAGTCGAGCTGAGACGGGCTAGTTCAGACCGCTGACACTTTGCCCTGCAACGTTCTAAAGCGGTTTCGGATCGTCGCGAATCGTTGGTCTGAACTGGGCTTAAGAAGTCAAATAGGGACACCAACTGAAAACTGTTTTTATTCTAACAGAACTCAACAAAATGAGGCATGACTGCCCACAAAACTTCCAACCATGCAAGCGCAGAATAGCGATCCAATATATTAATTTCGCTGAAATCCCCACATCAATATTTACTCATAGTGAGTAAAGGACCAAACATCTCTGCTCAACCTTGAACACATTAGTTTGTGAAAGCGATCTGCCTTTTTTCTCCACTTTTAGAGACAGTAATATACGTATTAAAAAGATTGGGCAGCATGAGGAAAGAGAGAAGTCAACTCTGGCTGAACTTTGACTAATGAGAGCAACACACGAGACCGACTGAAGCACAGACGCTGCACTGAACGGATGGACACAAAGAGGGAGAGATTGAGAAAGGAAAGGAGATAAGAAGATGCTTATCCCTTGACTGCCGTCTGTAAATTGTTAATAAAATATAGCTAATGTGGCTTTAGCTTGGCACCCAAATGTTTGTGCTGAAGTTTAATATATAAAAATGCTACAACAAACCTAAACAAGCAACCACCAAGCATTGTAGCTGACACAATCTTAATTTCATCAACAAAAACGGTGGCAAAAAATATTTGTTGGCAACCTTTCTTACCCATGTTTAGTTATTGTCCTTGAGATATTTTGGTGTCGTTTCTCTGTGCTTTTCACACTGCTGGGTTTCAGTTGGAAACCCACGATGGAATATATCTTCCACACAGCAATCAGGATTTACCAAGATTTGAATCAGAATCTGGAGACAGTTGGTGGGTTGTTTAGTTACTGTCAGTCCAACTTGATCAACAACTCTGCCCCCACAATCTCTTTCTCAAACAGCCGTTTGGGAATGGCAATTTCCGATAAACAAGAAAATAAACTGACTGAAGATGGTGACAGCTGAAGCCTCAAAATGCTTAAAGAACAAAAAAACTGGTACTAAAATTTCACTGAGAAATACTAGACTACGACAGCGTATTAGGGCCATTGTAAGAAAAAAGAATACGGTGCTGGGGGAGGGGGGGTAATATTCCGAGATTAAAGTCGTAAATTTACAAGAAAAAAAACACAAATTTATGAGAGAAAAATTTGTTATGTACGTTAATACGTTTTTTTTCCCAAGGAACCACAACACTTCAGGATCACACAGATGCTGCAGCTTACCCTGTATCATGCCTGCAGTTGACCTATCATTATATATTGCTATCGGATTTAGAAATCAGGAAAAACTCATGATTTTAGCCCAGAATCACCATATATCAGAAGCATTCGGAATTTGAAGAAACATTGTCGTGAATTGTGCACCAACACATTCACAGCCTTTGGAAAACAAGAGCATATCCAGCCTCTCATAGTCTTGTGGGCTGTCTTCCCCTCCTCTCTCTTGATTTGAACCCTTCCAAACCACTGAGCTACATAAACATGAAGTGGGACTTTATTTGTATTTTTGTATAAAAGAAAAACCAAATCCTAAATATCCTGACATTCCTTGGCCACTGCCAGTCTAACCAGCTGGCTTTTACAACCCACCGATTTTATAGCCGTGAGCCGACCTCTTGGGTGTTGTCCCCCCCCGACTCATTTCATGGTTCTCCTTCTCCATCAACAACATGAAATCGAGGAGAGGGTTAACTTCTCCTGCTCCAGATTTCCCACCATGGTCCGAAAGAACAGGGGAGACACTTTGTTTCTCTCACTATGACTCTAGAGTCACTACTCGCTCTGAAGATAATAACCATCACTCTCTCACTCACTCTACCACACACACACACACACACACACACACACACACACACACACCTGCCGGCCCTGCTATTAGATCGACCCATACACCAGTGCACAAGTATACGTAGGCTGCGGCGAAAGCTCCGGTGCCTCCTGCTCATCACATTAACATTCACACATTCTAAGTGCTTTACATAGAGCATTGAAGAGCAGTTAAAACAATAATACATTAAAGGGAATATTAAAAACAGCTAAAATGGAATAAGACAGTTATGACATAAAAAAATAAAAGTAACAGTGCAGTGTAAGAAATGAACAATTATTTAAAAATGGCAGCATCAATCAGAAAAGCCAGCTTTGATTTAAAGAAGTGAGAGTTGCGGCGGACCTTCAGTTTTCTGGTAGTTTGTTCCAGATATGTAGAGCATAAAAACTAAACGCTGCTTCTCCCCATTTAGTTCTGACTCTGGGGACAGGAAGTAGACGTGTCCCAGACGACCTGAGAGGTCTGGATGGTTCATAATGTAGCAGCAGATCAGAAATGTATTTTGGCTCCTTAACGCACTGAATGCTTTAAAAACCAGCAGAAGTATTTTGAATTCAATTATGAGAAACAGGAAGCCAGTGTTAAGACCTCAAAAGTCGAGTGATTTGATTATTATACAGGACAGCTGAAGATGTGAAAGGGGAGAGAGAGGGGGAATGACATGCAGCAAAGGGCCGCAGGTCGGAATTGAACCTGCGGCCACTGCCTCATGAATTTTGAAGCAATGTCTACATCTACACTGCTGTTAGTCCTCACTAAGACCAAGAAAGTAGGGGTGCCTGGATAGCTCACGTGGTTCCTCACTGCCTCATGGACTGAGCCTTCGTACATATGGCGCACGCTCAACCACGTGAGCTATCCAGGCACCCCTACTTTCTTGGTCTTAGTGAGGACTCTAGCAGCAGTGTAGATGTAGACATTGCTTCAAAATTGGGACAAATCTACTCAGTCAAATGTTTGTGTATTTGGTGCAAACAAAGGAAATCATTTACCATCTTTTTTCATCCTGACGACTCACCCTTCATGAATAAACTCCTCCAAAGCAGCACATTCAGACACCAGCTGAGGACACTGGCACCGCAGAGCCACGAAGGACAGGATGGGCAACAGGTCATCTGCTCCACTGTCAAACCAAAGGAAGGAAGGAAGAAAGGAAGGAGGCAGTGAGATCAAGTAAAACGGAAGTAAATAAGTGGAGCAGAAGGGAAAAAAATAGAGAGTGACATTTACACAGTATGATCATGGAATGTGCTCCCCAGAGGACTAAATGGAAATGAAATGAAATGTAGCTCTTGATGGGGTGCGTGTTCAGGGATGGAAATGATCTGTTGGGAGGACAAATTGCAGCCTTGGAGATGATGACAGCCTGATAGCATTCTCCCTGTGTGCAGACAGTGACCATTTGTTTATCAGGACTCACACGCAGGCCTAACTGCTTGCTTGCTAGTTTGCGTGAGAAGGTAGGTTGCTGGCCCGCGACTGACCCTGCCACATGCAACTGAATACTCTCAGGAAGGTGTGGACAGGCTCATGTAACTACTGAGAGCTGGACCTCACATACACAATCACAACTCTGAATGTTAATCTTCTGAGTTGACTACTGTAAACACAGACA
Source organism: Zingel zingel (assembly GCA_023566125.1). Classification (NCBI taxonomy): domain Eukaryota; kingdom Metazoa; phylum Chordata; class Actinopteri; order Perciformes; family Percidae; genus Zingel; species Zingel zingel. Next base: position 24,599,008 of record CM042320.1, read on the forward strand.
TTGATCCTCTCCCACTAAAACTGGTGTCTCTGCATTCCAAAGATACAATGCACTCTTCCCACATGGATAAATTACGATTTCAGTGAGAAGATTAGGCTACATTATGGGTTTGCAATGCATTCCAATTTATTTTTTTTTAACTGCAGAAATGGGCAGAGGGGAAAGAATTCTTGGTGGCCAATTTAGCAGCACAATAGAAGAGAGAAAAAAGGGATCTGGACAAAAGAACACAAGAACAAATGAGCTCCCAGTTGGTCAAGGACAAAGAACTGATGGAAATGGAAATGCTGTTGAATGAATAAAAGAGGGCAGAGAGTACAGTATGTGTGTGAGACTGTAAATTAGAAATTGAAGCGATAGGGTGCGGCGAAGACATAAGCACAAACAATTAGGAGAGCTACATATGCAATGTAAATACAAAATAGACAAATTCATGCTAAAATCCGACGGGCTTGCCCGTCAGCAGAACATTGTAGAACTTCTATCGGAGTCAGGCCTTGATCAAAAACACTTTGTGTGGACCAAAAAAAGCTGTCCCAAATAGGCCTATACTAAGCCACAATCAGGACAGAAAAAAATGTGAATACTGGCAGATTAGAGGCAGGGAAGTAAAGAGTCTCTATTCAAGGAGCTTGGAATCACATTTAGAGGCAACATTTTAGGTTCACTTCTAAATGAAAGTTTTATTAGTGCTGCCAGTGGCCACTAGCTAGATTATAGTACCACAGTTTGACATTGAAAAACAGTTGGTTGTGACTCATTTATTTTTATGTTTATTTCTGGTCGAGCTGCAATGGTTTTCACCGAAATGAGTACAGACTGTATCCTGAGATGTCACACGAGTCACGCATTATTGGTCTCTACAATATAAACAAGAAAAAAATAAATCATCGATTCAGATCCCTTCTGTGGATTGACTGTATTTGACTCGTGTTTCCAGTTAACAAAACAAATTCCACAGCATGATTCAGTTTTACCATACTGAGAGTACACACAAAAATCTATCAACGTCACAACTTTTTGGGGTAAAGAGCCCGGTCAACTCTTCTACTCCGCCGTCTCTGATCACTTCACACATATTCCAATACAAAGAGACAGATATGGAGCAGGAGACATAGCCTCAGCCATTCTTAAAAATCATTAGTGGCTGCAACAAAAGAGATAAAGCGACGGGGTGTATGAAAAACGTATGAACAACATATCAGATAACTCTTTGGAGAAGGAACATTAGTTTGTGCATGTTTTGTTCCCTGATACTGGGGTTTTGTGGTCGCAGTACACACTAAACAGAGGACTTTTACAAGTATTAATGATGTGCACATATACACACATAAAACCCTTTGGTTATTTTGGTGACATAACCCATGGGTTTTAGGCCCTATTAAAAAAAGTGTCGAACCCTAACTGAAGACTGGCTCTCCAAACAACCCACTAAAAGCTTCTATTCTAGGACTAAAGCCCTATTCGCACGGAACTAGTAATACCAGGGGACCTCATGCGATTTACAAATTACCCCCAACGTCTGTTTCTTGCAGCCCATTCACAAGGGATAAGCAAAGTCTGCATTTTACTCAAATTTACTGACATTATCCCCCAAATATGATGTCAAGACTGTCAAAACTTGCAATGCAGCCAATACGACAAATCACAGAGATGCTGATTTACACAAGACTAACATTATCACACAACCTCTGTGTTTGGCGAAATATGTAGGTCATTTGTGGTGGAATTGACAAATTACTGACATGACAGACAATCTCCTTAATGGTTACAAATTACTAGAAGTCCCCAGGTAATACTAGTCCCGTGTGAATAGGGCTTTGGATCCACATCCACCTTGGAAAAAACCATCAGCTCTCAGTTTGTATACTAGGCTGTTCACTAGAAATCCCAGTCTCTGCTTATGTAATATGGATGCAAAAGTATTCTCAGTCCATTAATTTACAGATGAGAGTCAAACTAGGCAGTGATGAGGTTGACTATAAGAACATCACTGCTTTCTCTCCTGGATGTGGTTCATATGATCAGAGTTTCTGCAGGTTTCACCAAGTCAAATTGAAGACTTCAAGACCTTTTTAAGACCATTATGAATGAAATTTAAGACCTTTATCACAACATCAACTAAGGCCTAAATTCAGTTTTTCCCGTATTGTACTTCCCCGTTTTATGTCTTTGGTACAATCTGAAAGAGACTTGCGCCAATAACACAAAAGCAGATTAACTGCAATATACGTAGCATGTTGGTCTCATTTGTAGTAATACAGCAACATTTTATTTGGACTAGTGAAAGAAAGAACTACAACACCACGGAATAAAAAAAACTGAGCATAGTAGCGTTGCATGAACATAGGAAAATTGACACCTGTTTAAAATTATTTAAGAACCTAATACTTCAGTGAATTTAACACTTTTTAAGACCCCGAGGAAACCCTGGGGATAATGTGAAGTCACAACGAGAAGATCCACATTGGAACAAACATAAATGGATGCAGAGGACAGTTTTTAGTCAAACTTTGTCTACACAAACCAATTTAAATTTCCACAACACACTGGATGTTCTCCACAACGGGTGATACAACCCACTGAGTCTTTGTCTGACTCTCTGTGCAACATCATGGATTCCAAAAACTCCATCTCATTTCTTATCTTCCCAACCCCCTTGTTGGGCCCTGGGTCTGTTTGAAACCTAGACAGGACGACCCACTTTTGGGTCTGGCCAGGAAGAGCCACTTCATAGGGGGGCAACAGACCTAGGACAACCCCTGCTGTGCCAGTCTTAACTGAGCACTGATGAGACCTGACAGTGCAGCTACCAAAGCAGAGAGCCCTTAATTGATATTTGTGAACTTCCACTAGAGCCATCAAAATTGGCCAAAAATGACATTTGAATATTCCTTCTCTCTTTTTTTAAACATACGTTTGAATATATTTGAATATTTATCTGCACATATTATGCCCATAAGAGGGCAAACCAAAACAACACAAGACATAACTACTTGTATAGGTATATTTATTACAACATAAACATTTATTTTAGAAGATCTACATACACATTACCAAAAACTAATAAAATAATGTCCTTATATGACATTTTCATTGCTGTCTTTGTGGCATCTTCCACTTCACCTCATGGATGAATGATTTACCCTTGTTGGTTGTTTACTTCTACTTGCTGATAGAAACGTCATCAAGATGCCCATTTGGCAATTGGCTGGGCTCAATCAGACATTACCAGGCCAATGTTAGAATGCGCTCCTACAATTGTAAATTCATTTTCATAGCAACTCAACTTCACTAAGTGGGAAATGATGATCTCATCAAGGGCCAGACATGTTTGACACAAATCCATTTTGCTAGTTCGACGACGAAAAAAAAGGGTCCGTGCGCCAGGCGCATAGTTCAAAAGGGTTGTACTTAGTGTCTTCATTAATCATAGGTGCGTTTTGGGCGTAACATGCAATAAACCAATCAGAGTGTCATCTCCCATTCCCTTTAAAAGCCAGGCGCGTTTGGACCTTGCTATTATGATGCTGGATTTGCTGAGCAGGAAGGAGAGATTTTTCAGGAGAAGAAACTAAAATATTTGTGCTGTTAAAATAACAATGAAATGCTGAGTTATTCACTTTAGACCAAGTTTTTGTTGGTCAATGGCACGATCACTTCCCGCTGCCTCAAGATAGCAATATGCCCAGAATGCACCTGAACACACCTCCCTATAAGACCAGCACGCCCATGGGCACAAAGATGGGCAAAGGTGCATTTGATATTTAAACGACATGGGCGCTGGACAGGAAACTGACAACTGCTTCGGTCTTAAACTAGCAAAGACACTTGGGTCGGCCTTTGCACTGCACTGCGCTGGGGGCAAGATAGGGCCCAAAGTCAGCAAAAAAGTTCCTTAGCCATCATAGGGTTTAGCAAATCAAGCAAAACAATGATTCATTTTTTTATAACAATCTGTTTCACAGGTCTGAATATGCAAACTCACTGGTTGTGTGGGAAATTCTGAGTCTCAAAGTCGGCACATCTGCCAAATTCTGTTTTGAGTGTCACGTAATTACAGTTTGAGTTTCCGTCTTTTTGGTTTGGCGCACATCTAGACGGGCCAAGATCTATTGTGAACCCAAATTGATTGCGGGCCGGTTTAAAATTTGCGAGGGGCCGGATTTGGCCCGCGGGCCTTGAGTTTGACATATGTGCTTTAGAGGAATTTGACTAAATAATACAACCCCAAACAGTCCTACACTGTTCTGTAAAATGTTCTTCCCCTATAATCATCTCATTAATGTCACAGGTCGTATTTTACGGTTTTGCCATTTTTCAGTAAACATCCCTCAGTGAGTGATTTTATAGTTGCTGCAGCAACAAACCCCAAAACCCTGAAGAGTTAGCCCAGCTGATGATTTACTCACATGGCAGCAGTTTTTGGTGTGGAGTCCACGTCATGAAGACACCTGTAATCCTCAGCACAGGCACAGATCAGACGTAATGTCCTAACTGTAACAAAACATAGCAGAAGCAATGAATATAAATGTATAACTCCTATACTTGGACCAAATTAACAAAATTATGCAGATACAGAAAGAAAACACTGATGGTCTGAAGCTAAGCAATGTAGCAAAATGGCTTGCCGTAGCTAAAAACACAATTACCGTACATAACTAGTACTGTCACGTTTTGAGAATTTTGGCATCAACTTGGTACCAAAGTATTGGTTCTCGTGACATCCCTATATAACAGTGATTTGTCAATTTTGATTTTGAGTGTGTAATGTAACAAATAATGCATAGATTCCGATGCATGCATTTGGAAAGTATTGTAAGGCATGCGCCTATTTAACATTTAATTATTTTTGAATATTCAATGCTTAAATTCAGCCTAATAATAATAATAATAATAATAATAATAATAATAATAATAATAATAATAATATTCACTACACTACTCAGATTTATGCATTGCCAATGCCACTATAAGCATGTGGTTGTTAGAAGGGGCAACTATGTCATGGCGCATTGCATTACTAGTACACCACTTGGTTTACATTCACTTTCAACCTTGAGCACACAGCAACAAACAACTCAACAGAACGCTGTAATGAAATATTATCTAACAAGTACAGTGAAGTGGCTCGGTTGTAAACGGTGGTCGGTCAGATATCCTGAGAAAAAAAAAACAAGTCTTCAAGTCTGAAGTGGCTAGAATGAGAGAAGACTGAGGTCACGTTAGGAAAGGGGGGGAACTGATACTCTCAGAGAACGGGTGAGGAAGAATAAAACACAATCTGACTCACCAATACATTCCAACTTCCTCTGTGGACAGCAGTCTTTGATGAGAAGCTTAAGTTCCTGAACAGCAGACTCGTAGGGGTAGGAACCCTGCAGTGCGCCAGGGTCTTCGGGGAACAGTTTCAATGGAACACCAACATCTCCTGGTGAAACATCGCGGTACAGCTTCATACTTTTCTCAAAGGCCTGCTCCTTTTCCCTGTGGACCCTCCTGAGAAAGAAGGACAAAAGATTACCAGAAAACCCAGGCAGGGAATACATTTCAACAATGAATGTTTGTAAGTGAGGAACACTACCAAGCATTCTGGAAAAAGAATGGTATTTGCGATGAAGTTGCTGTTACTGATTATTTAATTTATCCTTGTGGCTCCACTAGCATCTCCTACTGGTTGGGATAGTGTAAAACCTCCCACTTGTTACTGTAGGTCAGTGGTTTTTATATTGGGGGCAGCAGAGGCAATGCAGGGGGTGGGGGGGGCACACATATGACCAGGTAGAAAAAGTCGAGGAGCTGACACAGGAGTCAAAATAACTAATATTAATAATTGATACATTGCATTACAATAAATGCGGGAACCGAGCAATCATTAAATCATATCAGTTACACCAGTGCGTCTCTATAAGTGAAGGTCCATGAAGAATAATTTGGGTATGATGATATTCAGAAAATGCTGGGCAAGGTGGATGAACTTAGTTTTAATCTTTGTCTAAACACTCTCAAACCAGGAGATCTTCTTTGAGTGTAGGACATACAGAAACTAGCATGACATATTTGCAAATAGGATTGAAATATGGTCCATGATAATGTGAGAAGTCAGTAATGGTTGTTCTAATAACTTTGCAACACAACTTGTAATTTTAAAGACTTGTGTAATGTGTCTTCCCATCAATAGAAGCTGGGAAGAGGCTGACAGAGTAGCACTGCCACATGCTGGTCATGACCCACACTGTATTTATAGGAAACAATTAATGCCAAATCTAAATATTTGCTTTTGCTTTTAACGCAGTATAATAAACCTTAATAGTAAATGCCTGAACCTTCTCAAAATATACCAGGGACGTTTGAATGAATAAAAACTAACACACAGTTCTAGGGCTGGGTGGTATTAGCGATATATTTTTAAACGAGATATGGGATGAGACATTACCATTTATATCAATACAGTTTGATGTTGTGTTACATAACCCATTTCTTCCGTAAAGCCGTGCCTGCCTTTGCATCTCTCCTCTCACACTCTCCCGCCAACCCCGTTCCACTCTCCTGCCAACATTTTTAATTATTATTTGCACAGCTGTATATTTTGTTAAGCCATTCATATGCATTGCAGCTGTACATTTCCAAACAGGGAAAGAAACCCTGTCTCATTTTTTTTTAATGAAAGTGCTTGTGACATGACTTACAACTGAACATTTAGCCCACTTCATAGAAAAAATTGAGCTGTATCACATTTTAGACAAAAAAATACCAATATTATTTTTGGTCCATATTGCCCAGTATTATGCAGTTAATTTAAATATATTTGAACACAACCAGCATAGCCTGACTCACAATTTTGCTGTGTGAAATACTACTTTCATTTCATAAATGCAAGAAAGTCAGTGTGTCAACATTCAATGAGCAATCATTTCCTTTGCTGTGTCTTTGCATATGCAAGCCAACAGGTTATGTATACTTTTTACATTACAATTTACAAAGCATATACATTTTAAGATTATTTTCCTAAACTTTCAGGATCTCATGCATCTTTCCGAGAGTATTAACAAACATGAAAGCCGCAAAATAACATAGTAAAATTGGGCAAACATAGCTACCCAAAATTGGGTGTAGTCTTTGCGGTGTGTTCAAGTGCAACTTTTTGGTGACGTGAGGATCTAGGCTGCAGTACCTGAAAAGAGCCAACAGGGCACTCCACAGCGGCGTGAAGAAGGCTTCCTCTATGCTGACAAGGCACAGGTCTTTAGAGCTGGCTGTGTTTAGACACTCAAAGGATAACAAACACAGTGACAGAAGCTGATCTGAAACATAAAGAAAACACCCCTAACATTTATTATCCAACAAATTTTACATTGACTGTTAATGTAAAATTCAGCCTGAACAGCAACAGGAAATTGTTGCTGAAAATCAACAAAATAAGACACTTTCTACGCATGCAAACACCAACCATCCATCCTCTTTCAACATGCTCACCAATTGCAATATGAATGTCTTTAACAACGGCCTTCAGGTGTTCTGTCAGTGCTCTCATCTCCAGCTCCTGGATGATTCCCTCGTCCTGCTCTGGCTGCATCGAGCGATCACAGGTCAGCTCTGAATCCGAGACAGTGTCATCTGTGCTGCCGTAGGGCGGGGCCCAGTCCAACTGGGTCAGGAACTGCTCCAGATCTTCAAACGAGTTCTCCCGATCCACCGTCACCTGTGCATGAGGCTCCTCCCCTTCCTCATCGTCAAAATTGGCATGGAGGTCGTGAGAGAGGGAGGGGGAGAGCGACGAGCCGGTGCTGAAGCTCTGGCCACCAACGCTACTGCCCCTGGTTGGCTTCGTCTGGCCATCTGTATGATCAATAACATTTTTACATAAATAATTTTTTAAAGGAGACCTATTGTATATACCGTTTTCAGATTCATACTTGTATTTTGTGTTTCTACTAGAACATGCTTTAATGTTCAAAAAACATTTTATACAGAACACAAATAGACAGAAGCCGAGATAATTAAAAAAGGTAAGTGTGAAACGGATTAACCCACCTCACAAACACCTGGCTCTGGCCCTACCTGGATGAAGCAGGTTGTGAGTGCTGTGAGAAGACCTCAGTGGCAGGGCAGGACTCTGGGGGAGGCGTTTACTGACGATAGGGTAGAGCCTGTTGTAAACCCGGTACTGGTGTTTCCTCAGCAGCTTCACCACTGGGTGGTCAGACCGGCTGAGGACACAGTACAAAATGTTAGTCAACCCACATTTGGCCTAAAAATGCTGAATGTCCTGTTACAAATAGTGTGATAACAGCATCCCATAGCTGTGCAAATTCCAATCAGAGATGTATAGGAAATAGGGATGCCACGAGAACCGATACTGAGTCAATGCCAAAATTCTTAAAAACATGACAGTACCGCAGGTACCAGAAGTACTGGGGGATGCTATTCTTCTGGACCGATTACATTAAACCAGGGGTCTTCAATGTTCTTTAAGCCAAGGACCCCTTAACTGAAAGAGACATGAGCAGGGACCCCCTACTACATATTGTATCAAATTAAGTTGCATATTAAACCGGGCCTACAATAACATGTGGGTAGCCTAAAGCCTTTATACGTATCTTTTTAGTGCATAGAATACTAAGATATTACTGTAAAATAATTGTTGATATGATTTTATAAATCAAGTTTTAATGTTACACATACATGTGGTAGAGTGAATCCTCAGGGTTAACTGTATCTGTGGATGAGTACCAGTGATTTCCTTACCTATAGGCCAGTAAGCCTATAATGTGTTGTTTTTTTTTCACAAACAGGCTGATTTACATTTGCTAATAATTTGTTGGATTCGTGTTAAGACATTCAAATTTTTGAAAAAAAAAAAAAACTTTCAAAAGCTGCAAAGAAACTCACTTCATTAAATTTTGCCTGATGATGGTCTAGTAACGTTGCCTACTATTGAATTTATTTTTTGCAAGTTAGACAGCGTGCGGGAGTTTCTTTGCAACTTCTGACCTACTTATCCCCCTCCGACGCACCTGTCTCACTTTATAGACGTGCAAAGTATTATTCTGTAATGAAAAACTGTCAAAATATTAACAATAATGTCGTTCCCCCCCTTGCAGTAACTCTGAGGACCCCCTAGGGGCCCTGGACCCCCTGTTAAAGATCTCTGCCTTAAAGAGTAACTCTCGCCAAAATGCAACCTAGGGTCTTTTTGTGAATGGACCCGAGTCAACACTAAGAAGGCTCGACACAACATGAGACTTTGCTCCAAGTATCACCAGGGGCTCTACGCCTTAACGAAAGCATTGACAACATTGTTTGTGTACCCAGAGTTTACTAAAAAGAAAAGTTTTAACAACTCACCGTAGCTCGTTGTTTCCGGCCGCTACCACCTTGGCAGTCAAAATGAGTCAATATCCAAATGCGAATGAACGGACTCCATATGAGGCTCCTTTTTCAACTACAAGGTAAATATTGTTTTTCAATAACGACAAAACCAGAAATAATCCGTGCATTTATATGGAACTAAACTTTAGGAGCTTTCCATCTTTACTCTCCTCCCTGTTATGTTGCATTCGGAAATTGATTGTTTTTGACTGAAAAAATGGCTGTGGCTGGAAACAACAAGAGCTACGGTGAGTTGTTAAAACCTTTCTTTTTAGTAAACTCTGGGTACACAAAATGTTCTCAATGCTTTCGTTAAGGTGTAGAGCCCCTGGTGATACTTGGAGCAAAGTCTCATGTTGTGTCGAGCCTTCTTAGTGTTTTAAAAATAGCTATTTTGAGGCTAGCATCAAAGTGCCCCTAGCACTCCCATTCAAAAGGCCATTTGACCGAAAAACTAAAATATGGTACATCTTAAAAGTGGCGAATCCGTCCTAATTATGCTTTTAAACGAAAGTTTGACTCGGGTACATTCACAAAAAGACCCTAGGTTGCATTTTGGTGAGAGTTACGCTTTAAACTACATTTAAAACCCTCTTGTTGCAGTCAGTTACCTGAGCAGGTAGGAGACTAGACCTGACACTAATGCGACATCATCAGGATTCTTCCTCATGTTTGCTTTCCACAGTTTGGGCCAATCCTAAAGAGAAAAGTATAAATGACTTGTTGGCAACTACATCTATGATTTCATACAATGCTGATTAGTGGATTTATTTTAAATTAACCAATCAACAAAACAGAACATGATTTATTAGAAGCACGCAAGCAATATGACTGCCTTTTAGCTTTTAGGTTTGCTGGTCAGAGTGCAACTCAAGGCATCACTTTGCGCTCTGGTAACTTGTAATGGCATCTCCCATCACTCGCAAACTTACATGGTCTTGCTCATATTCCAGTACATTTGTATAAAGAACACGCTGCTCTTGCTCCTCTGCAGTTATTGCCCCAGATGCTGCAAATCTCCTGTGATGACAAACACACAGAACATATTTACATACATCCATAATTGCAGGTACACTGTACTTGCCAACCTTGAAAGTATCACCCTCATGAGTGTGTGTGAATATCAATAGTCGCTCACTTGTCATTGAGTAACCACAATATGAAACCTGCATCTTTATGGATTTCGTGTGAAAAGCCAATAATGTATCTCAAATTACAATTACTACTAAGGCTAATTTGATTGTCATTTTCTTTATTAATTGTCTATAAAATGAAAAATAAAAAAGGTATACAGTTTACTGCCTTGACCACTGAACTAAGCACAAATAACAGAGGAAGGACATGCCGATTTATTTCACACATCTGTGTTGATGTAAAATTCAATGTCATATACAGTTCATGTACTATCATATCTCACTTCCTATACAACTTCATTTAGGCGTTGTTAAAATGCATAATTTTTAAACAGAGTTCTCCTTCTCTTTGTGATTTTTGAGTGGGTATTTTTGGTGAAATAGCAAGTGACTGTAAACCATCTTTGAAACTGTGAGGCTTTAAATGATTTCCAAAACTGGCTGATCCTTTTCTGAGAATGTATGGAGTGATTTACTCTTAGATAGCAACACAAACAGTTAATACCACAAGCTCTTTATGTACGCACATCAATTCAATTTCAAAGTTTAAGAAACGCTGGAAGGAACTAACGTAGGGGAAAATAACTTTATAAATCTGTATGATCTTTTATAGTCTGAATACACAGTTTACAGTATTTTATACATATGTATATTCATACATTTTACTAAGCAAACATCAAAGTCAGCTTCCTTTATATTTTGGTCCCTTTGTTTTGGGTGGTTAAAAAGGACCAGTAGGTTACTTTCATAAAAATAATTTGTCATATTTCATAAGTGTCAAGTAATAAGTATAAGTAACAGGAGAAGGCAGAGGAACATGATTTTTTTTGTTTGGATATAGTGACAGTTCAAGCAAATATGACAAAAATTATTTTTTATAACAGTTACCAACCTAGTTTTATGCAGTCTACATGTTACCAACTGTAGCTTGGAAGAATGAAGGCCAAACCTAAAAATCAGACTCAAGTTTTAACCTGTGTGTGTGTGTGTGTGTGTGTGTGTGTGTGTGTGTGTGTGTGTGTGTGTGTGTGTGTTTTCAGAGTGTACCTGTTGGCCTCCTCTTGTAGCCTTAGTCTTCTCTCCTCCATCTTCCTCTGGAGCTAATGTTGAGGCCAACATTAAGGAAACCTCCAAACATCATAGTCCTCACATGGATCAGCTGTAAGTGATGGTGTCTTTAAGTTTAAAACAAAGGCATTTTATCATAATAACTATTGCGGCTGTAGGCACTGGCAGTCCAACACAGTGCTGCCGCGAGGGGCTAAACACAGAGATGCACACTGTGACGCGCTCAAGATTGTATTGCAATGATTTTATTCTTCTTCTTCCTCCACACGTAAAATACAATTATCACTGCAGTTACCAAATGTAATTGTTACCTGGTGAGTAGAAATAATGCGTTAATTCGGCAGTCAACAGAAAGTGTTCGCTCCCAGGCTCACCCCCTCTCTGTCAAAGCCCAAAAAACCCGGGTGCACAGGTGAAGAAAACAAACATATAATCACTTCCACTCCAACCGCCATGAAAACGCCCACCACTACAATACAGGTGCACAACACAACAATCAACAAACAATATAAATGAGACCATAAACAACATACCATATGTGGCTCCTACAATAACTTTTGATGAACAAACCAGCAGCCATAACAAACGAAGACAGAGACACAAGCTGACATTAAGGATACAGCATCCTGCCTGGCTTTGGCAATAATGAGGTTCTCCGTCATCTGCCGCTGAAGACAGAGAGTCTGCATTGGAAAGAAAAGAGGGGAGAGGACATTACTCACATGCATTCATGCAATAAAATATGACCAAGGACAAATATTATGTAGAGTTTTATCAATATGTGAATTGTTTAGCTTATTACCAGGGGAAACAAGAAGTCCGTAAATGTTATTTTGTTTATATGAAACATGAATATAATGTTGTGACGTTTTCAATTAACGGTACTCCTGGAGTGGTTGAAATGTAGGGCACACGCAGAAAAAAAAATGAAAACTTCAAAGACTTCTGTAACGAGTTCAGCGTGATGTTCCCAACGGGACGTTAATCAGCTAACGTTAGCTACCTTTGCCGATATGACTTTACCTTTACAAACGCCTTTAGTTTTCTCCAGTAAGCACGGAGCTCCACTTGACGCCGAAACATTTTCCGTATCTGAATGACAAGTTAATTCATTTAAATACCTCCAACAGAACACATAATTGATATTGGGATTTTAAAATGTTAGCTTGCATTTAACAAAACGTCTAGTTCACGTTAAAAATTAAATGTCGTGTCTTTCGCTTAACGTTACCATCTTTTTTTTCTGACTGGAGATAGTTTTCACCAAAGACATGAATACGAGGAGTAGTGAAGTTAAGAGAGTAGGTGAAGTTGTGCCTTTGAGCTAAGACGTTATCTAACTATAGCCTTAAATAACCCTTGCGGTCCAGAGGTCTCTACACAGCCAACTTTCCCTTCACTCAGGTATTCATTCATCGTCAACAAGATGCGTCACTCTAACGTAGATACCTGACCGGAAATACTAAAAGAAGTCCAAAATAAAAGCGCCTACGACAAATGTTCCAAAACACTCAGTTAAAAAATGACTACTTTTGAAAAGAAACATGCATGCACCAAATTTATGTTTAGGCTGCTTGCTTCCTTAAGTTGAGAAAACTATAATGAGAGTAATTACGTTTTTCCCAAGGCAAGGGTTTTCCCTTCAATTGTTCAGAGTTCCCACACTCATGTGAAGTTTAAGGAATTTGAAATGGCTGCTGACTTAGCTCTTCCTTTGAGCTAATCAATAAACACACTGAACAAACTAAGTAATCTTAGAGCATTATGTCTGTGGACAACAATGGAGAAATAAGAAAAATGGCGAGCGAGGTTGGGAGTATGTTGAACTTCCCTGATTTAGCTGTGTCCAAACGCGGATGCTAAAATAATTCAAGACTTTTTTGAGCTGATTCAATTATTTCATTTAAAAGTATTAGAATATTCCGCTAAATGTCAAAGGAGACCTATTGTACTGGATTTCAGGTTCATACTTGTATTTTTTGTTTCTACTAGAACATGTTTACATGCTTTAATGTTCAGACACACACACACACACACACACACACACACACACAAACACAAACACACACACACACACACACATACACACATACACACACACACACACACACACACACACACACACACACACATACCAACGACGTCTTCTGGTAGGCCTGACCAGGTGGGAGCCTTGCCAGACGAGCTTCATAATTGGCTTTCAACTTCTGGTTTAAACGTGATGCTTCTTCTATGGGTGTCAGCTCCCTGCAGAACACACGCGCGCGCACACACACACAAACACACAAAATACAAACAAGCAATATGATACCTTTTTATCATATATTTAGAGAACTGAATTTGTTTGCTGCTTTGACCGGTTGGTCAGTTCAAAACATTGTGCTCAAAATGGAATCTAGAAGCCAGTGGTCGCCTGTACGCACTGAGCGTACATTTTTTTCTGTGAGACATGCAACGCATCGAATGACAACAACGCGCAAATGTGCACAGGAGCAGCAGCCGACAGCAGCTCTGTTCTGCTCTCTGCTCTGATCACAATACTTATTTTCTCATTAATTATATGTTATTTAACCAACAACCCATTCGCTATTAATCAAAAATTCATTTTTATGACTCGATCCGTAGCTAAACTAGTTGCTATGGACACTGAGTAGCGTTTTACCCACCGACGGAGCTAGCGTGTTTGAATCATGTGTGTTAACATGGACGTGAATATTGCGGTTATGATCATATTTGGGATTTGTTTACATGGTACACAGAGAAATCAGGTTATTCATATTTCAGTACAGGCTCGCTGACAGCTGTCTGCTCTGAGCGCAACCACCTCTCTCTCTCTCTCTCTCTCTCTCTCTCTATCTCTCTATCTCTTACAAAATGCCTTAGTCAAATATTTTCATGATCTGTTCATTATGATATGATAAAAGTATGCTAGGAGCACACTCATACACATTAAATATTCTAAGAACTAGCGCAGTAAACCGCTTCAGCGGGCAGGCGGGCGGGTTTTGTGCGTACTGTGAATCCTGCTGGCGACACTGCTAGAAGCAACTGGTCCTTGAACATCTCTGTTATCCCTGCTGTGTTGTTTACTTCAGAAAGGCTATCTGTCACTGAATGGCGCAATATTTGCCATCCTTGATAAAAACCGGCCCCTACTGTTTGCTCGTGTCCTGTGACTCCACTGTTTGTATTCTCTGGAAGACTTCAGGAGGCAGGAAAGGGGGGGGCTCTCCGCTACCATCTGACATCACCCTGCGGTGACTGGTCTTTGTTGGGCTGGTTGCTCTACGCCCTGCGTCAACAGGACTATCAGATGGAGGGACTGTGTCAGCAGAAGTGAAACAGAGAGACACAAAGTGATGATTAGCTTAAAGAACAAAACCATGTGGTTGTGACCCCTGGGGCAGGCTCCTACGTCAGCAGTGATCGAATGTTATGTTTAAAGAAATGCTTCAGATTGGAGGGGACGCATTCACCAGAGTTTGCAGCAATGGTGGCTGGGAGGTGTGTATTCTGATGGGACTCTGATTGGCCAGGTGAATAGGAACAGGAAGCGGAGACGGACGCAGAGAGGTTAGGGGGGTCAGCTCTCTTCCCTATAAATGACTTGGCTCGCTCCAGACACTGCTCAGCCAGCCTCAACATCCGCTCCACCTCCACCGTGTCCCCCTCCTCTGAAGCTGGACAGAAAGGGAAGACAGAAAATCACACATGGATTATCGACCTCATGCAAGTCTACTTTATTAACCCTTGCGTTGTCTTCCCGTCTACAGTGAACTTGTTGTCCTTCCAGGTCAAAATTAAAAATGAACTTGGCGCTTTGTTCCCAACGTTTTTGTCGCTTTTTTCAATGCTTTTGACGCTTTTTAAAAAGAGATTTTTTTTTCCTGAAAAATGTATGTTTATTAAAAATTATTAATTATTTTGACTAGTAGTTAAGATCAGAGGATGTTGAGTGGATCACAGACTGGTTTATGTCAAAGTTAAGTCAGGAGGCTGTTTTGAAACCATTTAAACATTTTTTTTTCAAATGCTCTAAAATTGAATAAAACACCCACAATTCAATAGAAGTATTCATTAATTTGACCTGCAAAGAACGTTGTATCCATAGAATGTACATCCATGCATCCATGTTATTTTTGGGCAGTTTGGTTGAAAGAAACCCATATTTCTTTACTGTTTAAATAACACAACTTGCAGGTCAATTAAACATAATTGTATAACTGTATTGAGGGCAGGGGTATCTACATTGATACATTATATCAGATAACCATTTGGCATGTGTGCATGTGTGATTTCATTACACATATATAAAGTTAGGTTGCTCCTTTCCTCCTCTTTTTCCTCCCCCTACCGCTCCTCCCTCTTTGTTACTATAGGTACTTACTTTTAATATGTATGCAGTGTTTTGACTGAGTGTGCATATTTGGCGGGGAGTCAAAACAATCACGAGGTTAGATATTTATCGTAAAGCATCTCAATATATATATTTTTTTCCATCAGTCATATGTGCTACTAGTTAGATCTTACTTTGTGACTCAGCTTCCTCCAAAAGTGCACGTGAAATGTAGTTGATCGTCCGCAGGTATTCACAGTAAGCTTCCTGCAGAAAAACCATAGCATGTAGACAATGATAATAAGATTATTATAATATGGTGAACATAATACTAGTAATAGCTACTGCCGATGAAACATGGCAATAGTGACAAGTCAAGACACTGGATTGATCAATTCAGGATTAGTTAGAGACAAATGGTTTGCCAATGTCATGTTTATCAAAGACGGGTCAGACATACTCACTCATCAGCAAAGAAAATCGGCCTGATGGTCCCCAACCCAAGATTCTAATCAAATGTCAAGGTTTACAATTGGCTGGCCTGCAATTTTTACAATGCTCTTGCACTGTATGGCAGTGTGATGGAACTCTTAACATCTAACTACTAATTATGATGTTGTGCTGTCTGTTGCTTATTAAATTGTCTCAATGCCAGATCTTCTTAAACACACTCAGATGGTTATATCAACATTTATTTCTACATTTTACTAATCAATTCATTGACAAAACTAATTTTACTGACTAGTCACGTTGGGTGCCAGTCATGACTTTGCAAATTCTTGTCAGTTCTTTATTTACTGTTCTGCATTTACAGGTTTCTGCTGAGTAAGTGTTAAATGAAGTCACTGTTTTAAGACGTGTCCAGGGTGAACACTGTCTTTAAAAGAAACTATTAACTATTACTAGTATTTCACTATTACTAATAACGAATATGTGCTTAATTAATGATAGTATATACGTTTTGATAAAAGTGTAGTGTAATGTTCAAGACAGCTTGTTGCTTTGAGAAATCTGACAGAAAAAGGTCAAGTTAATATTTATCTGTCTGTAGTTGTACACATCTAATTTAATAGTGAGCTAAGATTATTATTATTAATAATAGTCTCAAATACAAGTACAGTGTTATAACAGTAGTATAGTATATAAATAGTAGTAGCAGTAGTAGTAGTAGTAGTAGTATATAAAGTGACAAAGCGCTCTTGTTTTTGGAATAAAACGCAATGTTCGCTCGAGGTAGTTGTAGAGATCATTAAAAAACAAAACAAAAACAAACAAAATTTACAAAATTAAATAAATGAAATTAAAAGAATTACAAATCAAATTCATTACATAAGGCTTTGGTTTTCACAGCTTCACAGTTTGTAAGTGCCCAGGTAGGATTTAACATAGTATATGAAGACAGTAACGTAAATGTAATTATCGTGAGGTGACAGGTCAGCTAGCAAACCCAGTAACGGATCACAAATTGCGTTTCCAAGGATGGCGAAGGCAAAACCCGCCCTACTCTGCCTCTGATTGGCTCGCCCTGGTAATCTTACCCTAACCTTAACCAATCCAACCGACGAAGGCAACGAGGACCAGCCAATCAAAGGCAGAGTAAGGCGGGACATGCCTTCGCCATCCTAGATCACGCTAATCGTCTGTTTACATCACTACAGAGTGTTTCCTGTGGGGTTAAACCTTCGTGTTCTCGTTGTTGTCGAGCCGTGTAATACCCTACCTTGTGTTTGTTCTCTCCGTCCAGCTGGATTGCTATTTTCGCCATTTTCATAGCTTTTTGAAGGGGCTTCGCCCCACTGTCAGCTGTAGCCATGGTCCGGATTCTTCTTCTTTGCTCCTCTTCTTCTTTGTGTACAGTCATGGCCGACTGTAAACACTGTAATGGTGTGTACCGCCTCCTGCTGTACTGGCAGAGGCAAGGCACTAATTCATCTGAATAAATAAAACAGTAAACAGATACCACATTATATATATATATATATATATATATATATATATATATATATATATATATATATATATATATATATATATATATATCGGTCACTATGTATTAGCCACACACAGGGGTCATTAAAACAATTTAGTTTTTATATTTAAATACTATTCTCCAACATATCGATGTTTCCAAATATATATATATTTATATGAACTTTAAGTAAGAAGAAGGTTAACTTTTCTCAAGTATCCTTTGGAGCGCAATGTATCATGAAGCCAGTCAGCGTCTAGACAAACAGGCACTCTTTTTTGCAATTCACAGAGTTTGAATGGGCGGTGTGTCCATTAATAATGAAAGAAAGATGTAATATGTTATGTCTTCATTTTTGTTAATGTATAGAGTTACTGGTCCAGAAACACACTGTTATTCCGCTGTTTATAGCCACCGATTACCATAAATAGTGTCTCACAATTCAGGGTAATCTTATCAATCAATCAACTTATTATTTGTCACGTGAAATCCTATAATATATAATTTCAATGAAATGTAATCTGTCAGATCTTCAAGTTATTCAGTAGCCTAATAATAATACATCTATATGTGTGTGATGCTTAGGCAGTGTCCTCATATAGAGCATGTGACAGAAACTAAACTCTTGGGGAATTACCCTTGATATGAGAGTGTCTTGGCCTAGTTATATAGAAAAATTATAACTAAAATGGGCAGAGCAATGTCTGCTATTAAAAGGTGTCACTTATGTCTTTCTCCAAGCACATTTAGCTGGTTGTGCAATGCTTAATGTAAGAGTTACAGCAGTTGTTAAGTAGGCTACACTTCAAAGGAATAGACAACCAATATTGGGGTGTATCAAATTAATTTATTCATCACATTTTCTGGGCTCAGGCAGACATGGATGTGGCTCATATTGAAAGATTGGACCATTGAATCCAATGAAGATGCTCGAAGTATTAAACGTGCTGCAGAATTACTTTTATGTACGTGTATATTTTCCCTTTTATCATCGCTAACTTCCTGTGATCACTTTTGTCGATATACTGTGACGAATGATGCACTTATAGGCCCCTATTGGCTGTTTTGTGACCTCTTCTAAATAATGACGTCGTTAACTTTTAGACATGAGAAAGATAATTACAGGAATGAATTTCTTTGAAAGATGTGAAAAGTTAAAAGCAAAAGCTTTGCTGAAACAATGCTGGAACCACTAATTTAATAAAATCACCGTACCGATACAAATCTGTGACATAAAGATTAAGTTATGTACAACATACATATTTATTTTTCATTTCCGTTTCATAAATGCATATATCAGTTCATGTTGTAAATTGAAAATAGCTGCATGAAAGTTCACAGTGCAAAGCTTCATGGAAAAATCTGTTTTGATTATCATAAAAAGATGGGACAGAGCTCTATGATAGCTGGAGGTTGAGTAGCTGGACATGTATGATCACAGTGTGACTACAGAATCATTTGTCCTTGATGACTTGCTGTTGCTCGAAAACTCTCTGAGCCCAGCCCAGATTCTGGCTCACGCAGATATCCTTCCCTTTAGCAGTACTGACCCTGTAAGAAAGGAAAATACATTTTCAACAATTTCTCTGCCATGTTTCCTTGAAATGTAGTCATATTTATTTACTTGTTCTCTTCATTCTCTGTTTTGTGCGCCAACAAAAACTGGCCACCTAAGTGACATAAACAAATGTCAGACATACACAAATCCCTTTTCGTGACATCTTCTGTGAGTCTTGATGATGGAGGTGATTTGCGAATGCGGCACCCTTCCTGTAAAGAATTGAAAGCAGCACGACCCAGGTGCTATTTCATTCACCGCATGAGCTGGAAAGACAAAACAAAACATGGATCGTTTAGGTCTACCCACTGTCATTCACTGAGCTCAACACACAACAGGTCAGCATGTGTGTTCTGTGTTCTCATGTCATTCTGAAGAGAGGTGTTCAGCTCTTAAAACTACACTGACTCCTCACACTGAATAACTACTGACTGAATCAGAACCCAACCTGCAGAAGCAGCTTTTAGTTTCTATACACTGCAGACAGGGCCGATCCTAGGATCAGAGCTTTAGGGGTGCCTGGCACCCTTTTGACGTAATTTTTTTAAGTAACTGTGCATTTTAACATCAATTTGGACCATGATAGGGGAAACATTAAATTATGTAACTAGAAAGACACCAACAATTCTTAGAAAATGTACTTTAATGCTGAGCCACAGCGCCACAAAGGTCAGGTGGTATTACAAATTAAATCAGATATTTCTCTATTTATTTATTTATGGATAAACAGACATTTTTCTGAATGATCTAGATATCTAGATTCTGGGTTTAGTTTCATGGTGCTGTGATATTCCTAGAGCAGAACTCCTTAGCTCACAACAGATTAACACAAACTTTTTTTTTTTTTAGCAATAATTTTTTAGGGGTGCTTCAGAACCCTTAAAATGTTGTTATCAATTTAGACAACGTAATTGTATATCACAATATCTCGATATATGATTTAATCACGATATGATTCCATTGAAAGACGATAAATTATCATATTGAATTGTTGCCCAGCCTAATGTATATAATTAGGTATATTTCATGAAATGATGAAATAAAAAAATCTCCGGTAGCCTTATCCAGAAAACAGACCTCTCTCCAATCTGGTCCAAAAGGAGACTGAGACTTACGCATGGCAGTGCAGGAGTAAACTGTGAGGAGCAGCAGCAGGAGTCCCTTGGTGAAGCTGAGAGGCTTCATCATGTCCTGTGTACAAGTGTAGAAGGGATGATGCTCTTCAGTCTTTGCTGTCTGAAGTGATGTGCTCTGATCACTATGTGTCTTATAGCTGCTTATATGTTCTCATGGTCCCATACAATTCTACAAAAAAAAAACAGAAGAAAGAAACTGCCAGTGTGGGTGTTTTCACAATTTTGAATGACAGGAAGTTTGAGGGTCGAGATTAGAAATCCAACGAGCAACACTTCTGCAGCTTTTTTGATCTGTTGATAAAAGCGGTGATATGCATTTCAAGTTCAAGTTAGTTCAAGTTACTTTATTGTCCCCCAATAGGGCAATTTGTTGAGCAGCAGATAGTATACAAATCACACACAATCACACACACAATACAGAGATTGCCTACCTTGCAGGCATAGTTTAAAACAATAAAAAACAGTAAACAATCAATAAATAGTAAGTCAATAAGTTATCTATGGTTCTTTACAGCATTAAGAAGTAGAATGGCTGCAGGTATAAAAGTGTGTTTATATCTGTTGGTTCTGAGTTTTGGGAGTTTAAAGCGTGATCCAGATGCAACAGCATTTCAACCAGAAACAGATAGCAACCAGGATATGGGTGGGTTGAACAGGATTGATTGAGCTGAGAACTCAAATCTTTGCTTATAAGTAACTTTAGACTGAATTGTTAAGAGAGAAGCAAGATATTATTACGAAGGCCTACATATGTGTTCTCAAGTTTTAGTTTTTTTCTAAAGACATCAGTCAGACATCTTCCCACACCTTCCTAGGGGGGGCTGACGCAGCCAAAATGGTATTAAGGTAAAGGTTAGAATTAGGTTTTGGTCAGGTTAGGGGACTATAATCATGACTGGTAGTTTCATGAATTTGTACTGGCACAGGTCTTAATCTAGTTACTTATTTTGTATGGATAACAACTCCTAAATATATTTAAAAATAAATAAATGAATTCATGAAACCAATAATTGACCAATTCAAAGTGTTAGGGTTAGAAACTCAATGGTAATGGGAATTACCATGTTCAAGATTGGAGAGCGTTCCATATGTGTTACCCTATGTTTAGCTGTATGTATGTAGGCAAGAATAAACCAAAGTTATTTTAGGACCGGAGAGGGACCAGAAAGTGGCACTGAGTGAGAGATACCAAGGCAAATTCCATGTAAGTGTACTTATTGTGTCAATAAACCTTTTTCCTATTCTGATTTCTGATATATGTATATTCAACTGGTAGTGTCAATATTCAAAATATTTCAGATGTGTATTAAATACTTATGTACCAGAACATTTGATTTGAACTGAATATAATAACTTATATACTAATAAATCATAGAAGGTCTCAGAAAGATATATGGTTGGATTTAATGTTCAGCCCTGGATAATATCAGTCGAATACAAAATTGTTCCACTCCTTAAAATGTAGAGGTTAGTGAAAGTGCCATTAGGTACAGGTAGGGGTAGGGGTTATGTTAGTGTACATCCTTGACGTTTCACTTCCGGGATTGCTCCGGTGCCGACGGAAATTCCGCCGGATTTCACCCATTTAGGCCGGATATCTGTTGTCTTGGGCTTTGTCCAATCGGAGTTTTCTCTCACACGACTAAAACATCTTTTGAACGTGCACGTTCCACCAAAACAAGTTCCTTCCCGAAGCAATTTTGCAGCAGCACCGCTGCTTTCCCCAGTGCTTAGAGCCTCCCAAGACTATTGTGATTGGTTTAAAGAAATGCCAATAAACCAGAGCACGTTTTTCTCCCATCCAGGAATGCTGTGTGGACTAGCCAGACCCTCCTCCGCAGCGCTGTGGAGGAGGGTCTGGTAAAGCAAGACTAGGGTTATGTCAATGAAGGTTCTCTCAAGTATAGAAAGACAAAGAAATGTGTGTTCCAATAAACTACTAATTGTTTTATATTAGGCCATGCAACGTTCTGTGTTCCTGAACCAAGCAAATATAATGTAATCATGAATCAAAAAAAAAAACTTTTCCGTCCCAGGTTAGGACGGGTGTTGTTGCAGTAAATGAAGGGACATGCAGATAAAGTTGCTCATTGCACCACAGACCTGCAGCCTCTCCTGATGCTATCAGGACAGACAGAGGTTTAGCTGATTCGAGGCGTATTAACGTGTGGTCACACAGAGGCAGAAAAACAAAGCACTTCACATGTGAATCAAAGTG
Source organism: Zingel zingel (assembly GCA_023566125.1). Taxonomy (NCBI): domain Eukaryota; kingdom Metazoa; phylum Chordata; class Actinopteri; order Perciformes; family Percidae; genus Zingel; species Zingel zingel. Next base: position 24,621,798 of record CM042320.1, read on the forward strand.
TACTGTAATAAGTTTGCAAGTCACATTGAAACCTCACTGATCTTACCACAACCGGAAAACAACTTGTGGTGTAATTCTGTGTAGGGGTGCGCTGACTGACAGAACGGCTGCAGAACTTTTGAATGTTAGAGTTATATAAGTACTTATTCCAGCACTACAGATACAGCCATCTCCACTGTCTTCCTACAGACCTGTGGGCCCTGTAGTAGAACTGCATGGGTTGCAGGTGTGGGCCGGTAAGACAGAACAAGGTGCTCAAAAGACTTCATAACCACAGAGGTCAGGGCAACGACGGGGCTGTAGTCATTCGGTTCAGTGATCCTTGAGGATAACACACACACACACACACATTCTGCTTTATGATGAATGATGCACAAGTTGATGAGCTGATGGGATTACATTTCATTGGAATTGTACCTCATAGGATTTCATGTGACAAATAAAAAATTAGTTAATTGATATATGAGGATAGGATGACCTGCCACATCCATTGAAGTGTAATTTAACAAATGAATTATTAAATGTGGAAATTGAAATTAATATTCAATGTTATCTGTTTATTTTAGTTGGTCAGTCATTGACCAACTGATAATTCATAAAAGGCATAAATTGGACATGGGAGATTTGTTGTCTTCCCCATATAATTATTCTTTCAGTCTATTTCTCACTCTAATACACACTCTTCTCAGAAAATACACATAACCAGCAATATAGCTCAATAAATACATCAATTGTATTTTTTTATTAAAATAGAAAGTCTTTACACCTTTAGGTCTGCAAAATCAGGCATTGAATTATTATACAATGATACATCTTTAGTGTTGCTGACTGCTGCCCTTGGTGTTGTGGCGCTGATTGTAGACATCCAGAGCCCACTGGAATGTCCCGCTGTAGCAGATCTGTCTTCCTTTGATAGTCTGGACTCTGCAAAACATACACAAGAGAAACACTAAATCTCCACTCCACTGAAACCAGAATGTGTTGGTTAAACTACAGCATAATCCTACATGTACAGTTTTGTAAATTATTCATTTCTAAAACTATTTTTTAAGTGTGTGAATAACCAGAAATATTCTGTCAACTAGTAGTGAAACAAAAGAGCGGAATAAGAACTAGAGGCACAACAAGTGGTAACTGTATAGCTGCAAAACGTAGAACAACATTTGGTCAGACATCATTTTCAGTAAGAGGCATAAAATTGTGGAACGCTTTACCATCAGAAATTAAAACATTGACAGAACTCAAGGTTTTTAATACACATTTAAAGCAATGGCTGAAACTGAAACAACTCTGTGAACACTGACTGTACAAGATACAACACAATTTATACAAACATAATGTTGCATATGTTAGCATGCACAGACATATGCACAATTTTGTGTTCTTGTATTGCTAAATGTGACTAGACTCTGTTTTATAGTGATTTTTACATTCATTTAAGTCCATATTTTATTTCATGTATGGGATGTATTTATTGTATGTATTTTAATAGTTATAAATTCTTAAATTAATACTCTGTAATTTCTGTTTTAATTTTAAAAGCCTAACCAGGGACAGGGGTTGCAAATTAGTCATGGCTATAAACCTGTATGCATGGCATCTACTTTGTATTCTTTATAAAGCAATGTTCTATGCATTTGTCCTTGTCAAATAAATATTAAATAAATAAATAAACATGTAGCTAGATATAAATACCAGTCATGATTATAACCTAAGTGCTAATAATACTTTGATCACATCAGTAATGATAAGTAATTCATCAGGACCCACTTTATCCACCTTCTTTTGTGATGATGCCTGTCTGGACGTCATGGTCATCCATCTTTCTATTCATCATGTCATCACCAATTACAAGACAAAAAATGGTAGACGAATGAGGCACACACTTACATGAATGCCTGGTTCTGACAGTTGCTGTGGGTCTTGGTTATGTTGGACACACGCTTTAATGGTATATTGCGTGTGTGAAAGTTGAAGCAGCAGTTCCCAGGTGTTGTGTTGAACTTCAGAGCTTCAGCTGTGAGGAAGGTAAATGGATAGAGTCAGAACAAACATGTCTGTGAGCAAACTCTGAAGATGACGAGGCACAAACACAGATCACTTACGCATGGCGTTGCAGCAGCAGGCAGTGAGCAGCAGCAGCCCCAGAGTGAAGCAGAGAGTCTTCATCATGCTGTCAGTGAAAAGATGATGTTGGTGATGATTACGTTCTTCTTCTTCTCCCTTTGCAGTGACCGACTCTTAGCATTGTGTCCGATAAATATATATAAACCCTGTCTATTGTGGAACCGAAATTATGTCAGCTTTTCCATCCAAAAATAATCATAATCCTTCCATGATGACCTAAGGGGCAGAATTCCCCTAGAGAACTTCCACTGCGACCGACTGCTGTGTCTAGTCTAGTTAGGGGAAGGATGTTAACAGTGAAGGGAAAGGCCACGGTTTAGATTGAAATCAGCTCCCCTACCCCAGAAAACAGAAGTCTACCACGCGTATATCGTATACATCTCGGTGCATTTTTAGTCCATGGATAGGTCATCATGAACATTAAAGTTCTTCATACATTTTAGAAGTTTTACACAGAGCAGATCAAGTACAAACCCAAAACCCATTTTTATTCTTACATTCAAGTCAAAGGGACATATTGTTCTAAAGGTTCTCATAAAATGAGCTTAAAGTCATCTTCTCTTTACACATTTACTGTACATATTTTACATTCCCAGAAGAATATTGCAACATGCCTTCAAATGTACGAAGCTAACTTCAATCACAATCCAAATAACACAAAACAACCAAATTGGTCAAAAACCGATACCCCTCACTAAATACGAGAGGTATTGATCTTCTCATCTAACTACGAAGCGTATTTACCAAAATGTCTAACTACCAGACATGTCAATGAGATCTCTGTCTGACAGAATGTGCATACAAAATACACACAGCATAGTGACAACTGGATACAAAAAATGCTTGAAATATTTTGGCTTTAAAGAAATATCAAAGTTCAGGGTTTTGTTAGTAGAAATCAGAGGGCTGTGAGATTATAAATACAAACACGAAATGCCAAGCACTAAATTCTACAGTTTTTTTTTGCCTCCTACATCACCAGTTTATCATGAGTCAGTTTCCCCTTCATGCAAATTTGTGCGGTAAAGACCGAAGTGATGAGATAGCATCATGTTCAAAAGATCTTATCACAGCTGTTTTCAGACATGTACACACCCAGGTTTAGCAATGCATCTGTGACCTATTTAGATCACTTCTGTGCATGCATTTGCCACCTCATCAATAATAGGCATCACAATGTACAGTATTACGCAAAAAACAAAGCCCTAGCAGACACACTGCTACATAATAAGTAATTGATAGTATTTAGATATTTTACTTAACTTAAGCAAAAGTAACAATGCAGCAATGTAAGAAATACTCAATTTATAGCAAAAGTGGTACCTTATATTTAACATTTTTCTTTAATAAGCACATACATGTATAATTATTAAAGATTACTCATTAGGCAACAGAATGGCCTCTGGTGGCGTTTTATGATTGTATTATTAGTAGGCCTATATTGTTGGAGGTGGAGCTAAGTCTAATGAATTAACCCTCGTGTTGTCCTCGGGTCAAATTTGACCCGTTTAATGTTTTTATATGAAAAATGGGTTTCTTTCAACCAAATGACCCATAAATAACGAATGCACGTTGTATGGTTTGGAACCTATACAACATTCACAGGTCAAATTAATGATTACTTCCATTGATTTTTGGGTGTTTAAAAAATAAAATAAAAAATAATAAAAAAAGTCTCAAAACCGTATCCAGACTAAACTTCGACATATACCAGTCTGTGATCCACGCAACATCCTCGGATCTGAACTACTAGTCATGTTTATACATATTCATAATATACCTTTTTTGAAGAAAAAAAAAAAAAAAAGAAAAAAATAATTTCATATAAATTAGTTTTGACAATAAAAACTAAATGACAAGTTCATGTCGACAGGAAGAAAACACTAGGGTTAAGTATTTCAATTCATTTTTATTTATAACAGAAGTTATCACAGGACACTTTACAGATAGTAGTAGGAGGTATTACTGATGAAGTGGGGGTTAGGGTCCACCAGGCATAGAGTGGCTATGCACACAAAAACAAAGTATATATATATATTTAATAAAAACGAAGAGAAAAAAAAAAAAAAAAAAAAAAAAAAGTTTAACATAGAATAAAATCCTTAAATTAAGTTAAGGTGGTTCGGGCATCTGGTAAGGATGCCCCCTGGGCACCTCCCTGTTCCAGGTGTTCCAGGCACATCCAGCTAGGAGGAGGCCTCGGGAAGACCCAGGACTAGGTGGAGGGATTATATCTCCAACCTGGCCTGGCCTGGGAACGCCTTGGGATCCCCCAGTCGGAGCTGGTTAATGTGGCCCGGGAAAGGGAAGTTTGGGGTCCCCTGCTGGAGCTGCTCCCCCGCGACCCGATAAGCGGACAAAGAGGGATGAATGGATGGAATAAAAGCCTCTTCTAAAAAGAGCACATGTCATGTATGCAGAACTGGCAGCAATTTCAGACAACCGAACAAGATATCCAGCTTAACCAGAGTTTTGATATTCTAAATACACAAATCTAACAACATTTTGGCATAATTAGCGAGATTATACTCACAATTACATTTGACACCCCTGCCAACATTAACTCCCTCGATTTCCATCTGGAAGATGAAGTGTGACCATGACGCGTCATCAGACCAGAAGTCGCCATATTGGAGGTACTCCGCATCACAACAAAGCACAGGCACTGAAGTAGATCCCGAACGGCGTCAAGGAAAATTGTTAATTATTGCCGTGTTTTTAGGTTGTACCAATAGGCCAGAACAAGAAAAACATTTGGAATATTATCGACTTCCAAAAGTTATTAAAAAAAAAAAAAAAAAAAAAAAGGAGGAGAGGAATGCCAGAAGTTATAGGAAAGGAGGCTTGTGGTTGGCAAAGCTCAACCAGGATCTACGAGGGAAAAAAATAAATCTGTCTTGTTCGGTCTTTGAAATGAAGAAAAATAACTAAATAAATACAAACAATTGAGTCACTTGGCTACACCTTGAGTATTGCAATGATATACGGTTAAGGTTAGGTTGATTAAAGACGTTATTGCATTACTTACTTTGGCCTTCACAACACAACGGTCGTTGATGACTTGGTACTGCGTCTCCCTCACCCATCCACACACCATCTGGTTATAAGCCTCCAAACTTTTGTAGGATTTAAGGTCTTCTGCTGTGTATGGGCTCGGTGAGAAAACCAGGTAGTTGACTATATCAGGATATGCAACTGAAGGAAGAAACACCAGGTCGCCATGGGTCCAAGAAGAGGGAGCCAACTTGTAGGGATCTGCACTGCCAGTAAACTGTAATTTCTCAAAATATTGCACCTTTTTTGTGGTCCAAGTCCTTCCATGCCTTTGCATCTTGGTTTTGATAAGTTTTTCTGTTGTTTAGACATCAAGTATCCAAAGTGTACAATACTCCATTCAGTTGTTTACACCGAGTGCCTCCAATATGGCCGCGCATCCAGGTGATACCACAGATCATACAGATAATTTACTGTAAAGTAGAAATATATATATATATATATATATATATATATATATATATATATATATATATATATATATATATATATATATATATATATATATATATATATATATATATATATATATAATGGCATGTACATCATTAACTGGTATATACTATACTGCCATTGTCTTAAAATGATTGGGCCTTTTTCTCCCAGTGAACAGCAGGTCCCGCAGGGTCTCTGGAAATTTCCACAAAGCTGATAGCGACGGTAAACTGAGATCAAACATTGTTTGAAGACTGAACTTAAATACACAAGACAGGGGAGACAATGAGACGCAGGTGCAACACATAGGGGCGGGGACAGGTAATCGCACAGGCGGGAAGGAACAAAGACCACGAAGTCAAGTGATCTGTAATGGGATGAGAAGGTAAGTTTCAAAATAAAACAGGAAATGGAAAACTAAACAGAAAACACGAAACAAACTAAAAACAAAAACTGACACAGGAACGAGACATGACAATATGTATATTTGTATGTGTTTTTCTCTCTTTTGTATTACATAAGGAGCAACTATCAAACAGCATATTTGTTCCCTTCTTGGCCTTTTGAAGGCGCCTGGACGACACGCGCCTAAATATGACTCAGAATCCAACTTAAATAAACTGAGCGACTCCAAACCAAAGAACAAAAACGGAATGACTCACCTCTTATATACCAACTGCTATTATTGATCAATCAGCTGATGAAAGGGTGTGACAATACGCCATGTACTAAGACCAATTAACACTACTCCTCTATACTATATATATATATATATATATATATATATATATATATATATATATATATATATATATATATATATATATATATATATACAGTACTGTGCAAAAGTCTTAGTCTGGTGTGAAAAAATGCTGTAACCTAAGAATGCTTTCAAAAATATAAATAATGATTGTTTATTTTTATCAATTTACAAAATGCAAAGTGAGGGAACAAAAGAAAAATCTAAATCACATCAATATTTGGTGTTACTACCCTTTGCCTTCAAACCAGCATCAATTCTTATAGGTACTTGCAAAAGGTCAGGGATTTAGTAGGATTGTAGTCAAGTGTATGATTAACCAATTCTAGTATATAGGTAGTTATAGTGCATCAGCAAGGTCTCTCCCAGACAAATATCTCAAAGCAGACTGGTGTTTCAAGATGTGCTGTTCAAGCTCAAAGAAACGGGCAATGTTGAGGATCGTAGACGCAGTGGTCGGCCAAGGAGACTTAGTGCAGCAGATGAAAAACACATCAAGCTTATTTCCCTTCAAAATGGGAAGATGTCCAGCAGTGCCATCAGCTCAGAACTGTTAGAAACCAGTGGGACTCAGGTACACCCATCTACTGTCTGGAGAAGTCTGGCCAGAAGTGACCTTCATGGAAGAGTTGCTGCCAAAAAGCCATACCTCCGACATAGAAACAAGGCCAAGCGACTCAACTATGCACGAAAACATAGGAACTGGGGTGCAGAAAAATGGCAGCAGGTGCTCTGGACTGATGAGTCCAAATTTGAAATATTTGGCTGTAGCAGAAGGCAGATTGTTTGCTGAAGGGCTGGAGAGCGGTAAATAATGAGTGTCTGCAGGCAACAGTGAAGCATGGTGGAGGTTCCTTGCAAGTTTGGAGTTGGAGCTGGGGTCAGGATTAATGGTGTCCTCAATGCTGAGAAATACAGGCAGATTCTTATCCATCATGCAATACCATCAGGGAGGCGTATGATTGGCCCCAAATCTATTCTGCAGCAGGACAACGACCCCAAACATACAGCCAAGGTCATTAAGAACTATGTTCAGTGTAAAGATGAACAAGATGTCCTGGAAGTGATGGCAAGGCCCCCACAAAGCCCTGATCTCAGCATCATGGAGTCTGTCTGAGAGAACATGAAGAGACAGAAGGATTTGAGGAAGCCTCCATCCACAGAAGATCTGTGGTTAGATCTCCAAGATGTTTGGAACAACCTACCAGCCGAGTTCCTTCAAAAACTTTGTAGAAGTGTACCTAGAAGAATTGATGCTGTCTTGCCTTCCTACATATACCTATACTGTGTGTGTGTGTGTGTGTGTGTGTGTGTGTGTGTGTGTGTGTGTGTGTGTGTGTGTGTGTATATATATACGTATATACTTATTATACACTGTATGTGTGTGTGTATATATATATATATATATATATATATATATATATATATATATATATATATATATATATATATACACACACACACACACACACACACACACACACACACACACACACACACACACACACACACACACACAGTATATAATACATCCATGCCTACAGCACACTAGTCCGACGTCCACCAACTATATTACGAATCCCACTATGGCCACGCCAAGACCCGCCCTTTATTGGCCAGGCGTCCATGCTTACCTATCCTAACCTTAACCACTCGAGGTCAAATGCCTAACAGCAACCAATCGAGCTGCTATTGAAGGGCGGGTCTTGGCGTGGCCATCACTACTACTAATAGTAGTGATGGGCTTCAGTAACAGCGACCTCGCCTGGTGACGTGCCAAGGCTGCATCTAAATTATCTTCTGCTAGATAGTGGACAGCAGAGCCACAGAGATATAAAGTCTTTCTCTATCACTCTGGTGGACAGGTTAAGTTATGTCATGTGATTGTTCCGTACCAAAGCAACCTTCGGAGCAGTGGCTCAAATGTGTGTACTTGTAGTAGAAGCTTCAGTGCTGATTGCCATCACTACTTAGTATAGACTGCATATTATTAACAGTCTATACTACTTAGTAGTAGTAGTTTCGCCGGCGGGTGGCGCTATATCATATTTTCTCCTGGATTTTGTTCCATCAGCACTTCCGGGTTCCAATGTTTACAACTGGGAGCATCGTTGACACCACAGAGCTCATGAAAAGCATCTTTTATGTTATATACAACATTACTAGGATTTATATACTCTGACGGTAGGCTGTGCCATAGGACTGCATTACTCATAACGAAACAACATTTTGAAAGTAGCTAGCATTAACGTAGCAGGCTCATTCAGGCTAACCAGCTAACGTTAGCTTGTTGAAATTAACAACAGTGAACAGAAATGTGTAGTAATGTCGAAGTTACGTTTCTGTCCCAAAAATAAATGGAAATGGGGTTAAATATAATGACGTCCATGTAAAATAATAGATTTCTCTAGGCTTTATTAACCTACAAGTCAGCCTACAAAGTTTTTGAATGCAACGTTAACTCTCACTACTTACAATTGTTTTCCTTTGTAACGTTATATGATATTCATGAAACTGTACTGGATGTTGCTGATAGCTGGGGTATACGTGCAGTTTAGTATCCTAAATTCCCCATACAATGTCCTTAATTATGAACCTGCTAAACCACCTGTGTTAAGGTTAGGGTAACTTGTCTCAAATAAGTCTCTCATCATTTGGGACACTCCGTTTTTTGAAAATAATTTGGGACACGTATACCGAAAATGGAATCAGACCAAATGGTGTTTTATATAAATAAATGCTACTGCTAATCGCAACATAACATGTTAACTTATTGGTAGTGTATACATGTTTAAAATGGAAAAAAGTTGGTGCACAGAAGGTTTGGGGGAAGAGTTGCTTACTCTAAGAACAATTATAATTTATTGTTAGACTATATAACTAATGAAACATGGACAGTCATTTTAAGAGAGAGATAATACATTGTTTATCATACAAACATAGATAAGACTAAGATAAAGTCATAAGAACTTGGCTTACATTGTAAATCTTTACAGCAGGGCTCCATCATCAGGATCAGCTGCTACAAGTGTACGAGTATAAAGGAAAACTATGAAGAAGAAAAGCAGACGTCCTATGTCATTTGAGACATCACAGAGACAGAGCAGCAGGACACAGACAACTGGGAGTGTCAGTGAGGAGAAGAGTCCACCTGGAAGGAGACCTCGGAAGACTGTCCCTGTAACCACAGATACTTTCTACCAGAACACCACTGCAAAAGACAAGACTGCTGACTTAGACTGTAGTGTGACAGCAGCCGACGACACACAGAAACATCCAGAGAGCAAGTCTAGATCTTCAGGTGAGTGTCTCAGTACCAGAAAACCCCATTCAGTAAAAAGGCAGCTGAGTATAGTTGCTTGGCTTATCAGCAAACATTGGGAACATCTGTTCCCTTGTAATGTTCTGCTGTTACCAAAATTATTATAATACAATAATTAATTATTCTGTTGGTGGTAGTAGACAGTGAAAAGTGGATTCGTTTTTTAACAAAGTGCTGCTAGTGGATCAGATGCATGCTGATGTGATTGTCTTAACTGTAAATTAAAAGTCTTAGACCAGTGGTTCCCACATTTTGGGGGTGCCCGGAGCTGTAACGGCAGGGCGTGGCAACGCTAAATATAAACAAATAATGCATGCTTTCTGCTGCACTGCTAGCAAAGCAGGGACACTTGTGTGAACAGACTGCCAGGTAAACATAAATCAGACGATGAAGATACCTTAAACGCCACAACTACCAAAACAAAGACAAGAAAATATGTAGTAGTGACCACAGTTTGAGCTATGGAACCTTATTCGACAGTCGAATCGCATTATGTTTTTTGACTATCATGTCTCGGTGAAACAGCTGCTTGTTGTGCACTTCTTTGTCTCTTTGTAGCTCTCGCTCCCTCTCTGTCCTCCCTTGGGGGGTGGCTTGAAAATATTTTTTTTATCTACAAAAGGAGGGCCCTGCAGAAAAAGTTTGGAAACCACTGGCGGGCCATGTTTTGTATACACATTTGACATAAACAAAGCCAAGGTTAATTTGCAGGTTTTTTTAATGGAGTTGCTATGATGTCCTGTTCATTGATTGATTGACTTCTTTTATTTTGAACATGTAAATAAAATAAAACATCAGAAAACAATTGTAATAAAAAAAAAAAAAATAAGCTACTTGAACTCAAGGTCCCCTACTTGACTCAGTTTACTTTGGAGACCCATCAGAAATAGCATCTATTTGTCAATTTTGGTCATGAGTGATTTGTAAAAACATTGATCTGTTATTTTTCCCAGCAGGTAGACTGTCAACTGCTGTCTGTCGGCTCTGCCATGGGAAGTTTTCTCCACGAAGCCTGCGGCACGCCTTCAACAAGTGGCCTCAGGACTCCATTGATATTGTTGACAACGAGTCCGACTCAGCGGCCCAGTCACCCCTTTTATTCCACACAGACTTCCAGCGACTGGTTGGGGTCCAGTTGGACCGCGACCCCCGATTATCAGAGTTTATCTGCAAAAAATGCCACTCCAAGTTCTACAAGTGCCACAGCATCCTGATCAGGTTTCTGCAGAGAGTCAACCTCCCACCAGTTGGGAAAGAGAATCTAAAAAGCTGGTGAGTCCAAGAAAAAAATGAACCAGAGTGTAACTTTAAAAGTGTGTACTTATTGTAGGATTCTCAATTGTTCAGGCAGAAAATCTACAAATATAACTGTTTTTTTTTTTCTATTTCAGGAAGAAATGTCCAGATGCCTCAGTAAACCATGGCTCAACACGTAAATAAAAGCATTTCTTCTCTGCTTTTTTTAAAAACAGAAATTACGAGAAGGGTCTGTCTTTGGGCTGCAGGTCAGGGGCCTAACCCTTTGAGATGACATACTGTGATTTGAGCCTCTAATTAGCTACATAAACATGAACTTGAATAAGCCGCAGCCTTGAGCTACGGTGAACAGAAGGCTAAACCACTAGCTCGCCAGCCGCGCTCATGTTTCCTCTCACACCGCCGCTGGCGGCATGTCTTCGTTCAGATGGCAGCAGTAGGCAGTGCTGCGGCTTCGGCCTCGGGTAGCAGGCTAATGCTGCCATCCAAACGAGGAGACGCCAAAGTGTGTGAGAGGTAACTAAAGACGACAAAAGAGCCAATGCTCATGCTAACTTGTAGGCAAACCCCAGCAGACCAGCTCTCCCGACTGTTTTCACAGCAAATATCCACTTTATGGACAATAAACTTGACTACATTTTTACACAGTTTTGTTCCTGTATGTACTGTATATAGATGGATGGCAGTAAAGGCTATCTTATCTAATAGTTAGCTTGAATTAGCTGCAGCCCTGAGTCTTTGGCTAAGGGAAACAGAACTATCACTTAAGGAACATGTGCACGTGCATCTGCATTTGCAGAGCAGCCAATAGGTACTCTCGCTCTTTCTCTGAAATGACCTGTGATTGGCCAAAGTCTCCTGTCACAGGCTAGATGTTCTACATCCTGAAAACAGATCCAAAAAGGAGATGCCGACGTTTTGTTTTCTCTCAGACCACTTAAATTACAATATGCTGAAAAATGATTAGGACATTTTTGGACATTTAGACATTCTGCGGTTTTCTTTCAGCATTCCAGTCCTTTACCTCAGACCCTAAGTGCCTCCACAGCCTGGTGTCCTGGGCTCACCACCACGGAGAGGCCTGCCGCTCCTGTCCCAACCTGAAGGATGTGCTGGAGGGCCAGTGCTGGGGCTCCGTGAAGGCCGTTTGGGGTTGCGTCAATGGTCACAGATACGTCATGGATTCTCAGTGCACAACCGCTTCCAACCCAGGGTACCTGGTGAACTTCAGCAGTGGAGTGTTAGGGAGTGGTGATGGAATGATGTCAGAGGAGGAAGATGATGAAGAAGAGCAGCCCAGTGGGAATGGAAGGACCCCAGCGGGAAGTATAGGTTCTCTGGCTCCACGCAGTCCATCTGCAGTTCCAGTGCAGACTCCGAGCTCAGCGCTGGCTGACTGGACCAGCAACACTGAAGGTGAGACTGTTTATAGCTTATGACATCCTGAGAAGGTGTGACGTAGCATCATCTGTAGATAAGTGTTTGTGTTGGCCACTGAAACCACTGGTACTCACATGTCAATTCTCCAAAAGTGATCTTCTCATTTGTAATCCATCAGCAGTCATACTCATAGCATCCTAAGAATAGGAACATGCGTTAATAACCAAATATCAATTATCAACAGTTTACAGTATATCAACAGTTTACATTTCCAAACACAAAATCAGTGTCAAATGACACTAACAGTATCATTTATTTTGTGTACCCTCACATCCTCTGAATGTGGGTCTGGCTTGTGTGGTGTCTGTATGAATCCTTGACTCACGTGGTTGTGGTGTCCCCTGCGTTAGATTTTACAGGTCATGAGGTGGCGTTGTCTCCTGCTCCGGCCCAGCTGGAGGACAGGGCTGCTGACAGCGATCTGTCTGACAGGTTAGTCATCTGTATCTGTATCTCTTTCTGTCTTTCCTCTTGTCTTATAACCACCAAGTTTTTGGGTGCTTCTCAGGTAGAGTTGTTCCGATACCAGTATTAGAAATGCCACCGATGCTGCTTGAATAACGCTGGTATCGGCGTAAGTCTATGCATGGATCTGATACCACATCATTTAGCCCCTGAATTACTCGCTTTTACTTTGAAAAGTTTGCCAACTTTTTTTTGTGTGAACAGTGTCAAAGCTCTTAGTCAATCAGATGTATTTGTCTTTTTAATATCTCTAGTCTCTACTTTTAAAGTAGTTTATGTTCTTTTTCCGTTCCACCATACAACAATGATAGCAACCATATCACATCCATACAGGGTTAGTAGTAAACAGCTGTTAAAAAAATGTGCCCTGGTGTCGGATCGGTACTACTCAGTATCGGGCAATACCCAATATCAGGTATCGGAATCAGTATCGGGAAGAAAAGAAATGGTATTGGAACGTCTCTACTTCTCTGCTTTTAAAGTGATTAGATTAAGATTGATAAAAGGCCATAACATCTACAAGAACTGTAACTCTGTGTGTGTGTGTGTGTGTGTGTGTGTGTGTGTGTGTGTCTCTCTCTAGGGTCATCTCGGAGGATGACCTCGAGGAGAGTAAAAGAGGAGAGTTATCAGACGATGAGCTGTTTGAGCCGTACTCAGACAAGAGGTGGGTACAGATATTCTTTAGCGAAGGTTAAAGATGGACTGAAAATGAGTAACCCCGGGTACTGTGTTTAATGTACCTTTCTCTCCCCCTTGGCAGAGCTTGCAGGGTGGCCGTCCCCAACAAGAGAAGAAGAAACCCGAAGGCCCTGGAGGAGCCCAAAATCAAAAAAAAACCTGGACCCAAACCCGGCTGGAAAAACAAGTTCAAACCTAAGGGGTACAGAGGCATATTTTAAGTTAGTTCACTTGAGTCCTACATTTCCTTTAATACACAACATCTATTCAGCATAAGTTACATGTAATATTTAAAGCATCATACAGTGCCTTGCGAAAGTATTCGGCTCCCTTGAACTTTTCGACCTTTTGCCACATTTCACGCTTCAAACAAAGATATAAAACTGTAATGTTTTGTGAAGAATCAACAAGTGGGACACAATCATGAAGTGGAACGAAATTTATTGGATATTTCAAACTATTTTAACAGATAAAAAACTGAAAAATTGGGCGTGCAAAATTATTCAGCCCCTTTACTTTCAGTGCAGCAAACTCTCTCCAGAAGTTCAGTGAGGATCTCTGAATGATCCAATGTTGACCTAAATGACTAATGATGAAAAATAGAATCCACCTGTGTGTAATCAAGTCTCCGTATAAATGCACCTGCTCTGTGATAGTCTCAGAGGTCCGTTTAAAGAGCAGAGAGCATCATGAAGAACAAGGAACACACCAGGCAGGTCCGAGATACTGTTGTGGAGAAGTTTAAAGCCGGATTTGGATACAAAAAGATTTCCCAAGCTTTAAACATCCCAAGGAGCACTGTGCAAGCGATAATATTGAAATGGAAGGAGTATCGGACCACTGCAAATCTACGAAGACCCGGCCGTCCCTCTAAACTTTCAGCTCATACAAGGAGAAGACTGATCAGAGATGCAGCCAAGAGGCCCATGATCACTCTGGATGAACTGCAGAGATCTACAGCTGAGGTGGGAGACTCTGTCCATAGGACAACAATCAGTCGTATACTGCACAAATCTGGCCTTTATGGAAGAGTGGCAAGAAGAAAGCCATTTCTTAAAGATATCCATAAAAAGTGTCGTTTAAAGTTTGCCACAAGCCACCTGGGAGACACACCAAATGTGGAAGAAGGTGCTCTGGTCAGATGAAACCAAAATCGAACTTTTTGGCAACAATGCAAAACGTTATGTTTGGGGTAAAGGCAACACAGCTCATCACCCTGAACACACCATCCCCACTGTCAAACATGGTGGTGGCAGCATCATGGTTTGGGCCTGCTTTTCTTCAGCAGGGACAGGGAAGATGGTTAAAATTGATGGGAAGATGGATGGAGCCAAATACAGGACCATTCTGGAAGAAAACCTGATGGAGTCTGCAAAAGACCTGAGACTGGGACGGAGATTTGTCTTCCAACAAGACAATGATCCAAAACATAAAGCAAAATCTACAATGGAATGGTTCACAAATAAACATATCCAGGTGTTAGAATGGCCAAGTCAAAGTCCAGACCTGAATCCAATCGAGAATCTGTGGAAAGAACTGAAAACTGCTGTTCACAAACGCTCTCCATCCAACCTCACTGAGCTCCAGCTGTTTTGCAAGGAGGAATGGTCCCTCGATGTGCAAAACTGATAGAGACATACCCCAAGCGACTTACAGCTGTAATCGCAGCAAAAGGTGGCGCTACAAAGTATTAACTTAAGGAGGCTGAATAATTTTGCACGCCCAATTTTTCAGTTTTTTATCTGTTAAAACAGTTTGAAATATCCAATAAATTTCGTTCCACTTCATGATTGTGTCCCACTTGTTGTTGATTCTTCACAAACAATTACAGTTTTATATCTTTATGTTTGAAGCCTGAAATGTGGCAAAAGGTCGAAAAGTTCAAGGGGGCCGAATACTTTCGCAAGGCACTGTGTGTGTGTATATATAGAAGAACTTTATTAATCCTTTAATGGGGAGATTTAATTTTGACTGTCGTCGTTACATTACACACATAGGCCCGAAACACACACATGCACACACATGCATTAAAGATATAATATGAATATAAAGAATTTCCGCATTATGTTAAATATTATGTTGAGTTGTGTACTTACATTATCCCAAATGTTCCCAACATTGTTCAAACCCAGAGAAAACTATCATAGGGTTAGGGTCACCCTTTGCCCATGCATCAGGGTTGCGGTTGTCTGCCAGAAGCTGTCATAAATTGACTTTTTATAACAGTTTTAAACCACATTTTTACGATACACTTCTTAGATCTTGGTCGTTTTTAACCATACTGTATATTTTAATATATTATGCAAGGCGGCAGTAGCTCATACAGTTTGTTAAAATGTATTTAGTACATGTTTTGTTTCAGTTAAGATTAGTTAACTATTATAATGTGGTTTAGCATACATGTGCATTAACAAACTATTATTGTCTTTTTATTTTCAGAGAGGAGCTGCCCAACATCTACAAGTGTCCGTATCAGGGCTGTACCGCCGTCTACAGAGCTCCTGATGGCTTGAAGGTCAGAATCCCAAACTGAAATCATTTCACTTTTATTTAAAGCTTTAGTGCATAACTTTTAGATATTAATGAACGTCCGTTACATTCTAACCGTTGCCAATTTAGTTGCTACAAAGCTAATTAAGACTATCAGCTCCACACAACTCTCTCTGGATTTCTCAGTATGACTATGTTCAGAAGATTGGGGCGTCTGGCGACTTTCGAGCAGAAACTGGAGTGAAGATAATGACCTCTTCTGAAGAGTCCATCATGTTTTTTAATCCTCCGTGTCCTACTTGGCTACTAGCAACTGTGGAGGAGGGGTGGGGGTGGCGTGCGATCACAAAGGCTTGTATCATGTGGACACGCCGACAGTGTTGTTGTCATTACTTAGAATTAGCTCTGGGGGAGACAGAAACTACACACTATAGCTTTAAGTAATATATATTTTGTAATTAGATCAATAATGGTGTATTTTTAAGAATGCTTCAGTAGTTAGTATTAGGTGTCCAGCCTATAGCAAGATCATTTTTAATTTTCTAAAGTAAAAAAAAGTATATCAAACGTATATTACTGTATTATTAGTCATGTAGGAATCACTTTTAATCTACCTTTGGACATATGTGGATGTGACATAAGAGAACAAGAACAGTATTGTTTCAGTCATTCTTCATCCACCCCCAGACAAGACAGTTCTTGTTCTCCATACTACTCCAGAATCTGTGTACAAATGTCTGGGTTTCTTATGGAGTGTTTTTAAAAATTTTTTTAGAAGCACATCAAGGAGCATCATGAGGAGGTGAGAGCGCGACCCTGCCCTCATCCTGGCTGCAACAAGGTGTTCATGATCGACCGCTACCTGCAGCGGCACGTCAAGCTTATCCACACAGGTGAGCTCAACTAAAAGATTAGTATTTGTTTTTAGACCGCGTAGATGTGCTGGGCCTGTTCAGCTTAGTCTGGCTCTTTTTGGGTTACTGGGCTTCACCTAGCATATCGTTGGCGATCCTTGATAACTGCTATCATAGAGATGTTGATCACTCGGCTCAGTTAACTCAGGTGAGGCACATGAGAGGCGGGGGGGTGTTATGTTTGTTGGAGCAGCACCGTCTGCTGGGGGAGAGATCTGGCTTTTCCATGCAAAAAAACTTGTGTGTCTAAATTGTCAGAGTTTACCTAGGTACAATGTTAACAATAGGAAGAATAATAAGATAAGATAAACATTTGGTTGTTTGAGTAATAGGTTACATACAAACTATACCAACTTTTTTTTCATGAAATCTAATACCTGCTCCATTTGTTTTGCTGTTATGGTTGAAAGATTTTGAATCATAAGAAGCCTACACTTTGTCTTTAATGTGAATATTTGTGCCATGTTAAACAGACCTCAGTTAAATCAAAAAGGCATTTGTTTTAGGTGTTAATGTTTATTTTGGCTCGTACTTAAGATTGCCATCTGTGTGTTTCCAGAGGAGAGGAACTACATTTGTGACCAGTGCGGCCAAACCTTCAAACAGAGGAAACACCTTTCAGTTCACCAGATGAGACATTCAGGGGCCAAGCCACTACAGTAAGTACCGTTGATGGGATTTGCTGCTTTAAAAGGTCCCATATTGTAGAAAGTGAGATTTCCATGTCTTTTTTTTAATAAAGCAGGTGGAGGTGCTATTAATACTGTGAAAGGATCAATGCACACAGCCTGTAAGAAACTGTGCCTTTAAAACGAGCTGTCACGACTTCCATTCGTTTGTGATGTCACAACTATACTATATATAGGTAGAAAACGCTGCTGCAGTGCTGTTAGTCATTCCCCAGCTGCAAAAACGTTTGCGTTTTAGACAGTAAGGGTATATTCAGACACAGTATGAGAAAAATGATGTGTTTTTATAACATCAAAGCATGTAAACATATTCTAGTTGGAACCCAAAAATACAAAGTATGAACCTGAAAATATTTTGAATTAAAAGTCTGAAGCAAAGACAGGAGAGAGAGGCTATACATTTTATTTCTTTTCCTTCAGATGTGAGGTGTGTGGCTTCCAGTGTCGCCAGCGAGCGTCACTCAAATACCACATGACCAAACACAAGGCGGAGGCTGACCTGGAGTTTGCGTGCCTGATGTGCAGGAAGCGGTTCGAGAAGGCCCACAACCTGAACGTCCACATGTCCATGGTCCACCCGCTGATTCAGGCCGAGGTTCAGAAAGGCAGCAGCCACCGGAGTACTCTGACCTGCACGCCATCACTCTGACCGGGGGGCGGGGGGGTTCAGCAAGACCAGGATACATGAGGACAGGGAGTCCAGGTCCACGTCTGCTGCACAGGTGCTTAAACTGGGAGTTTCCCAGTTTCTGACAACCTGTACCATAGTTTACATTTTTGCAAATTAAGGTCATGGACTGGGGTAGGAATCTGCTGTATGGCAATACAGATGTTGATCTCAGTTCTCTACCAATATATTTAGCTCAGCTTTTGTGTCATAACAACAAAATCAAACCATTGTCTTCAACATAAAGTTTAATTTTAGTAGATATTGACCAACCTGCTCATATCTCTGCTATAACTAGCTCTTTACAGTTTCCAAGTATCACTTTCCATTCCAAACTTAATCTTTCTTTTCATTGTCAGGACTCGGCCAATTATACCACAAGTTTAGGTTCCAGCTTGTTTTCAGGGAAGCAGCAGAAGGAAAGCTCCTTCACATCATATCGTTGTCAAATCTCTGGAGTGAAGGCATTAGGAATCTTAGATCCAAGTTTCTGGGTCACATGTGGGGCATTTTGTTCCCACACAGACAGGGACTTCATAAAAATAACCTCTGGTATACTAGCAGTTGGCGTATCGGTTTACAGTATAGCCAAATAAAGTAACAATACAGTTTTATTTGATAGCTGAAGTACACAGTAGCAGCCACATATTAACAACTGTGTAACCTACGTGCATTCAATTGTAAGTCCTATAATGCAATATTCTTGTTACCTTACCTTCATATATGTGAAGCACTTGTCTGTGCTGTGTTACTGCATCACGGTGCAAATAGAATGATTTCCAAGAACATTCAGTTCAATTGTATTAGGTCACTGTTTTTTATTAAGTTATTACAATGCTAAGTACTTTTAAAAGTGTAAATCTGTATTGTAAAAAGGGCTTCAGATGAACATGTGTAAAATAAAGTCCTGTGTGCATTATGTATAAAAAGACAAATAAAATGTTGGTAAAACTGGTAAGATCTAAACAGTGTTTAATAAATATGACAAAAGGAACATGTTTCTGTTAGATGTAAAGTTGGATTACATTAAAACAAATAAAGTACCTGCTAATAGTCAGTTACCATTACTGTGAACGAGACCCCTCCGGAGCTCGAGGGAATAGAGAAGATTTTTGTAGTCAAGTGGGTTTCACGGTTAATTTTAGGCAGTTTCTCAGTCTGAACATAAGTCCGCGGCTTTTCAGAGGAAGTCCATCTCTGGGCTGAGGCTGTGAGGGTCCAGGTGCACAGAGAGAGCCGCTGCCACCTCTGGGTCCAGGTCTGCACACTGGGACTCCAGCTGGACCAGGAGACCCAGCAGCATATAGACCGGAAGGAGACAGAAGAGCGTGAGAGAGATAAGTGAATGTTGTCAATAGTAGATGTTACCAAGAGGCATACAGCTGTGTACTGTATGCACAGTATGCGTGTGTCGGTTACCCGTCTGAGTTGGCTGGAGGACAGAGCAGTTGGAGGGGTCCACGAGATCGCTCTCAGAAGAAACTGTTTGGCGTAGCTCAGAATCTGGAAAGGCTCCATCTGACAATACAATTCATAGGTTTGACTTCAGAGCAATGCCACAGGTTTAAGGCAATGCATTTACTCTATATAGCACAGTTCATACACAGACAATTCAAAGTACTATACATAAGCATATATACACATTTAAATGATGTTGTCATCACCCTGACATAAACCATGATCTGAGGCTCAGTCACCTGATTGGCTGGTGTAAGTCTGTGTCCTTCCAGGGAAAGCTGCAGTAGACTGATGTAGCAGAGGACAGCAGTCTGGAGGAACCCTGGACAACACACAGCTCTCTGTAGCAGCTCAGCACTCTGCTGGAGCAGAAGGCTAAACAGAGAAACCACACACACACACACACACACACACACACACACACACACACACACACACACACACACACACACACACACACACACACACACACACACACACACACACACACACACACACACACACACACACACACACACACACACACACACACACACACACACACACACACACACACACACACACACACACACACACACACACACACACACACACACACACACACACACACACACACAGAGAGAAGTGAAAGTGAGGTCCTGTACATACATAGGGAGAGAATTATCTAAAGTAGCTCTAAATTGTACATACTGAATTGAACATTGAACTGAACACAAAAGGCACCAATAACAAGACCTTTTAAAGTGTAGTTTTCTACTGAAGCTCTCTTTCAAATGAGACAAAAAAAAAATCCCTTCGTGTATTTTGCATTGTTTTTTTTGTGTTGTTGTGCAAGTTGATATTGCGATGACAATTACAGATGAAAAAAACAATTCATTGTGCAGCCCTACTAGCTACCCCCTCCCCATCTTTGTCACCTCTTTCACCCCTGATGAGTTTGCACCCCCTGTATTGTCCAGTTAGTTTGGGTCATGAATTGGCTGATTAAATGTCTTGTGAGAGTTAACTACAGGTAGTGTCTACAGTGACTCTAAAAGTGGAAATATTATGTTAAAAAACTAACCTGTAGAAGGCCCAAGGCATCAGTCGAGTAAACTCATCCGATGTCACCATGGTGATCGACTGGTAAACATCTTGTTCTAGAGTTGGGGAAAAAAAACATTCAGGCCGCTAATTTAACAATTAATAAATATGGCGAGACAAAATCACTTAATGTCAGTGCTAACATTAGATTTAATCTGTCAAATAATGACAATACAGCTGATGTACGCTAGCAGCTGAGCACGTGGAGGGAACTGAGCTGTGGTTTAGGAGATGTACTGTATACACCGTACTGTTTGATGTAAAGATGAGCAGCCAGTCAGCAGAGTCCACTAACACGAGCAGAAGGTCTCTGTATAAATCTGTGGCGTTCTGATGGCTGAAATGCTGTAGTGTAGGAGAAACAAGGGAGATGCTTTAGGCAAATAAATTGGGAAAACACATTTTATTAATGTCTTCTTTTCTTGCTCTTCAATCTGCCCCCAGCTCTCATGCCAAAAGCATGTCTTGGCTTAATTTGTGTCCTACTGTTCCAGTGCTTTGTTTAAGACTTACATATTGAAAACATGAGGCGAATAGTTACTTAATGTGGAAAACCTTTGCATTATCTTAAAGTTAGTTCAACATTTTGGGAAGTAAGCTTATTTGCTTTCTTACTTAGTGTTAGATGAGAAGATTGATATCACTCCTAATGTCTGTACACCTCTAACGCTCACAAATGAACATGTTAGCTAAGCTAACTGTCTCCTAGCTATAGCTTTATATTGAACAGATATGAGAGTGGCTTGTGAATAGGCGTATTTCCCCAAATGTCAAACTATCCCTTTACCAATGTAGCCATTTGCCTGATACATCTGTTCAGAGAGAAGCAGTAGAGCATGCTTCCTACATCGCTTATCCATTACTTTGATAATGAACGTTTAACCTTTCCACAACCAATAACTTCTGTTCCTTCCTGGACTTTGTTGTATTTCTAAACAAGTGTGGTTCAATAAGGAGGTTCTGGATAAACAAATGAGTCAGAAAGACTGAATGTTTTTCCTCTCAGTGTGTGAGTGTGCATGTTGCTTACTACGGTTTATGAAGCAGAGCTCGGCCTAAGACAGACCTGTCTCTCTAACTGCATATAAATCCCAGCTGCTTTACAACATCGAACTAACCTACACCTGAACACAATGTGCTTGTGCATATTGTTTGGGACAGTGCAGGGTGAAGTTATTAATTACCTGAGGATACAGGAGTGATGACAGATGGTCGTTTACACACAGGAAAAGCAGAAAAACTAGCACCTGGACAAAGAAATGAGACAGTAGCAGGTAAAATATATGAAAGGTGGAAAAAATTCCAAAAGCAACCTTTGGATGTTTACAGAGTAAGTGGATGATGACACAAAATGATCAACATCTGAAATGTGCACTTTAAGAGCACAGGAGCACTAATGAGGCCTTAAGGTTGATACAGGCTTAGAAAAATGTCTCAGTAATATTAATTAGCATGCAAGTTACCACCTATGATGTTTATTTGTATTTATTATCAGATATAATGTAATAAAGAACAAACACACTATTTTTTATGGAATACAGTTTACCCACCATTACTGGCTGCCATTAAAGCTGCACTTCAAGCAAATACAGTGGTTGGTTTTGAATGGGGGGTGGATGTTTCCTCTCACCTGTCGGTACTGTGTGTCCCTCTCTGGTTGCAGCATATTCAGGGCTGCACTGAAGCCCTGGTTGTCGCACCCCCGGTCTTGCCAGGCGCGATGCAGACTGGCGGCCAGTAGCAGAGCTGCAGCTGCAGGCAATGCAGACGACGAAAGCCCCTTCTCTAAACTGCACAACAGACAGAATTGCAAATCACCTCAATATGAGCCAAGTAAACCAACGGACACACACACAAACCACCAGAGAGACTAATCTGACACTGAAATGGAAGCTGAGGGCATGAGGGGGCAGAGGAACCAGAAGGGACCGGATTATGTCAGTCCTTTTCATCCTTTACACTCACAGTAGTCTCGCTTTGTCAGAGCTTGTGGACTAGCCAGACCCTTATTTCAGGCATCTTACAAAAAAAAATATTCTCTTTTCTTATCATGACAAAGATAGTCTTGCTTTGCCAGACCCTCCTCCACAGCGCTGTGGAGGAGGGTCTGGCTAGTCCACACAGCATTCCGGGATGGGAGAAAAACCTGCTCTGGTTTATTGGCATTTCTTTAAACCAATCACAATCATCTTGGGCGGTGCTAAGCCCTGGACGGAGCCACGGTGCCTCTGCTAAATAGTCTCAGGAAGGAACTTGTTTTGGTGGAACGTGTACGTTCAAAAGTAGTTTTAGTCGTGCAACAGAAAACTCAGACTGGACAGATAGTCTAGCTAGCTGTCTGGATTTACCTCTGCAGAGATCTGAGGAGCAGTTAACCATAGTCCTCAGAAATCCACCAGAGGTTAGAACGCCAACACAGAGAAAAACACAGCTGAAAAAAGTGACGGAGCAATCCCAGATGTGGAACGTCGTGGATGTAGACTACACTCACAGTCAGTCCAACAGTGGCATGGAGTGAGGTGGAACACAGATTCAGAGATGGTGGTTTATGAGAATGAGGTTCTACCTGCAGGCCCAGTTGTGACAGTCAGCGAGGAGCTGCAGCTGCTCTGGTAGAGGCTCTCCATCACGCAGACGATGCCACAGTGACAACAGCACTGGAGATAGACGCTCCCACCAGTGCTACACACAAAATCAGCATAAAAATACGGCCTGAGCCCACAAAACCAAAACATTTACAAGGTCTGCATTAGCACAGACTCATTACAATCATGTCATGTTATTGTCAAAATAATGCAGTTAGGATGTACTGATGGTAAACTGATGGAAACGAACTTTCGATTCCTCTGCATTTCTAGTATATGTGAAGAAATTGACAAATAAAGATGACTTGACTTAACTTGGTAAATAACTACATGCAGGGCCTTTCATTTTTACCCATTACATCTGTCTTTCCTAGTCAATTTACTCGTAAGTCCGCAATCTAGCATTGCTAGACCTTCATCTGGGAAAGGCCGACTCACCGTCCCCGGGGTCAGCAGCAGCTTTTAGTTTTTACACACCGCAGTTATGGAATAAACTTCGTGAACACGTACGATCTGCCCAAACCCTATGTTCTTTTACTGAAGTCACTTAGAGATGGGCATTTCTACACCTCTTTGCTTTTAAATTTACTTTTTTTTTTTTTTTTTTTGCTTTGTTTTTGTTTTTATAATTGTTGAATTTGATGTTGTATTTGCTTTTTACGTGTATGCTTATGAAAAATGCCTTTGTGTATGAACTGTGCTACTATATAAATAAATTGCCTTGCCTTGGCATAGTACAAAATACAGGTGTTATTATGAATATTGATTGAAAGATGGCTGTGTGACAGTGTGCAAGCATGAACAATGCAAGGACCCTGAAACTGCAGCAGCTAAAAAGCATTCAGCAATCTTTAATTTTATCATTTACACCTGTGCTTTTCTTAGTGTTACAAGTCCAAATGTCTTCCATGTAAAATGCCTATCAAAAAACCATCAATGTTCGGATTTAAACCCTCATAAGCATACTGGTTGAAGCCAAGTGTGTAGGACTCAAGGTCAAGTTAATAAGTTTGTTAGCTTTATGGAGAACAAACAGTACCACTGTAGAGACCAGGAGCAGAGGACAGCGTAGACTGATCTGAGCCCAGGCTTTGTTGACTTCTTCATGTGGGCATCCGCAACGTACGCTGGCACATAGCACACCCTGGAGAGGGCACACAGACAGCAGACTTACTCCACTTTATTTTCTCACAGGGGCTTGTGTAAATACTGTAAGAAATGTATCAAAGATTTCATTTATCGTTAGATTTTCAGTGAAGTGATTCTCACTCTCAGGAGGTGTGCTGTTAGATGGCAGGACAGCAAACCGGCCGGAGAACACACCTTCCTCTGTTGTTGAAGAGAAGAAGAGGAATGCAGATAAAGAAAGACATGAGCACTATTTAGTCCATTTGACTAAAAAAGGACATTACTCACACACAATCACTGCACTTTTCCAAATAGTGGATCAGATTTGGAAGAGAAATGTATTAAAATCTGATTAGAAAAATGATTTTGCAGCTCACCTGATGCTGGTTGACATGTTCTATCAGCATGTTGCACTCCAGAACATCAGACTTTACTTTAATCAATAACACTGCTGGGAGAGCCAGCAGTACTCTGTGACAGACACACACACAGAACGTTTTCAGTGGCTATACATTAAATGATAGAGCTGATATATATTTGTTTTGCTGCCTGCTTGCAGATTTGTCTTGGTTTTTTGCTTGCTGTCTGATGTGTTGTTTATGACTTGTTGTTGTGCATTGTGCCTGTCTGAATGTTAGTCTGTGTATGTTGCTTTTATGTCATTTTTTAGGTTGCCATTTTAAAACTTGCCAGTTACAATGGATGAAAATTAGCCTGCTGAGCTAACTCTGGCTCATTTATAGTTACTATGCTGTTGATTGATGAGCACTGTTGCTGTCAAATAAATGAAAAATGAAGTGTGTGTGTGTGTGTGTGTGTGTGTGTGTGTGTGTGTGTGTGTGTGTGTGTGTGTGTGTGTGTGTGTGTGTGTGTACCTGTTCCATGTGTTCAGTGTGTGTTGCAGGCTGAGCTCAGTGCTGATGCTCGGTGAAGCTGAGGTCACTGTGGAGGAGCATCTCTCAGACACAAATGTAAAGAGGAAGTCGCACACATCAGCTGTGCTTCTACAGCTGCCAGAGAGGTTAGTCACTTGCATCTCGTAGACAAGCTCCTACACACACAGAGTTTTTTTTATTTTTCACTATGAATGTATTTAGGGCCACATCATAAGGTCAATGAACTGGAACAGCATATATACAGTGTACACACCTGTAACCTGGACAGGATGTCTGGCAGACAGGTCCCTGTATCTGACCCTCTGTAATCTAGCTTTTCCAGGCTCCGGTCACTGTCCACATAAAATACACAGAAGAGTGACATTTTTACTAAAGGTGGAAATTCTTATTTACATCTTTTTATTACAGGTTTTTATTTTATTTTATGATTATGTTAAACAAAGGAATGAACAGCCTCTACTTGTTGAGTCCTTTAGGGTGCTTCAGAACAACATAGACTATTGTATTCACATATAAGGATTAGGGAAGTAAGTACTCACAAATTGTCTTCTTACATGTTATTTTTATTATTAAACACGGACATTTCAGGCACTGCCTTCCTCAGCACGTGTGTGTGTTGTTGTTAGGTTGCTTTTGATGCATTGCAGCCAGTAACTACCAACGCTGTGATCAGTGGACAATCTGCTCACTGGAGGCTGTGCCTATATACTTGAGAACGTTTTTGTAAACAGCTTTTGGACTTTTTTTTTTATTTTTTAAACACCTGATGAGTAATGACTGTAACCACTTTAAAATTCACCTTGTACTCTTAACAATAAGCTGCATACGCTTCAGATGTTATTAATGCTGACCTCTATAGTATCCTTCCTTCTATCGAAAAGATCTGACACACAAACCAGCCAGTAGCAGTCAGCTACACAATAGAAATAAAACTATTAGTATTTTATACATTTGTCAATGTATGTTTTTTTGTAAAACATGTAAAACATGTACACCCACCTTAACTGCTGGTCCATGATGGCATTGAGCAGATGAGAGCAGAGTTTCTTCATGTCTCCTCCACAGCCTCCATGCTCCTCCACACGAGACAAGTAGAGCTCCAGGCAGGCCCATTGCTGGTACTCCTGACTAAACATACACAGTTACGAGTTACCTGTGAGAGTCTGCGTGTCTGTGTGTGCTTTATTGTTAATGTTCAATATGTTTGTTTGTGCATGTACACTACTGATCAAAAGTTTGGGGTCACTTAGAAATGTCCATTCCAGACAGAATACCAGCTGAGATCAGTTGCATTGTTTTTTTTAATCAGGGCAGGAGTTTTCAGATTACATCATGTGTTTACATAATTGCAAAAGGGTTCTCCAATGTTGTAGACAGAAGTGGCTGAAGAAACGCTTGAAATCCATGCTTTTTGGTCTAAACGTCATACCCAAATTAAAAGTGGTACAGCTCCCATATACTTTGACACTCTGGGGTGAGCCTGATATCATTGGAAAGGTGACACTCTCAAGCTTTTGTTACAAGAATCAAGGGTGATCCTAGGCCTTACTGACACATAGTTACAGAGGCTAGAATGGAGGGTTTTTATTTCCGTCCAAGTCATACATCTGTAAAATGATTAGAATTTACTGCTGTAAACACATCTGACAGGTGACAGACAACACAGGGCATCAGCCACATGTCTCAGCTTACTACAGAAAAAATGAAGCCAAAAGACTCAAAAATGGATTTTATATGATTTCTTTCTACAGATATGTCTGTGTGTTTTTTTATTTCCATTTGAAAAGTGCAAAGAAAAAAGCCCCAAAACTACAAAATACAACACTTCTCAAATATACAAACACACAAACATCAATCACCTTTCCAATGATATCAGGCACACCCCAGAGTGTCAAAGTATATGGGAGCTGTACCACTTTTAATTTGGGTATGACGTTTAGACCAAAAAGCATGGATTTCAAGCGTTTCTTCAGCCACTTCTGTCTACAACAGTCGAGAACCCTTTTGCAATTATGTAAACACAAAATGTAATCTGAAAACTGCTACCCTGGTTAAATAAACAATGCAAGTGAGCTCAGCTGGTATTCTGTCTGGAATGGACATTTCTAAGTGACCCCAAACTTTTGACCGGTAGTGTATGTACCAACCACCAAGGCAAAATTCCTTGTACTTGGCAATAAATCCTTTTCTGATTTTGATGTAACTGTGTGCATGTGCGTCTTACCGTTCTGGGTCTGACAGGGCGTCTTCACTTCTATGTACTCTGAGCTCATTAGCCAGCCATTCTGAGAAAAATAACTTGACAAACATAATGGTTGAGGATGACTTTTTTTGTCAACAAGATCAATCCATCAATCAGTTTCATTTAACATGCAGGTGGAAGTAGTACTGATTGCTCTCTGATGCCCACTGAACATAATATTCTACACTTACACCACTCAGTACTTACGAAGCCAAGGCTTCATACAAGCCAGTGAACCCATTTCACCTGATACTGTGGTGTGTGTTCGAGCTGACGGAACGCTGGGTGCCTCCACAGATGCCAAGCAGTCTTCATCCAGGTGCTGTTGGTGTCTGTGACACTGCTCCACAGGCCGGGCAGCTTCTCCTCCTGGTGTTCACTAACTGGACCACCAGCAGTAATAGCTGTTCTTCTGGCTTCAGGCAACAGTCTTGGGATGAGATACAGAAGCTAAACAAACACACAGTTACATCAGAATCAGAAAATAATTTATTGCCAAGTGAGTTACACTTGCAAGGAACTTGCCTTGGTGGTTGGTGCATACATAAACAAACAAACATATTGAACATGAATATGACATAAACAATACATATAAAAAAACAAATATATACAAAATAGCACACAAGAAAAAAGTGGCTCTTTCATGACATGATTAGATGACATTATGGCAAGTAAGAGAGAAAGACACCTTCTTATAGAGGCTGTTGAGAATGTAGTCCTGCTGTTGTTGCTGAGGCAGTGAGTCCCCTCTGCAGATCCCATAACACACAGCTGCCACACACAACCTGGACAGCAACAAGACGGTGAGTCACAGTGGCAGCCAGGCCAGGTGCCAGTATCACATACTCACAACACAAGAATGTTCAATTCCTTAATGAGTCAGGTTCACGTTTGTCACCGTCCCACTGCACCAGAAACCTCACCTGACACACAAGAGCATGTCAGCATGTGTGCTGCAGACCAGCGCCGAGCTGAGAGCTTCTCCAACGGGTACTGGCGTAGGCAGAATGGGCGGGACCAGCTGAACCAGAGGACTGTGGGGCATGGAGGCGTGGAGATGGACCACTAATGCTGCCAGGCCGAGTAAGTGGGCAGCACTCAGCGACGACCCCTTTTTTTTACAGAAGAAGTTAGTAAAGCTGACGAATGAATGTACTGATTTAATTGGCATTCAGGAATAAAGAGGTAAAGTGATTTTAATGTACTCGAAAACTGAAAAGACCCAGGCAAGATGTGAAACAGAGAGTTATGAGACACAAAGCAAAAGACGGATGCAAAGAGAAGTGCATTAAAATATGGATGTTTGTACCTGGTTATGAAAGAGGTCCCAGAGTCTGCATATAAGGCTGGAGAGGAACTGTGTGTTACCAAGCATCACACTGACAAACCTGGAGGCCCACAGACTTTGTCTGGGGAGACGGAAAAATATCTGGTGAGGCGCACATCAGAAAGAAAGAGGCAACCTCATAACACATATGGAATCTCTTCATTTCCAGACCTGTGCACTGAAAACTATTTTTATAAACTTTGGTGCCTGTTCCACACCCTGTGCTGTATGCAGATAAACGGACGTGAATGGCCACTTAATAATACATTTGTCAGCTTTTTTTTTTTTATTTATCAAACCCTGGCAATAATATCTTTTTTTTTTTGAGAAGTTGCATCACTCACTTATTAGGAGGGTTTGCTCTGGAAGCGTCCAACATGCATTGGCAGAAGTTTCTCAGGATCATGTTGACGACCTGAGAACACAAAGGAGACAATTAAAGAAATACCTATTATTACTGACCGACCGACATAAAGAACACTGTTGACAGCAGAATTGGCGATATAAAAACATGAAAACAGACAAGACAGTGAATTTCATCAGTGCATACTTTGACGTGGAGCTCAGGGGATGGAGGGGTGTTTAAGTGAATTGTGATGACTGTCTGTCCAATCAGCTCATCAGGACGGCCAGGAAAGATGACACTCAGAGTGTGTGAGATCCTGGACAGCTGGGCCGACATCTCTGCAGATACATGACCAGCAACACAGGTATGGAAATGAGGGATTCAAAGAGACAGCGCACAGTGTAGTAGGTCTTTCTGAGTTTGGGGATGTGCCACATGACATGGCTGAACATACTGTGGAGGAAACAGAACTTCCAACGCTTCAACAGCGACTGTGAGAGTGGTGAGAGTGAATCTGTTCACCGGACAACTGAACAATAAGCTGAAATTCACTACAAAGCTCCATAAAACTGGGGAGCTGCAGAGTCGGGTGACAATTTTTGGTAGGTTCATCACTCTCACATTACACAGTGTCATTTAAATACAGTACATTGTTATTATAAATATCGATTATAGGCACTTTTAATAACCACTGTTCTTGACCGGCTTGGTTTGGGAACACACATTAAAAACACTTAAAGACATTTGGAGAATACACACAAATTATTGTGTTTGAAGGATGTTAAAGTGCTAAAAATCCCACAGAATGTGCTAAATAAATTAAAAAAAATTAAAAAACGCACCAATAACTGGACGTAGGAAACTTTGACTATTGGCTTGATTTGAAGATGTTTCACAACTAGCTGTATTTAAGGAGCACACACTTGAATACTAGCTGAAATTATGGAACTCTCACCGGAAACACACCTGACAATTAGACTGCCACACATCCCCAAATCAAACCAACACAACTAAAAAACTATTTAAAAAAACATAGAAACAAAGAAACACAAAGAAGACATGAAGCTGGAGCATTTCCCTTTTTGCTCTGAATAACCTTGTATCTCAGACTCTATTTACACCTGAACAGCACAATGACAAGGACAAGAAAAAGTCCACATGAGTGTCTGCTTATCATTAAAGGTTTTCTCAAAAGTCTTTTCCCTGGAATACTACATTTGTGTGCGTTTGTGTGTTTGCACTGTGTGTGTCCTTCTTTGATATCTGCCTACCTCCGTCATTTCCCTCAACAACCAGCTCTGTGAACTCCTGCAGCTGAATCTTCAGGACCTCCAGAGGATCATCATTAGTGTCCAGACACAATGCACTCTCTGAAAACAAAACACAGTGTACATGCACTCATGAGTTGCTCTATTATGTTAACATTTATCTGTCATAGTATATATCGACGACGTTTTTTTATTTTACGGGATAGTTCCGGTGCAGCCGGAGGTTGTGCCGGAAGACCCTCACCTTCCGCTTTCTTTGTGTTGGCATTCTACAGTCCAGTAGATTCAGAAAACATCCTCATTTTTTGGAGTAAAATTCTCATTGCACACTCGACAGCCATTTTAATTCCAGAGCTCGCCTCCCTACGTACCATGTTCCACCAAAACAAGTTCCTTCCAGAGGTTATTTAGCAGAGGCACCGTGGCTCCGACCGGCGCTTAGCGTTGCCCAAGACGATTGTGATTGGTTTAAAGAAATATCAATAAACCAGAGCACGTTTTACTCCCATCCCAGAGTGCTGTGTGGACTAGCCAAACCCTCCTCCGCAGCGCTGTGTAGGAAGGTCTGGCAAAGCGAGACCATCTTTTTCATGATAAGAGAATGTTTTTTTTTGTAAGATTGCCGAAATAAGCTCTGTGGTTACCACAAGCTTAAGAGATTTTCACCTTGTGGTCTATGACATAAAATACAGCAGTAAATACTGCATTCGTGAATATGGTAGCTTGTGTGCGTCTTCAAAAAGATGGTTGCTAACAAGTGGCTAAATGAGACTACAAAACGCCATCATGCCGAACACAGGAAACCAGTTTGAAACGAATGGAATCTAGTGGTGGTTTACGTTAGCTTTTTTACTTGCATTTATGCTTAAAAAAAAAAATCATAAAAGTGGTGTTGATTTGTAAAGATTATCTTGCTAAATCGATTGCTTGTCCATCGTAAACTTTTGTTTGCCACGGAGTTTATTTTCTGTACTGTGTACTGTTTTGTATGTGGTTGTTTTTAAAGTTTAGTATTAGACTAAATCAGATTCATGTACTTGAAAAATAAAGTACATAGAAGAAATAAATGATGGTTCTTTTTGTGAGTATACCATAAATGAGCGAATGACCCACCATCCTGCTGCCTCTGTTTCTGGCAGGACTCCACATAAGATGAATACTGTGCAGCAGGAATCTTATCTGCCCTGAAAACAAACAAACGTAACAGTGAAAATACACTAAATAATCACAGATAATCTTTATTCTAAAGCAGGGCTTCTCAAAGTCAGGACCGAGGTCATCCGGAGCTCACGTTATGAAGTCAAAACCTTATGAAAGTGTAACGTTTTCTTTTTTTTAAATACATTTTCTACCGAACTTGATGGTTGATGGGAAGACAACACAAGGGTTAAAAGAACACATTTAGATAATAGATATATGACAGGATAAACTTATATAAACTCAAGTCTAAAAAGTTGGTGGAGGGAAAGAGCTATAATGCACATTTTACAAGCTTCTGATAATAACTCACTTTTTCAGAGCTTCTATGAAACGCATCCGAGCATCAGCTTTGACAGGAAGCTGGAATTGAAAGACAGGTAAACTTCAATTCATGCATGTGATGTGAAGAATTGTGACAAAATAAAAGATCTTCACATCTGAGAATGTGTAGATTAAACAAAGCATAGAAGAAAGGTGAAAGAGCTCACTATCCTCGGTGTCAGCAGAGCAGCGAGGAATCGTGTCAGGAAATACGGCCTCCGAAAAATACTGTGAGAGGACAGAGGTGTCAGGAAACTGTCCATGTCTCTGTCCAATTCAGTTCTTACATCTACATGAAACCCAGCTTGTTTGAAGGACCTTCATATCCTGTGATGTACTTTGTGAAAGCGCTGCAGGTAAGGTGATAATGTGACTGAATACCTGGCCTCCATGACTGTGGCTGAGATTCTTCCTGTGCTCTCAAACAGAGACACTGCCTTCTCCACATCCTGGACAGCCTGGCACTGGGGCTGCAAACACGCAAACATTATACTGGTATATACTGTTCAGATAAGTATCTTAATATACATTTTGATGCATATAAAAACTTTGCTTCCTATGAATAAATCAAAGTGCTCTGACTAGGGCTAGGTCAGAAATATGTCTCTAGCATCTAGTTTCAAAAACTGTTCAGTGCTCAAAGTTGGCATCAAATGTCTGATCTGAATTTTTGCAATTTTAGTAAGGCAAAGTTATTGTACAGCTGCTTGTAATAAGATACCATTTAAGAACATTGGCTTCTCTTGTTCAATGAAACTCAAAGCTTTGTAGAAAACATGTTTATCCTTTAAGAATTGATCGATTTGAAATTGCAAACAAAACTCAAGAATAGTATCAGAACCAGAATGTTGAAATATGTTTTAAATACACCACAAAATAATCACATCGGCAAAAGAGTTGATTCAGATAATTTACTGCATCATTAATAATTGCACCAGCTGCTGAGGTTTCCGGTTTTCAAATCTTAGTTTAACCACGATGCATGAGAGGTTTGTGTTTAATATCTTTGTCACTTTCCTGAGCTCAGTAAATTAAAGAGCCATATCAAAATAAGGGCATTCTTTACTGACATCCCTCACCATCTCCAATTGGCCAGAATGCTGAGGCACTAACAAGTCATCAACAGGTGTCATTACACAATCAAACCACTGGGCGTCACCGTTACCTGCAATGATGCTCCAGTTGCACCAGAAACATCCTCATATAAACCCATGTCCTCCACTGGCTCCTGCATGTGTAAATAACACACAAACACACACAAACACACACAAACACACACAAACACACACACACACACACACACACACACACACACACACACACATAGTACTGAAATAACACAGTAATGATGTACCAAGGATAAACTCCTTCTTGGACCATTCATTATTACCCCCACTCTTACCTTGAGGTCAGCCAGCCTGGTCTTGGCCAGAGAGACGTACTCCATCAGGAGGCTGCGGTGTTTCACAGGTACATATGGAGGTTGCAGGATGTGAACCTACCAGGTGAACATGACAGGGACGTGTTGAAAATCACAGCTGGGTCATTTCTCCGTTGCTAGTGTTTTCTTACAGCTTACACTGTAACTGCATTCAGCCACTGTTTTGGGTTTCTAGTCTAGCACAGACGGCAGACCAGTGGTGGATGACATACTCTGATCTTTTACTTTAGTAAAAGTACCAATACAACTATAAAAAAAAAGTATTACATGTACAAGTTAAAGTCATGCAGTCATTATATAACTTCAGTAAAAAAACAGAAGTATTAGCAGCTTAACACATTCAAAGCATCAAAGTAAAAGTACTCAATACACAGTAAGACATCCCTTGTGACTGAAACATAATCACATTATTAGATTGTTAATACTGTTGCAAAAATGTCTAAGTAGGATTTGGGTAGTTTAGTCCGGAGATTTCCAACCCAGGGGTCGGCCCCCTGCAAAGGGTCACAAAATAAATCTGTAGGGTCGTAAAATGATTAATGGGTTAGAGAAAAACAACGTTCTGCTACAGATGTGTGTATTCTTCTTTCAGACCGAATAATTGTTCCTGTTTGAACCTTGATTAGTTCCTTATAAGAAACCATCTACCAACAGCTTATAGACTTGGAAAACAAGACAATGAGTCCCAGGTTGACACTTTTTTTTTTTTTTTTAAAGGGATCATTAACCCAAAATGTTGAGAACTACTGGTTTTTAAAAACTCATTGTATGTTATAAACTTATCATATTTTAGCGCAAAAAAATCTTCTTATATCTGAACAGTAACAAGTAACTAGAGCTGTCGGGTGAATGTAAGAAGTACAATACTTCCCTCTGAAATGCATTGAAGTAGAAGTATAAAGTAGCATAAAATGGATATACTGAAGTTAAGTACAAGTACTTAAAAATGAGTAAAACTTTGTTACTTTCTAAACTGCTGCATACTGTATAGTGGGTATGAAGTCATATTCCTGTGTACAAGTTTTTTTAAATAGTTATGGTATGTTATACTGCATATATTTAGTACATTTTAGTAACCTGTTTGCCCATAGGGATCATTAAAGGATTGTCTAATATAAAACACACCATGTATCTTATGTCTCGTGAAATGAATCAATAATAATGTTTCAGAAACAGAGACATATGCAGAATCGTAATGTCACCTTGAGGTACTGTGGGGGTTCAAAGGGCACCAAGTCAGACAGGAACTTCAGCAGAAACACCAGAGATTTCTTACTGGTCGCATGGTAGCCACTGCCTCCACCGAAAGACATCTGAAAAGGCAGAAAAGAATAACGAGTTAAAAAAAAAACACTTCAAGGTGCATTAAGAAATATTTAGCTCTACTGTCCTCTATCTGTGACAAGAACAAACTGCAACAACAGACAATGTCATGATCTTGTTGCGTCGTTGGTTTGATCAACAACCCTAATAATACGCACAGCCAGTCTCGCATTGCCAGACATTCTTCCACAGCACTGCAGAGGAGGGTCTGGCTAGTCCACACAGCATTCTGGGCTGGGAGAAAAACCTGCTCTGGTTTATTGGCATTTCTTTAAACCAATCACAATCGTCTTGGGCGGTGCTAAGCTCCGGACGGAGCCACGGTGCCTCTGCTAAATAGTCTCAGGAAGGAACTTGTTTTGGTGGAACATGTGTACGTTCAAAAGTAGTTTTAGTCGTGCAACAGAAAACTCAGATTGGACAGATAGTCCAGCTAGCTGTCTGGATTTACCCTGCAGAGATCTGAGGAGCAGTTAATCATAGTCCTCACAAATCAACCAGAGGTTAGAACGCCAACACAAAGAAAGAGGAAGGTGACGGACACCTGGCCGAATAGAGTGACCTCTAGGGGAATTTCCGGCGGCAACGGAGCAATCCCGGAAGTGGAACGTCGTGGATATAGACTACACACAAGCACACAATCCACCTTTGTTAAACAGTCTGGAAAAGTAAGAACGCACTTACTGCACATTAAAGAACAGGTTATACAACTGACCGAATAAATCTATCAAAATTGTCTATATAAAAATGAACGACATCTGGTGCTCACCATTGCCACTCACCTCTGATATATAATGCAGAGTGCCAATTACACAAGTGCACAATTACTCAACATTACACTGGCTGTCCACCTTGACAAGCATTTGTTTTATTATCCTGAGTGTCAGTAAGGCATATGTGTCATGTGGTCTAGACACTATAGTATAGTCTAGACTATAGACACTATTTAGTGTTGAAAAGCCAATATGAAACCTTGAACCAGTTGCTGTAGGAAGGGAAGATGCCTGGTCCCTCCAGTGCACCCTGTCGAGCCAAGAGGAAGGCAGTTATCATGTTCTCCAGGTCATATCCTTCAAATGCAGAGCTCAGCAGTCTGGACAGCAGATCTGGTAGAGGCACAGAAACACAACAGAAAGGACAAGCCTTTTAACACTCTTTTCAACTCTTTTACATCTGATTTCTATCAATACACTAGTCTGATATATAAATTAATTTAACTGTTTATTTTCGTGTGTGGCCGCTTACACGGCCCTTCCATTACAGGATTATTCAGACACATTTTAAATAAACACTTTCTAGTGCTGACACAAAAACTAAATATGTACACAAAGGGTACCGGATAAATACAGGGTATATACAAGTAGGGTAATAACATCAAATTAACATATCAACTTAAAACCCTTTCAGACCAGAATAAATTATGGTACATTAGAAAATAAACAGATTAGGCAGATACTGTGGGTATTCCAAATGGGAGGACAGCCTACAGAGAGAGAGAGCAAGAGAGATAGAGAGACAGAAATACAGAAAGAGACTGTGTGCTTACATAAGTACGGTTGGAAACAAATGCATTCTCTGCTCATAATATTGGCACTTTGAATCCAACACAACAGGCACCCGAGCCCCGGTTGCTCCATCATGTTTACCTTTAAGGCTGCTCTGGGCACAGGGGTTGTACACCAGCAGAGTGGAGAGGAAGCACAGGACGTGTTTCCAGTTGACCTCGTGGGTTTCCAAAACCTGCTGCAGGTGACACAGCAGCTGCTCCACACTGAAGATCACAGCCAGCTTTTACAGAAACACAGCAACAATACGGACAAGTTACTGTTAGTTCCATTACAATAGACCCTGCTGACCACAGATCTGAACAGACAAAAAAAAAAAAAAAAAAAAAAAATCACTTAAAGTAAGCTTTTTAGCTCTTTGAAACCACATACAAAAGTTCTAATCTAAAAAAAGAACAGGAGGGTCACCCAGGGGGACAGACTGGCATGCAAGCTGTTTGTTGCCGCTAAGAGCATCATAATAGATAAATCAATACTCTCGATGCTATGTTCCTCTGGGCCGAAGGCTGTACATCTCAAGCAATGTGACTGCTGTTGCATCTGTCTACAGTTTAAAATACAGAAATGGCATTGACTGTGTAAGCAGCAGAGGAGTGATGCTTGTTGCTGCTGAAATGATGTGCAGTTTCACTTAATTAAAATGTTATAAAAGAAAATTGCATAGCACAGCACAGATATTAGCAGTCAGGCACTTGCAGGGACACCAGCTAACAGTCATCTGTCAGACCAAAATCCACAGATGGCTGTGAAATCCAAAGGCAGGAGTGACAGACTGAGAGCAGAGAATATTTCTTTAATAAGCTAGAATAAACAGTTTATTGTACCTACACCCTATTACGTGTAAAAGCTTGTTTTTATGTGAATGTGTACAACCTGGTCTACATTTACCTTACAGAAAAGAGAGGTCAACAACCGGCTTGCTTTTGCAAAAGTCCACTCGTTCTGCAGAGTGATGGCATCAGACACTGTGGATATGTGATGTAGTTGTTACCCTTCAGATTTAGTTATCATTATGAAATCATGCACTATGGGGGGGAATCGATAGAGCATAGTATAGCAATATTTTTCGTGGCAATACCGTATGGATACACAAAACCAAATATAAAATATTTTATCATATAAATTGCACATGAGACTTTAACTTTTTGGTACTAGAATAATAAAAATCAACTGCTGTAATAACAATTAAGGTTGACTAGACTGTAATACAAAACAGTTCAGTTTGTCAGGTACATACAACATTTGTGACAAGTTTTCATGACACTTGCTCAGTTTGTCTGCTTGACAATCCCATTTTGCAGCAATAAAATTAAAGTGAGATGAACAAA
Source organism: Zingel zingel (assembly GCA_023566125.1). Lineage (NCBI taxonomy): Eukaryota > Metazoa > Chordata > Actinopteri > Perciformes > Percidae > Zingel > Zingel zingel. Next base: position 24,659,613 of record CM042320.1, read on the forward strand.
GAGAGATGTTTCTTTTTAGATCCAACTGATGTTGACATTTGACGTTGGAAAAAACAGTCATAAATTGCAATATACTGCAGAATATCGCAATATGTTAAAAAAAAATAAAAATAAAATAAAATAAAAAAAATCACAATAATATCGTATCGTGGGACCTCTGGTGATTCCCATCCCTAATGCACTGTACATCAGGATACGTATTTCAAAGTCTTCCCAAACCTGACTTTTCTGACACACTAGATTAGTGTGTATACAGCTACATTTGAAACGTGTAAAAACAGCATCAAGCTGTTAAAATTGGTCTAGGACTAGTATTTACCTGTTAGTCGAGGCTTGTAAGTGAGAGTCTGTGTCAGGGAGTGTGTGAAGAAACGACGAAGGGTATCCACTGACGCTGAAACTCCGCACAGTGAAGCATCAAATATCTGAATCCTGTACAAAACACAGGGCAGAGGAGTAAGAAACAGAGGCATTTAACAGCATACATGCTCTCACTGCTGATGCAATGGTCACACTGTTTGATCATTACAGATAAAATGACCTAGAAAAAGGTTGTACATTTTATTCTACATTTGTATATACACGTACATTCTTTTTCATCCCTCTAAGTACATTTTTGTTGTGGCATTTTTTATACTTATTTATTATTTCTAGTATATTTCTTGGTTTTTCTGTATGTGTGTGAGTGAGTATGTGTGTATGTTCTTGTAAATTGCTGCTTGTAACATGTCAATTTCCCAATTTGGGATTTAAAGTCCATCCGTCTATCCATCCATCTATTTATAAAAGACAACTCTGACACTATGTACACTATAAATGGTGTAGCCTGCATAACTTGCTGTAATTTGAATGTTCAGTCATTTTCAGTGATTTTAGGGCATTTGTACAGAATATAATGATGTCTAAAATTACTATTTCGTAGAACTAAATGATGCCCTTATATCTTGCCAAATTTCTGTGCATGTTCTCTGTCACGTCTTGCAGTAACGTTTGTTTTCAGGTCTCTTTTTTCAGACAGAGACTTCAATCTCAACCAGACCTGATTTCATAGAGGTAAATAATAAGACAAATACAAAACAAAGAACCATAGCTCAGCTCCTGCTCCAGCACACTGCAGCGTCAGACCCTCTTCCACAGTGTCTAGAAGCCCTGAAGAAGATAGACAGACAGACAATGAAATGTTAAAAAGCAAGACAAAAAAGGAAAAGTACTAAAATGACACTTAGACATCTAGCAGTTAAAGTAGAACGCAGAAAAATAGCTTTCGGGATCCAGAGGTGCGAGTCCAAGTGCTTTTTCTAAATTTTTCATCAACAGGACAGGGTTAAGTGGGACTCACAGAAGAGCATGTCGTCCAGCACTGAGCAGCAGAGCTGGAAGATCCTCCTGTCTGCAGCTGCTGACTCCTGGCTCAGCTCAAAGCCACTTCCCAACAAGACTCCAACCACAGCTAAAAAAAAAAAATCACACAGAAGAATTGGCATCATCCTGAGCAGCAGCATATGTCCTTTGGTGAACATTTTATCCAGTGTACTTGATACCATGAGTGCATTTTCTTTTTGTAGCTTGCGTGGTTGCAGTTAAAACTCGTAACCCTGGCAGTGCAAGTGACCTGTTCTACCAGGTACATTTCTCACCCGATAGTTACTGGTTTTGTTTTTAATTGCTTTTAATATGCTTGTTTTATGTGTTGGTTTTATTGCTTATCTGTTTTTAATGTGCTGGTCCAAATGCAACGTAACAGGGAGGAGAGTAAAGATGGTAAGCTCCTAAAGCTTAGTTCCATATAAATGCACGGATAATTCGTTGTTTTGTCGTTAGTGAAAAACAATTTGACCTCGTAGTTGAAAAAGGAGCCTCATATAAGAATGACATTTCCTCCTATGGAGTCCGTTCATTCGCATTCGGAGATCGACACTTTTTGACTGACCAGATGGCGGCGAGCGGAAAAACCAACTGCTAAAGTGAGTTGTTAAAACCTTTCTTTTTAGTAAAATCTGTGAACACAAACAATGTTCTCAATGCCGGAGTTCATGTGTAGAGCCCCTGGTGATACTTGGAGCAAAGTCTCATGTTGTCTCAAGCCTTCTTAGTGTTTTAAAAATAGTGATTTTGATGCAATGATCATAGTAGTGCCCCTAGCACTCACATTCAAAAGGATATTTGACCGAAAACGAAAATACGGTCAATCTTATAAGTGGCGCGTATCGCATATTTTCCTGATATCGTGCAGCCCTAGTTAGTTAAGTAACAGAAAACAACAAGCAAGAATCCTCTGAAATGAATCTGATGATGCAGAACTTAAGCTCAAATTCAGACATCATCTCTTTTTTTATTATTGATTGGAAATTCCCCAAAAGGAGGGTCTTTAGACTCAAAAGCAGCCAATTGGAATGTTACAATGCATGTTCTGAAGGTGGTTACTGGAGGGTTTTTCTGGGGGAAAGTCTCTCTTTTAGCAGATATAAGGCAGCGTGAGACAAAGAGATCTTCAGTAAGCCTCCGGAACTTGCTCTGTTTTTTTTGTGTTTGTTTCTTTCGAGCACAATTAAACTCTTTTCTCATCTGACTCCGAGTCTGTGTAGATTTTCTGAGACCTTGTTTTGGGATTTTTTCATACTTTGAAAAGAAACGGGAAAGCAGTTGAAATAGGGCAGCTGGCGTTCAGGTCCAAGCCATTTAAATCTGGCCTTGGTGGCAGATCTGTATTTTACCCTAACAGAGCCTTTATCACTCTGATTGTATTTTGTGATGAAACTGGTTGCCAGGGTAACTAAATTCAAGGTGACATGCTGATCAGGATCAATTCTCTAAACTAAAACTAGACGAGTGAGAGAAATCTGTGTCCTTACTTGACAACACTTTCCGTTGAACTTGTTTGGTCTCCTCTTCTCCCCATGGAGGCTTCCAACCGCACAGAGCCTTCGTCTGAGACACCAGCCACAGCCTCACTCCTTCATCACTACATGGAGGAAAAGCAAAAGGAGGGCAGGACTGAGTGAAAGGTTAAACAGGGGGTCTGCAGATTTCACTAAGTCAAATTCAAGACTTTTAAGACCATTATGAATGAAATCGAAGACCTTTATCACAACATAGACTGAGCCCTGAATTCAGTTTTTTCAAGCCAAGTATCGCTAAACTTTCACTTCCCCAAAGTTAAAGAATAAAGTCTGTTTTATGTCTGTGGTACAATCCGAAAGAGACTCGCGCCAATAACACGAAAGCTGATTGGCCGCCATATATGTTGCATGTTGGTCTCATTTGTAGTCCTAACGAAATTATGTTCAAAATACAAAAGAAAGAACTACAACACCACAGAATAAAAATAAACAAAAGCATCAGAGGTAGTGTTACATGGACGTAGGAATATTAAGACCTGTTTAAAATTATTTAAGACCTAGATCACAATACTTGAACGCGAATTTAAGACTTTTTAAAGGTCTAAAATTTTTATTTTGAAATAGACTTTTTAAGACTTTTAAAGACGCTACAGAAACCCTGGTTACAGTTCATTTCCTGCAGAAATGTGTAAATGTCAGCCATGCTTTAAGTTAAGTTAATATTTAAATTATTCTGTGAACTGAACAATTTCAAAACGGCCCCTACAACACCCACACAGGGGCACTGTATCAACAAAACTGACAGCCAAGAGTCTTTTGTTATAGTATTGAATGTTATTACTTTTATGAATTCATGTAGTTTGATTTGCTATCTCTGAAATAACCAGGAGGATTCACACATTCAGATAGAAAATCCAGGATCTGAACTGAGAACATATCCTGATAGGACAGAGGTCTGATTTATTCTTGGTAGTCTGGATGTTCAAGTTTGAATTTTTCATCATAAATTCTGTTTATTTGAATTTAATCAATCCAATTTGAGCAACCTGATTTTGGTACTTGACTAAAAATCATGTTTTTTAAATTGAAGAACTTGTTACTCAACCCAAAAAAAATGTTTTTAAAAAGTTAAAGTTTGAGTGCTACAGTATACATTCAGTTTCCAATTTAATTTCAACAATACGTGTTCTTCAGAAGTGGTTACATTTCAAAATGATGTATTCAGTTAATTATAAGATTCAAATCCTTAAGGGCTTTCTACACTTCCATAATGTTTGTAAAAGTAAAAATACTAAAGTATAATACTTATCTGCCTTATCTTATGCAGCCAACAGCTGCATGATATTAATCTCTGTATGCTCGAGACTATTGTGGCTCCACAGCAGCTGACCGACCCTGTTGCCTAAAAAGGCGGCACAAAGTAAATTTCCCCAAAAAGGAACTGAAAAAAATGATGTTTCTTACTTCTCTATGATGTACTTTAGAGTGACGATGTTGTGAAAGTGAAGATGGTACACCACCTCCAGCTTTGGTAGCCTCTGTAAAAACACCACATTAAATATTGAACTTACTACATCCATTATATAAGAAAGCCAAGCTGAGGTTTTCCTACTGTGGCAGTTTAGACCAATTATAAAGGGATAAATAAAGCGTGTGAAAATGACAAAAATCTGAAAGACTGAAAATCCCAAACAAAGGCTTTTTCAAAGTAACTTCACGGAATTACAAACTGGGCAAAACCTTACGAGAACAACACCAGACCTTTCTCCACAGCGCTGCGGAGGAAGGTCTGGCAGCAGGAGCATACACTGCTGGATAGGAGAAAAAACGGGGATCAGGGGTTGTTTGCATTTCTTTAAACCAATCACAATGGTCTTGGGCGACGGTAAACTCCGGACAGTAGCGACAGCGGCTCTGCTAAATAGTCTCGGGAAGGAACTTTTTTTGGTGGAACATTTGCACCCCGCAAAAGAAAGCACCACATACAATATTAATTGAAGTGAACTGTTCACACAATACAGGAACGTGAGCTATTTAAATGAGCTGATACATGGTGAAACCTCATTGGCTCTTACCAGTGTATCTCCGTGTGTATTTTGTCCATAGCAAATCCCTGCCAATCGGTCCTAAAACGTCCCAGTTAGAGAGGAAATGCCGTAAACATATTCTTTGTAAATGTTTACAATCATTTCCCAAAAGAACCAAGCAGGCCTTCCCTACTGCATGATCCAAATTTTCTTCAAAACGTGACATTTTCAGCGTGTAGCTCGGAGGTTCCAGTTGCTGCTCCTCGATGCGACCAGATTAATGTAAACACAAAGAAAACACAAAGAAAACACAAAGAAAGCGCAAAGTGAGCGACATCCGGCAGGACTTCCGGCGCGGCTGGAACTATCCCAATAAGTGAACTGTCGATCCAGACTACATGAGAAGTAAATACCGTATTTAGGTCTCATGTATGAACTCTAACACACACAGACACACACACACCTGATCTTTTCTGTACTCCTGCCAGAGCAGTTTAGGGCAGAGGGCTCCCTTTGACAGCAGTTCTTTGCTGGACTCCAGCAGGAGACAGAGCTGGACCTAGAGAGGACAGGGATGGGATTTATATTATAATATAAGTCACATTTATTATTAACAATCATTAACATCATAATAATAATAATTGTATTTAAATAGCACTTTTCAAGCATTAAGCACAAATTGCTTTCCAGATTAAAAGATTTACAGGATATAAATTTGGAATCAGTAACGCATGTAAGCCCCCCTAACCCCCATGACATACACAAATTAGAACAAGCAGCACTTCATAAAACAGGGAAAGTGCAAGATAGAATGTCAATAACAGAAACATGTATGGACATGCATCTAAAAACACTAAAATTATAATACAAATCAAGCATAACTGAAATAGGAAATGACAGTAAAAATTCAAATAAAACCATAAGAGCAAAAAGTGGAAATATGCAGTGTTGCGAGAATGGAAGAGAAGACATAGTTAGGTGTAGGCCATCTTATAAAAATGAGTTTTAAAGAGGCGTTTAAAAGCTGTAGTGGAGTCAGCCGATTTCACACTGAGGGGAAGGCTGGTCAAAAGCCGAGGGGCCGTTACCGAAATCGGCCGTACAGTCGCCCTTAGTTTTCAGTCTGGTTGGTGACATGTTATTTTACATGCTGTCTGTACTCTGAACAGGAATCCTGCAGTAATTAAAGCGAAACTCAGAGTGGAGACTTCTGTGGCTGCCACTGTAGCTGAAAAATATGAAACCTATATTTACAATACAATATTTTCAATATGCAGAAGTGACGTAGCAGTAAAGTTGTGGCTCCAGAGAAGTTAACAAGAAAACACTAAGTCACTGTGCATGACGCAACCACCATGAGTCAGAAAAAAATACAATGGCACACATTCATCATGTTATAGACACTATACTAAAGGTGTAGCTGACCTTTATAATAGAAATGAATTTGTGACATTATTTTGAAAAATCTATCAGATGCTGATTTATTGGCATCTTTTCAGCAAAACTGCATATTATATACATAACATTTAATCGAATTAGGCAATCTGCTTACAGATCAAGATCTTTTTCGTAAACGAGACCTGAGAACAGCAGAATAATTAACAGAAAAAAGACGGAACAAGCATAGCTAGTCATAAAAAACACATAGTCCTAACCACATTAATCTTTAGATGGGTCCACATTTATAGAAATAAATAACAGAATAAGTAAAACATTGTGCGTCAAACAAACTGAAACTGTGAATGTCAGGGAAGGCAAAATGTCTTTCTCAATATTTTTTTTGTTTTTGTTTCATCATATAGGGCTGTCTCACCACAAGCCCACAAAGCAGCTCCTCCATTTCCTTTGTGCATTGCATTGTGGGAGAATAGTGTTGACTCAGAAATTGATCGCATTTTAGTATGCTGGTTTCAGTTGACTTCATTTTGTCACATTTCCTAAAAAAAAAACTGCTTAGAATTAGTGTGTAATAAGAGGATTTGGGACACACTATGGTCTGACCAGTAGTCCTAAATGTGAGAAAGGACATAATATACTGACGCAGCGTTAGTCAGAGACCTTTATAAATTAAAACTAATATGGGTTTTTAAAAACCAATACTAATATTGCAGACTGAAGATGCTGAAAGCCAAAGGAGACGTGTTGTATATTTTTCCTTGTTTGTTTTCTTCTGCTGGACGTCAGCAGGAAATAAAAAAATAATAATAAACAGAATTTTCTAAACTTTTGTGCTCAAGTCGGTGATACAAGCAACCTATTATTAGCCGTGAATGTATTTTAGGTTTCTGTTAACGATGGGATTCAGAGCTAGCCGCTAGCCTGTAATAGTCAGCTATTGTTTCTATGCTGTGCACAGAATATTTCGGTTGTTTACTCTGTTTAAATGCTTGTTATAATTATTATAATGACTGTCATTTATATAGCTTACACGACTGCCTTTGTGTTTGCTAATCTTTAATTGAGCTCATTGCATTCTAGTTATTATTGTTAACCATTAACATTGCTCTATGCATGCTATTTGTAGATGGCTATGTTTTAGCTTAGGTTTGTTTTTGCCCTGGACTCTGCATCTCCTTTCTCCCACACTCTCACCTGAACATTGAAGTAGTGTCCTGACCCGACACCCTGAAGCGATTGTTGCCACACCTATTTAACCATATTTACATATTCTCTCACACAATAGTCCTAGTGTCACTTGCACTAGTCTCGCATTGCCAGACCTTCCTCTACACAGCATTCCTGGATGGGAGAAAAACATGCTCTGGTTTATTGGCATTTCTTTAAACCAATCACAATCGTCTTGGGCGGTGCTAAGCTCCGGACGGAGCAACGGTGCCTCTGTAAAATAACCTCAGGAAGGAACTTGTTTTGGTGGAACATGTGTACGTTCAAAAGTAGTTTTAGTCGTGCAACAGAAAACTCAGATTGGACAGATAGTCTAGCTAGCTGTCTGGATTTACCCTGCAGAGATCTGACAGGGTTTCTGCAGGTTTCACCAAATCAATTTTAAGACTTTTTAAGACCTTTTTAAGACCATTATGAATAAAATGTAAGACCTTAATCACAACATCAACTAAGCCCTAAATTCAGTTTTTTTTTTTTAAGTATCGCTTAACTTCCCCATAGCTGAAGAATAAAATGTGTTGTATGTCTGTGGTACAATCCAAAAAAAAAACAGAATAGAAGTAGCATGTTGGTCTCATTTGTAGTTAGTTATAATACAGCTCAATTATATTTGGACTAGAAAGAAAGAACTTCAACACCACGGAATAATAATTTAAAAAAGAGCATTAGAGGTAGCGTTGCATGGGCGTAGGAAAATTAAGACCTGTTTAAAATTATTTAAGATCTAGAACACAATATTTCAGCAAATTTAAAATTTTGATCCGCCGGCACCGGAGCAATCTCCTTAATGAATCGTCGTGGATATACTAACCCATTACACTTGCACTAACTTACTGAACCAACAACATGTTGATTCAGCCTGGTGAAAGTTCAGATGGTCCACAGTTAACAATTTGTGAATTCATATTTTTTTGCATGAGGGTACTGACCCGGGATTATGCCAACATCAAATCTTACTGTCAGATACTCACTCTCTGAGAGGAAGTGAGAAGCCCACTCCTTCTGTCCTCTTCCTCCTTCGCTTCCTCGGTTTCAGTGATCTCCATCAGTCTCTCCAGCATCATCTTCACTGACAGCACTGCCACCGGGACACCCAGCTGCAAGGCCTGACGCCTTAGCTCACACACTGTCCACACACAATACAACACATCCTGTAGTTCATATATATATATATATATATATATATATATATATATATATATATATATATATATATATATATATATATATATATATATATATATATATATATATATATATATATATATATGCCAACAAATTAAATCTGACAAACTGATAGTTGTCCAGAAGATAAACAATGAACAAAGATGGGCGTAATGAAAAGATTATGGGAATTTGGTCATGTCTGCCATTCAGCAGCTGCGATGTTGGAATGTTCTAACCTACAACAAATACGTTTCTCTTTCTTCATAGTTTTACCACTGCTTGTTTTGTAATTAATGTGTAAAGTGTGGTATCTGAAGGGCCTATAAGGTTAAAGTCTGTATAAAGCTCAAATGTGTTGAGACATTATGAGCATTGTGTTAGTGATGTAAGTCTAATGACTTTCCTCTCAGTGGAGTGATGTGTTGAAGAGGATGTTTTATGTGATTCTGTGATTCGGGGCTGAGTGGGATCAATGATTTTATGTGTAGTGTTGGAGCCCCCCAAAGAGACTCTGACCTCAAAGGAACTCAGACCTTTACATGCCAACTCACATCTGTTTACTTTATCTAACTTGTTACCTAAGCGTACCCCTTATAATCCTGTTCCTGCTGAAGCAAGACAGAGTGCATTTTTGGGCTGTGACTCTCCGGGTTCTGCAGAACTCGTCATGATGCTGAAAACTTGACGTAATAAACCTTTTTATAATCAAGGATCAGTGTCAGCAGAGTTCCTTTCCACACATCGGCAACGCAGCACTGCAACTAAATATACGACAAAAACAGCAGGTGTCTCTGGGCTTCTGAGTGTGTCAACTTTGGTACATTGGCAAAACAGATGTACAGCACAGACACCATTTCTGGGACCTAGTATAAAAAAACACTCACCCAGCAGTGAAACTGCAACGGCAGATGAGATGCCTTCAGACTCTGCCTGTTTCTGCTCTCCATTCTGAGTGCGGAAAATGTTGCACAGATCTGGATTCTACAAAAAAGTGTAAAAGAAATACAGTAAAAAATACGGCATATTAATGAAAGATCAGCAACTATTAAATATGAACATTTACATCATCATTAGTCCCCGCTCTGATGATAGAAGCAGATTTCCCAAATGTTTAAAAGGTATCATACATGTATAATTCACCAAGAAGCACTTGCAGAAATTTGTGTTCTTGGCCCATTTAGAAGCATTTCTTTTGCAACAGTGTATTTATCCCTTCATCTGACAGTCATGACACTCTCAGTTTTTACGGGTTCTTTCTCAGTCCACAGATTAGTATAAAATGTCACTATCATAATGTTTTAATGTTTGCTCATTGGCCGTGCAGACAAGGAAGTTCTGCCCCATCCTAAAGTCCACTCACTTACCCCCACCTCCCTGAGTAGACTGCAGATGTTCTGCTGCTGTTCCAACAGCTGGATTGTTGCCTCCTGCAGCCTTTGACCATCTTCCTGCTTCAGCCTCTTAACCACACGACCAGCTGGGAGTACAACAGCAGGACAACGATCACAAGTCTATATGGACACAGTTTTACTAATAATAATTACTAGTAATAACAGTGTTTACTTTGTTGTATTGAAGTTGGCCAAGTTAACCAAATGTTGGCCAACTTAAAGCATGATTAGATAGATGACATAACGTTATTGTATTTACATACATATACTTAAGTAAATATAATTGGTTCTGTATTTAAGGGTCACGCCAAACTCCACTTAAAAAGCTGCCAATTTAACATGTCAACGCTAATAGCCAAATGTGGTTAACTTAACGCCTACAGGTTTGAGTGTTTTTTTCATTTTAGACTGTATTCACATATTGTATTAGTGCTCAATAAGCACTAATACATACTAACGTTAACGTAGCGTTAATTCGGTATATGTCACTCACCGAGGAGGCTCGACAGAGTCCTTTTCTGAGAAACCGATTCACACGTTGCACTCAGTGACATTTTACTTATCATATCGTAACGTATCAACACTTTTAGTCGATGTTTAAGCCAATTAGTCTGAAAACAATATGTTAACAGTAGTTTTAGAAAAAAAGTATCAATTCTCTGGTTAGCTTTTCGAAGTTGCTGTTTTGGTTTACTTTCTCCTCCATGTTGCCCATCGCGCTCTTCTCTCCCATTGGTCTGTGCTAGAGCCAATCAGGAAAGACCATCCGCTGAGATTAAGGCATGGGGAGTGGGGATTGGTTAGGGTTAGGTTAGCCAATCACTGACAGAATAACGCAGAATAAGGCGGGCTACGTGGCACGTCCTGTGACATCGACACGTCTAGCGGATCCGATCTCTATGTCTAGAATCTACCCTCAGGGGTTCGGGACGCGTTCTCTTAATACATCCATGGGCAAAACCATAGACTGTATATTATTAAAAAAAGGCATGGTATCTCGTAAACCAATCAGAGCCATAGTACAGCCGGTCATGCCTTCGCATGTGAAGGGATAGGGACAGAGCGCCCCCACCGGGGGGGAAACAACTCTCCGCTCTCGGTGCCTCCTCCTCAGTTTCTTCTGCTAGCAAACAACAGAAAAACGCCTAAAAGCAGCACATCCAATCAGTTAAAGACAGCATAGGGCCTATGCCTGAATGCACCCATTTAGTTAAAACTCAATTTAACTAAATTTTTCAAATGTTGTCTTTACCCTCTGTTTTTTTGTTTTAAACTTAGTTTAATAAATTCCATTTTTGAAAAGTAATGATTCAAAAGTAGGCTCTGGTAATTGAAGTGAGTTGGTGAACTTGGTGGACGACATTCCCTGTGCTCATAGAGAGGAAAATTAAGCATAAACCAGTTTTGAAACTCAACCTGAACTTTTTCTGTGTAGCTTACTTGCCCTCCTTTGAAACACAGCTAAAGAGAATAGGAGCATCGGTATACTGCACCCTATTCTATCATAGCAACATCGTAGCATCCAGTAGGGTATGTCTGTTCTTTTTCCATGATTGTATCTATTCTCAGCTGTAAATGCATACAGGACGTTGCTGTAATGCATAATATTCTATAAGCTGATGATAGTTTGTATGTGAAATAGGAATCTGTAACATAACTATATCTACTTTTCCAAAGATGTATTTTTCTTCACAATTTCTTTTTTCAACTGTTACTACTCCATTTCTCTTGTTGCATTGTGGGACAACAGTATCCATTTCTTCATTGTGGAAGTGCTACAGACTAATGCCCTGTAAAGCCAGTATGTACACTAATCAGGATGCAGGGCATGTAAGGACAAGTGTGGCTGTAATGTTAGCTTCCCCTTTTTCATAATAAAGATCTGACCTGGTTTTGAAGTATGAAACGGTTGATTTATTGCACTGTACTGTGGAAAGCTGCAGTGTTTTAAAAAAAAATTCAATGGGGTTGTGATGTGCAAGATTAATAAACGTTGACGACAAATACGATTGCCACATATTGCTTAATCCAACTGTGGGACCATGCCTGTACAGCAGCAGGCTCCATCTTGCCCTCTGTGTGTTTGAGTGAAGATCATTCCTCACAGTGTACAGCTTCAGCCTCCTGTGTATTTTCTGGACTTCCCAGCTTTGTTGCAGCAGGCAGCAGGAAACCCATCTCATGAGAGCCAGTGAAAGGAACTCATGAAAACTTAATGCAATGTGTCCTCATGCATTTTTAAAACCCCTCTCTTCCTATTGTGCCACTAATGTGTGGGATGGTAATATAAACAGGAGTGCTGATGTATGGGGATGAGTGCAAACCTACCAGCAAGGCCAAGTGTCATCACCTGTCAGCTCCATGAAGAACAACACACAGTGACACCTGAGGACACACACACACACACACACACACACACACACACACACACACACAGTTACAGTAGAAGCTCTTGTTGGAATCAAGTGAGCCACTCTCACTGGGCAAAGTTTGGATAAAGGACTGATTGAATCTGGACCGAAGCAGGATTTTTCTTGTGTGTGTGTGTGTGTGTATGATGTCAACATGATGTCATTGTGATTGCATGAAAACTGCACAATCGGTTCCAATAGCAGGTTAGCTCACACATATAGCATATGAAAAATACCAAATCCAACATAGATTTCATGGATGTCAAGTAAAAAAAGAGCCTGGAACAAAAGACATAATTTACAGCTATTCCTGAAGCAATCAATAACTTGACTGACTTTGTACTTTGTGGCTATTAAAAAATCATATTTCCCATCTTTGAATTACAAAACTGAAAAATTCAGTCAATGTTCAGTACCTCAAAGTGATCTATAACCTAAAAACAAAGAAATGAAGTAGAAATAAGTAAAGATTCAGATTGTACTGTAAATCAAGTAGACAAAAGAGTTTCTGATATGTGTAACTAACATCTTTTTCCACTGATTACGTAACTTTGTTTGGTTATAGTCACACCCATGTAGGTCAGAGAACAGCTCTGTCCATTACACATGCCTCTAGTGACCAAAATCAATAGTAAAGCCACAAAAAGGTTTGTGTTCCAATGTATGACGAAGAGAAAAGCGGTCATGACTCAGAAAGATCATGTTGCACTTCTTACAATCATCATTCCTGTGTGACAAACACAGAACTACCACTATGAGAGGCGGCCATTAGAGTAGAAACATACCATTAGCGCTGACTGAGTCTTCTACTTATCAATTTAAACTCTGCCTGTAGGCTTTACAGCTGTGCTACATTCCTGAGATCTCAGTCTAAACTGCTGCGCCCAAACAGCACGTCTGAATTCCCTTATTTTTCCACTACAAAACCCCCTCACAAGGCGTGGTAATGAAAGCACATCAAATGCTGCTGCTCTGGATGTGTAAACAGGATGTGCAGTCTACATAAAAATACCTGCGTGTAAAAACTTCCCTTTTTTTCCACAGGATCTGTTTCCTAAACAGGAAAAGGAAGGTTGGTGTAATGAACAATGAGCACATATTCTGAATTCTGAACCTGCTATCAGTTTACCTCAACAAGAGTAAACCACAAAACTGAACCTTGTCCTCTGGTGGAATAAGTTACTAAACTGAGGCTATGTTACACTAATATACTGGCCTTTTGCATGGCTTATTTCTTTGTTTTTTTCTCCAGTTCCTGTACAGCAACATGTCTTTTTGCAGAAACAATGTTCTCTGTACTAAAAGCACTTTGTACCAAAGAAATAGACCCTTGGAAAAGTGTTGACAGTGTTTAGTGGATTATGTAAAGTAACAAGGACACCTTCTCTAGAAATACATTTTACTGTTGAGCTTTTGCACTTTTTTTTACCAATTGTCTTAACACTTAAGAGCTGCACAAACTCAATTCCACTCACCAGATTGTAAATATACAAGAGACAAAGTCTTGCATTCAAAACTGCACTTGAGAAATTTAGGAAGTCAAGCAGCAAAATGTATTTTGTCAAAAAGGACTATGCCAGTTATACCATTGGATAATAATCAGTCATTATTATCCATTAGCATTACCAAGTAAGCAGCATTGTAATGTTGTTCAAGTTGGAGCCAATTAAAGCTGTTTTATATACTATAGGGTAATTTACTGTACACCAATACCTTTTACTTTCTACACTCATTAAAACCTTAAATTGCAAGTAACTAAAGCTTTCTAGTAGTGGAGTAAAACATACAAAATGCTCCTCTTAAATGTGGTGGAGTACAGAAGTATAAAGTAGCATGGAATTAAAATACTAACATAATTAACAAGTTAGAATTGTTCCTAGTATAGTACATGAATACATGTACTTAGTTACTTTCCACCCCTGGTACTGGGGTAGTGTGGCAGAAGTTGTTCAAAAATCTCAGCTCATAAATCCAAAACTAAGCAAAGAAATGTTTTTTTTTTTTTTTTTTTGTGTACTGACCCTTTAAAAGGTATTGCAGTCTGTGCAGCCATGTTTGATTTGTCAGTCAAAATACTACACATGTAGCCTGTATGGAAAAACAACTATAACAATATTCTATTCCACTTAATCGTGTACGTTTGTGGTGTTTGTGTTTTACTCAGGTCTCTGTGGAGAGTTTCTGGTTGAGTGTGTCGCTGCCGTTTCAGAGGCTTTTTCTCCCTTATGACACTACAGTCAAAAGAAGAAGAAAAAACAATGGTCTCCTGCTATGTCTGGCATCAAATTGTGACATTTAATAGATTTAACTTTTACCAGTAGCTTTAATTCAAACACATACGAAATTAGATAAGCCAAAATCTTCAGCACATATGAAGCTGCTCTTTAAAGTGGCCATATTTGAGATCAGAATAGGTTTACATGCTTTAATTTTCAATATTTTTGTTGTACTGCACATTTCTGCAGAACCTCTTTTCACCCTGTGTGAGGTCTCTGTTTTAGCTACAGAGTGAGACCTCCCAACTTCTGTAACATCTTTGTTGTCAGTCGCACATGCCCATTAGCTAGGTAAGGACTACATGAGGTAGCTAGCTGTTTGTGCAAGGCAGGATTAGCCGGGAGACTTCTTCTAAACGAGGGCGCACTTCCAACTTTGTATGGAATACTAGAACAGGGACATGGAAGTAGTTCTATATAATTTTATTTTGTAAATTAGGGTGAATTTGTGTATGTTGTAGCAGTGTTTTGCCATTGAGAACGAGCTAGCATGCTAGCGCTAGCATGTTAACAGTTAGCCCCTAGGCCCCTCGTCTCGGCTAGTGACGTAGAAAGCCGTGCAGATTTTTACCAGCTCACCCAGAGACTGAATAAGGCAGGACACATTCAGAAACCGTATCTCACTCTAAACAG
Organism: Zingel zingel; assembly: GCA_023566125.1. NCBI lineage: Eukaryota > Metazoa > Chordata > Actinopteri > Perciformes > Percidae > Zingel > Zingel zingel. The sequence goes on from CM042320.1 coordinate 24,674,983, forward strand.
CATGTATGTTTGTTTTCAAAGTTTTATGCGTGTGGAAGCACCAGAGACACAAAATAACACCCCAAATCCCAGAAAGTGATTTTTTTTCATAATATGGGCACTTTAAACATGCAAAACGCTGAACAAGCGTTCTATCATCTGTGTGCAAAGGTGAAACCAAACAGTCCCTGAGTGTGTTCTGCCAAAACACAGCCTGCTTATACAACTAACAGCCTGTTGGCTGGCTCTCTAACAAGTGACCTGTTAGGAGCGTTTCGTGGCACACATACTTCTTCACAAACTGAAACCTGCTTTAACAATGTTTTTATTTACTTTTTCTTCATTTCTCCTCTCCCATATTCAAGTACATGGATTCGCAGATCCAGGAAATCACAATCAGTAGCAAATACTTTCATAATCATCATGTTCCTATTTGATTCCCAAACGATTCCATTTAACCCCAAAATGCTCCCCCAGGCTAAGACACATGGACCTCTTGTAAACATGATGCAAATCAATCTTTGCTTTTTGATTACAAAAAGTAATCTGGTAGAAAAATATCTTTTCTTTTATAGGTATGTCTCTTCTTAGGAATATTTACATTGAGTACCTCACAGTATAATCTGATTTTAAAAAGTACATACTGTAAAATAAACACACAAACAAGGTCTCAGAAGGGGGTAAAAGGCCTTTGGTTTTCATGAAAAATACGAAAACAAAACAGAAAAACACAAAAAGTCCATTCACTGTCCTGTGTGCCACCAACAGTGATGACTGGATTGGTGACTGTTGTGTGTCTTGTAGCCAAGACTGGGACACAACATTTCAACAGGTTTAAAAGACTTAATTCTTCAAAAAGTTCAGAACAAAAACCTGGGGCATAGCACAAAATTCTGGGCCCTTTATAAAGGCATTTTCTATGGGCCCCTCCCCGCATCCACAGCTATTCATTCTAGCATCTTTTTGGGCCCTCCTCACATGAGAGCCCTGGGTACTCAGTCCCCTTTCCCCCCCAGTCCGACGCCCCTGACAAAAAAAAAAAAAACTGTGGCTACAATCAGGCGTCACTCCTGGGGACGACAGACCCACACAACCTCCGCTGGGTGTAGTACCCCAAAACAATGAGCAGCATCTCCGAGGTGCTGCTGAGGGCCACGATGAAGGGTGCCTGGGACGCAAAGTCCGCCTCCACCCGGCGGAATGACAGCTGCATGACGGCGAGAGCCAGCAGGCTGTTCTGGACACCCACCTCGATGCTGACCGTCTTCCTCAGCGCCGGTGCCAGGCCCGCCAGCTTGGCCATGATGGCCCCAACCAACAGCCCCAGCAAAGGCACGGTCACCCCAACTGCCACAATCTGGGGCTTGACGTTGGCCAGGATGGACGCGCCCATTTGGTAGGCCATGAAGATGCCCCCCACGATGAGCGCGAAGCTGAAGGGTCGTATGAGAGCCAGCAGGACACGTGTGAGGGCGGGCAGGCGCAGCTTGACCAGCATGCCCAGCGAGATGGGGATGGCGATGAACAGGAGGGTGCCAAGGATCTTCACAAATGGCACGTGCAGGGCAGCGTGCACACCCAGGAGCCGACCATACAGAGCGGATGACAGAGGCATGGCGGCCGCTGCCACCACTGTGGACACCAGGGTCATGGAGATAGCCAGGGTGACGTCTCCTCCAAGCAGCAGGCTGTACAGGTAGCCCCCCCCACCCCCTGGGGCAGAGCAGGTGATGACCAGGCCCAGAGAGAGCGCTTTGGGCAGCGAGGCCAGCCGGGATACACAGTAGGCATACAACGGCATCACCAGGAACTGACCCAGCACCCCTAGGAGCAGTGGCACGGGTCTCCTCAGCAGACCCCGCAGAACCTCCACTTCCACTTTGCACCCAAATGCACACTTGTTGACAAAGATGAGGGGCAGCAAGGCAAACAGCACAGGGTTCTCAGAGAAATGGGACAGGCCACCCGACTGGACGAGCCGGGTGGCAGGGTCATCAGTACCAGGCGCCACTCTGATGGAGTAATCCGTCCTCTCTTCGACCAGAACCGGCACCGAGTCCTGGTCCAGGTCCAGCAGCTGGATCTGCAGCTGAGCCCTGCCTGGGAACCCGGAGCGGATGCTGATAATGTAGCTCTTGGCCGGCCCTGCGTGGCCGCTATCCGTCACATTAAGTATGGAGAGGACCTCCGGGTCCAGGGAGCGGACTGTCACCGTCTGCTTCCAGCTCTGGCGGCCCTTCCTGCTCGCCGCAGCGCTCCTGTACTGGCTGGAGATTACAATCACTCCGTTGGTGTTTTCAGGAAACTCAAACTCCTGCGATGACCCGTCGCCGATTGCGATATACCTGCTACTGCTGTCGGCCGTCAGGTTGGTGTCGTTACTGCTGTCGACAGTTAGGTTCCCGGTGGCCCGGTCTGCTCCGCCGGTAATAAGGAAGAGACACCAGAATAACGTAAATAGCGTCCTCATCTTACTGACGTACAAGGGGCGGAGGGGCGCTTCTCCTCTGCCTGCCCAGCGGCCTCCCCACACGGTTACACCGCCGCCCTGTTAAACCAGGACGGGACACTTCTCATTCTAGTCTCCGGTATGAAACAACAGTGTCGGCAGCGGGCTCCACATCTCGTCTGGTTCCCATTTTCTCGCTGCCTTTATACCGGAACCTAAACATCACCCCGCCCTGTCCTGTACAGCAGCAGCCCGCAGGAAACACACACTCACACACACGGGTCTCTCACGGGCTTCCCTTTGTCTACTCGGAGGGAATATTTCTGTCTCGGTAAACCAAAGCCTCGCCTCGTCTCCCGTTTTTAATGTCTCCCCGGTTGATGAAATCTAAGAGCATCGTAGCTCAGCTGCCGTTTGCTTGTTGCTCAGAGCTATTTCCTTAAAGCTTGCTCGAGTATAGTCGGACTTCCGGCCATCAAATGCCAAAATAAACGACTTTAGCTTATTGAATAAGAGGTGGGATACATCTATGATATGACTGGATAAAGTGGGCATGATATGGTCAGATACGTTTGGTCATTTTAAATAATGGGAATTTTCTGGACAATATTCTGCACTATGCATTTATTTATGTACTCTGTGTTACCTCCAACTGTGTAATATGTCATTTCTATTCATCTGTATATCTGTGTTTATATACTGTCTGTTTATATAAGGGTGTTTATTGTGTAACTACGTTTGTTTTATTACTATTATTATTGGAACTAATTTTATTTTTATACTTTATGTATATTTTTTCTCCTATGTCTAATTGTATTTGTGTTATTCTGATGTGTGTAAAAAAAATTCTTTTGAGCTGCTGTAGCACAGGAATTTCCCCAGTGTGGGATTAATAAAGTCTATTTTATCTTATTTGATCTTAATTTGCACCAAAGCATAGGTTACTCTCAAATAAGGAGGGAACTGGATTACTATCTCATTTGGGTTTGTGTCAAAATCTATTTTTAAGAGCTTGTTTTTATATATTGTGCTCACATAGTGCGAATTCCTAAATAAAATTGACTTTGGTCAACTCTATTAAAGTGTTATACTCCAGCATAGGAGTAGCCTACTGGTTGCACTGGCCTTATTGAATCTGGAGGCATCCAGAGGCAATCATTAGGGGCCAACAGCCAGGCCCTTTAGTCCAGGACTGCAGTAAAATAAAAACCTGTTGTTTCATATTTCTCCTAATTTTATCCATTTGCATTACAATGTTTTTGGAGAAAAAAGCTGAAATAAACCATTTACATAATACTCTTGTATTGTATAATATGTCGTGCGTGGACTTCCAGGGGGTCCAAATATTCCAGTCTGTGTATCAACTGGTCTGTGCTAGTTTATCGTTAACTAACCTTAACCCTAATGTTGTCCTCAAGTCCAATTTGTTTTCAAGACAATTCTTCAGAAAATAGTTTTGCTCTTTTTGTTTGCTATGTTGTTTGTGGGGGGAGGGGGGTGGGAGGGGTATCTCCTATATCCTGGCTAATATATGACATATACCATTCTATTATAATCCAAAACAACTCATACTTTCTCCTCATTTTACTCAGAAACGAGAAGACAATACAACAAGAGTTAAGCTGCGTCCTATTCAGTCAATTTAATTCAACAATTTGCCTGTAAGGGCATTTGTGCAGCAGTTCGCAACCTCCAGGTCAACAGATAGGCCTACATGCACAGTAGATGGGAAAAGAAAGAAGAACATTGTAAATCACAAAATGATGACCTGATTATGAGGCCCTGTCATGTTGAGGAACTTAAAGACCTTCATTGTTTCAGTTGAGGAACTACCACACAGCAGATCTGGGGCCAAGTACTATTTTAGCATATTACAACTGTACACATTGCACAGAAAGGTGAAGAAGCAGTTCCTCCCAGGGCCACTTATCAGTGGCCCTGAGATAGATATATATATATGTGTGTGTATGTATATATATATATATATATATATATATATATATATATATATATATATATATATATATATATATATATATATATATACATACACATATATATATATATATATATATACATACATATATATATATATATATATATATATATGTATATATATATGTGTGTGTATATATATGTGTGTATATATATATATATATATATATATATGTGTGTGTGTATATATATATATATATATATATATATGTATATATATATATATATATATATATATATATATATATATATATGTATATATATATATATATATATATATATATATATATATATATATATATATATATATATATATATATATGTGTGTGTTTGTAATATTTTCTGGACTTCACTCACAGGGATCATAAATGTTTTCTTACCTTACACTGTTTCTCCAAATTGTAAGGGACACACGTGTCATAACTAATGAGTCATTAGCAGCCTAATGTCGAATAGTTTGCGTTTATTTTTTAAAGAAAATTATCCCACTACTTCCTGTCTCTCTCTGGGTAACTCCGACGATCTTGACGTAACCGTTCCTTAATCCAATCGGAGCTGCCCAAACTCTCCCCGTCCCTCAGCCAATAAGCAGGGGCGGTCACATGGGAGAGGGAACACCTGATTTCTATCTATTGTGTGTGTGTGTGTGTGTGTGTGTGTGTGTGTGTGTGTGTGTGTGTGTGTGTGTGTGTGTGTGTGTGTGTGTGTGTGTGTGTGTGTGTGAGTGTGTGTGTGCGTGTGTGTGTGAGTGGGAGGGGGAGGGGGAGGTGTGTGTGTGTGGGGGGAGGGGGGGGGGGGGGGGGATTGCCAGGGATTACCATAGATGTATTTTAAGAACTGGATCCCGGACCCCAAGATGGCGCCTTTGAGAATTGCCTGAATACGATATGATGCATATATGATGCACCAGGCATGAAAGAAAAAGGCTAGGAGAATCATTAAAGATACAAACCACCTGGGCGGGTAACAGCCTTCTCTCTCTCTTTTAACGTCCATAGACTTTATATTGGGAGGTTTTACATACTCACAGGCAAATTCATAATTTAATAATACTTTCTTCTAAATACAGTCCATTTGTTCACAGTATAGGTAACCTAGTCTCGTGTTGCCAGACCTATATGGTCTAATAAATATATGGTCTAATAAATATATGTATTAATTAATCAAGGAGTAAATGAGTGCACAACATGAGCCATATAAACAGCACAAAACAGACAATTTACCCAACAATAATGCATACATTAAAAATAAATATATAATACAGTTAGTTAACTAGCAAGCTATATCCTCTTTTCAAATGGTAAATATTGATAGTAGATTGATTTGGGTTTTCTCATACCTCCAAGAGTTCTTCTCCCTCTATCGTCTCTGTTGTTCAGACAGTACTCATAATTGTTCAGCGTTCATTCGCAACAGCTTGTGGATTAAAGGCATTACAAGCATTCAGAAGAGGATTCGGCCCAAACATGTATGTAATGTGAAAAATGTATTTGAGTTCTGAATTTAAATTGAGAATTCAAACCTACAATTCAAAAACATTTCCCCATGTGGCCCTAATCTAGGGCTGCACAATATACAGTTTTTTTTTATTGTGATCGCAATATTAACTTGTGCAATATAAACATCGCAAAAGGCTGCGATATATCGTGATAGACACAAAATGCTTTTTTTGTGTGAGTTGAAAGAAAATATCAGCAGAAAACTGCATTTTAAAATGTAACTTTTTTAGTGGTGCCATTTATATCCAATTCGATGTTCAATTTGTTCAATAAAAGAATGTTGGAAATGATTTCCTTTCAATTGTTTTAAATTCAACAAGCAATTTGTTGTATGTGTAGCAGAATACTGAAAGCAGCAGAAATGCAGAGGCGAGTACACTGTTTATTTATCGCAAGTGATATTGTTATCACGATATTCAACAACGTTATCGCATATCGCATATTTTCCTCATACCGTGCAGCCCTACCCTAATCCTCTTCCGTACAAGCGACTGCAGCGTCAACTAATTAATAGTCAGAGCTGAGACTTCGCCATAGTAGAACGTAGCATTTCATTTCCGGACCAATTAAGTAAAATGGCAGAATTGCTAGAAACTGAAGACATAACGATGAAGTGATAATTAAGCAGATAATAAAGCTTGTTTATAAAGGATGTTTAGAGTTCATGTTGACACTACTTCCAGATCAAGGTCTTCCTTATTGTCTCTTGCAAACATGGTAATTGTTACCATTGCTCCTCTCTATTGCCCTCTTAAGCCTAGCCTTTTACTCTCAGTTTCTGTTCCCTGACCTTTGATGCCTGTCTGTAACTTGTGACACTGATCCATTGTGCTCATGGAGGAAAATCAACACAGTCCCTCTCCCTAAACAGTTTCCAGTTACAAACCCGTTGCCAAGTAGGCTATTGCTTATTTGTCATACACAAACAGCAGACACAACGGGGAAACCTGACACTGCAACCCAACACATGTAGGAGCATGTTATTAAAGGGGAACTCCATTCTGTCAGCACAACCCTGCCAGCATCCATTTTTATAGTAACTTATCCTGGATATTAACTGTCACCCCTCACTGTGTATAAGTCAGTCCTGGGACAGCTTGTTCATCATCTATTGTGTTGTCATGAGTTGTGTGTCCTCCTTCTGTCACCATGGCTAAGTCAAGGCTTCCAGAAAAAGAAAAAGGCGGGGGAGTCCACAGTGGAAACACTCAGTGCATGCCAAGTCAACCTGCTGGGCTGATCGCTCTGGCCTCTTCTTTGACATTTCATGGAGCGACAGCCAGTTGTTATGGGGCTGCCAGGCACGCACACTTCATGCCTGGCATTTGTGCTGCTCCCCTCCCAGGGCTGTCTAATTATTTACCCATGATATGATAATTTACCTCATGACTTATTTCACAAACAGAGCGAGAGAGAGGGACAGAGAAAGAGTGAAGAGGAATGCAAAACGACCCTCAGTAACATTCCACCAGCGCCCATCTTGACACTGTTCCTAGTAATGCTTCAGTGAGAAATTACAGGAAAACTTGCTCTTCGTGCTGAAGTTTAAACTGTTTACCCAGACAACACAGCAGCCTGTATTTGCCTTTGTGTGTGAACATGCTGCATATGTCTGAATATTCAGAAACCAATTCAGGGCAGTGGTCATGATCTGCCTTGTGTTGTGTTGCAAATGAGATGAGAGCAGCCGTGATGACAATTTTAAAAGCCTTATCATCAAATGCCAATTTAGCACCAGTCCACACAAGGTTATTCTCAGCTAGATGGCCTGGCAAGAGTAGGCTATTTCATAAACAGGAGCATAGCCAGGATTTTATAAATACTGAAGACAGGAATCCAAAGTCTTCCAGTGAAACCCCATCTAACGCCTAAAGGGGCATCACCTTCCATGGATCGGTACTTACAATTCCACCGTTCGCTGTGGTCTGAACCCCCCTTTACGTAGGTGGGGTTCCCCTAGGCTCCCAGGAAGTGTGCCTACTTTAAATAACATAAGATATGATAAAAAGTTATTGCCTGTTCACACAGAAAATGTTCTTGGTGCAGACGATGCAATGTACCATGAATGTATAATACATATAAGACCTGGATGCAGCATTTGAGGGAGAGTCTCGTTCATTCCTGTGATGAGAGCTTGTCAGTGGCGCATGAAGCCAAAAACATTAAACTGCTGCGTATAATGTGCTTCCGCACATCGGGGCCCAATAGAGACCTCCACCGGCCGAGCCTATGGATCATATTCTGATAGTGAAATGAGTTATTTTGCATGAATCCACTGATTTACAGCTATCTCTTTCATAATGTAAGTCTATGGGGGGGAAAAAAAAATATGTTTAGGCCCCATGACATCACAGGACAGACACATGACAGTTTGACTGCTATGTCAAATTGGCTTTAAAGCCTGGCACACTTCCTGAGGGCCAGGTTTAGACTGAACAAAACTAACGTTAGAGGCGGTGCAAGTACATAAGAAGCCAATGGCACATGACTAGCGTGAATATACAAACCGTTAACATCTATCTGTGCTGAATGTTGGTCTTTTTAGCTCACCAAAGTAACTTTCAAAGTAACTTTTTCTTTTAACTTTGTTTTTATGGCAATACAGTTAACCCAACTTAAAGCATTTGAATTACATAAGCTCAAGTAATGTACAAAAAAGTCATTTTTAGAGGAAGTGGATTTCATGAACTATTTTGTGACTTTGCTACTGTGGTAAAGCTGCATTTGCAGCCAAATTATTTGTCTTCGTGTTTTTTGGTGCCATCTACTGTTGGTTGAAATTTGATCTGACATACTACTGTATGTACAGCTCAACCGTAACAATTTAAGCATCGTCTGTCAACACTCAAACCACTGAGGTCAAATGAAAGACTGCATCAGAGGGCAAGACTTTATTTTACCAAGATAAATACAGAAAACAATAATGCTTCAAAGTCTACTGAACGTTGAGCAATAACAAACCCTTCGTGTGTTAAAGTGGACAAATACATGGAAAACATCCGACAGCAAAGATGCTCTGTCATAGGTCGAGGTCTGGCTTTGGCCTGCCTGCCCTCTCACTGATATCTACATTGAATGCTCAAAGAAGGACGCATCAAAACCAGTGAAATCACTTAACAGGCATCTCAATACAGAGCTATTAGCTCTAAAAACAGAAAAAGAACCCGTCTTCTGTTAACTCACGCTGTTGCCATTGTTTACGTGGTTTACAAGGCAAAAAAGGAGTAGCAATTGATTCTTGTCAAAAATAAAAAATAAGATCCAGCATGTACATCTCTGCTCCTAACTGACGTCTTCTACTGGAAGTGTTTCGGATGAGACTAAGACAGGTGGGGATGATTACTTTATTTTGAGACAGAGAAGCTCCGAAAAATATCTGAGTGAGGTTTCAGTGTTGCTGGGGGACACCTCAAAAGAGATCCAGCTTCTTCAATATATAGAGTTGAAGAGATAATATATGTCCCTCTATGACGGCTATGGCAACCAGAGCGCTCACTCATCACAGCCAGAGTTGAAGTGAAGTTGGCTGTGACCAAGATATTTACTGCTGTTTGTTTTCTAAACTACTGTCCTTCAGGCACTGGCGGAGGGAGCACCTATGCAAGCACCTGCATCCCAAATAAGGCATTAAAAGCAAAAATTCCCAATACAGGTATTGAGAAATAATCAACAACAAAGTTAAATAAAACAAAAGTAGAACACGAAAATAAATCATTTTGACAGTGAGAAACAAAAGGTCTGAGGATTGTCCTTTGCTGCATACTATATATATATATATATATATATATATATATATATATGTGTGTGGTTGTTGTTTGGATGAATCTTCTGAAGGAGTTGTTAGTGTTACCAAGAGATCGCTTTTAAACTTAAAAATGACCAAACACCAAAGTATAAAATCTGGTATTTCTTTTCCCATTAAATGTATGTGTCTCCTTCTTCCCAACAGAATCATCCATTAAAACTCTGACTGACAGAGCCCACAACACTTGTAAATAAATCTTTAACCCACCGGGCACCTTATGAGAGCTAGGGACGCCAAACTCCATTATAATCAATATAACTGCTTACTAAAACGTTTTCATTCTCATCATTGTAAATTTACAGTTTGTGAAAAAACATTTTTTTTTTTGTACAAAGCATACATCCAAAAGTGTGTGGTTTGAGAACTGCTGAGTGGGAGAACAGGAGGAGGAGGAGGTGGTGTTGGTGGAGAAACACGGAGAAGAAGGAGACTCAAAAGGTAAAATGAGATCCGACGGGGACTTAGATTATTACAAGGGGAGATAGAAACAGGAATAAAAGGATCAAATGGGAAGGTGAACCAGAGAGAGATGCATGACTTCTCAGGTAGTATTTCTAGCCTGTGTGTGTGTGTGTGTGTGTGTGTGTGTGTATGTATGTGTGTGTGTGTGTGTGTGTGTGTGTGTGTGTGTGTGTGTGTGTGTGTGTGTGTGTGTGTGTGTGTGTGTGTGTGTGTGTGTGTGTGTGTGTGTGTGTTTATTTATAGAGCAGGCAGGGGGATGGTAATCGATAGGCTCATTAAGTCCTCCTTGTAGGAACAGTTCAATAGAAACACACACAGCTCCTGTCGCCATCATTAAACTCGTCTGCTTCCACACAGCTGGAACAAGCTCCGTCTCTTCTCCGGGACGAGTCCTCAGTTCCGCAAAGCAGCCAACCTGGAACGTAGGAAAGATGTGGATCAGTGTTTCCCAAAGCCCAAGATGACGTCCTCAAATGTCTTGTTTGTGTCCCCAACTCAAAGATATTCAGTTTACTGTCCCAGAGGAGAGAAGAAACTAGAAACATATTCACAAATATTCAAAATGCTTTGTATTTTTATTTATTTATTATTATTTTATACTTTTTATTGACCCCAGTGGAAAAATTACAATTTATTTTACTGTCCGAGTGTATGTTTACTGTTTCTGCACTGTGTTGAGGCCACATCTAGACGATTTTCTGTCATGACAGACAATAAAGTTTTCTGAATCTAAATTTAAGAAGCTGGAATCAGAGAATTTTGAGTTTTTCTTCATAAAAAAATGACTCGAAACTAAATTACCCTTTAACGGAACTTCTAACCTGTAACCCAGTAGTTATGGGATAAAACATGTTCTAGTACCAAGTACAGACACTGGTCCTTACCGTCGAGACAGCTGGTCTTCCCTCTCCTGGCTCCGAGAGCTCTCTGCACCCACCGAGGTGGCTCCTGCAGGCAGCTGGCTGAGCTGGTCCATCACCTCCAGGCCGCTCTCCTCTGCTATTTGGTGGATCAAGCTGTCCACCTGTTCCTGAGGCGTGGTCAGAGTCATTGCCGAGCTCATGGAATCCTCCATCACCTGAAAGAGAGGGATGGATCGAGTGCGTTATGGACAAAAGAAAACTCAACAACTGGGTTGGATTTTTTTACGACTTAAAAGGGTAATTTCAGGCTATTATGCATTGTTGTCTAAGTGACTAATGTGAACAAAATCTTTGAAATTAGTCCAGTATTGAGTGAAAACGCTGTAATGAGCAGCCTCGAACCAGGCTGCAATGTAATCCTATAGGGCAAATGTGCATCGTCAATTTCCGTCCACTCAAAGTTCTCTTTGTGCCGCTGACTCAGATTATTTTAAGTGTGTGACAACATACAGAAAGGATCCCTAGAAAGATATCTTTTTGTTAAAGAGTAAGATCCTTTTAGTTTAAGCAGAATCAGCCCCTTCATCACCATCGCTACACTCACCAGACTCCATTTAAATAAACTATACTTTTAGCATGTATAGCGCCAGCATATTTTCATAACGTTCAGTTGCAAGAGGAATTTATGGCGCCCCCCAAAGAGCTTTTAGCCAGCCCCAAAGGAAAACCACCAGCACCAAAATGATAAGAGTATGAGAATAAAAACAGCAATTAAAATCCTCTCAAAATGTGTTTAAGAGCAATTACATGAACATAAACTTAAATATGAGAGCTAATCTCAGTTTTATCTCCAGTCACGCTGTACCGGACTCTTTTAAATATTCATTAAATGTTTTGTTAATTGGGGCTTTATTTACTCAAGCATAATATACATTTTTGTTTATCAAAGTGTCAGAAATAACAGGTAAATAGATGTCTGTCAAATAAGGTAACACAGACTCATTTACTGTACGTGTCCTGGTCATGCCCCCCCACCCCCTCCCAAAAGCCCATTCTTAGCCAGGAAAAACCCTGATAGTGGACCAATTTCAAAAATTGTTACTCCACCACTTAGACACAAGACATGGGAAAACACCAGGTTGAAAAATACCAAAGTTACCCTTTCAAGTTAGGCAGAACATCTAACCATGCACAAATTACTAAAGCAAACCAAGCACTTTATGAAAATACATATACAAGAACAAATGCACATAGTCTGCAGCCACTCACTGAGGTGTGGACGTCGAGGTTCTGGACTTGGGTTTCAAACTTATCCATGACGGCAGAGACCTTTTGGAGATCCATGGAGTTTAGAGCTCTGTCCAGAGCTTTGGTCACCTGGCCCATGTTTTTGGTCACCTGATGGAAATAAATGCCTTTATGATGGATTTGTCTGGAAGGACACATACGATGTGGTAATAGTTGCTTAATAGTCCTACATATTGTAAAACTGTATACAGCAAGTATCAATGAGCTGCAGCGGTGGAATGTAACCAAGTACATTTACTCCAGTACTGTACTTAAGTCCAAATGTTGAGGTACTTGTACTTTACTTGAGTCTTTTCTTTTCATGCCACTTTCTACTTCTACTCCGCTACATTTCAGAGAGAAATATTGTACTTTTTACTCCACTACATTCATCTGACAGCTTTAGTTACTAGTTACTTTACACATTAAGATTACTGCACACAAAACAAATGTAGTTTATAAGATATTATAAATTAAACTAGCCAACAATATTACAGCCTACAGGTCCAGCTGAAATAGACCATTAAACACTTGGTTGATTGACAGAACTGTTTGGATCTTTTCCAGTTTTTTTTTTATATGTATATTTTAACTTTTACACTTTTACTTAAGTAACATTTTCAATGCGGGAGGTTTACTTGTAACAAAGTGTTTTTACAGTGTGATATTAGTACTTTTACTTATGTAAAAGGATCTGAACACTTCTTCCACCGCTGATGAGCTGACTGAACACAGTAACTTACTCCCTTCATGGTGACAGCAGTCTGGACTTTGGAGGCCACCGCGTCGACTCGAGACGCCATGCGCAGCCAATTGAGACCTTCGTTTTTTTTCCGGATGGCATTTTCTGCATACACTCTGGCACAATCCACATTCTTCTGTTGCAACGCCTGGTGATGAGACAAAGACACTGTAAATACTAAAAAAAACGGCAACTCAAATTCACCTTTAGCATACCTCGTTTAGTACAATCCTCCAGGTGTATGTAGTGCACGTGACGAACAGAAACACCATTGCGTAACCTTTAGTGTCAACCTTGTACATAAGCTTGTTATAAATTAAGTCAACAAAAGCTGTAACCGATGATGATTTTTGTTAGGATTAATCTTACTTTTACCTTGTCTCTAATGAGACAACAATGACAAATGCCCATGAGATGTTACCAGATCCTAAAGTGATGTCTTCAAATTATTTTTTTAGACTGATCAAATACAAAGTACAGTATTATTACTCATATAAAGTAGGCCTTTTTTCTGACTCGCAATTACACACAACATTATGCTTGTGGATAGTTTGGGTCTCGACCTTTTATCGCTATACTAAAATCCAAAAGCAATTTGCTAAAGGATGTAGTCTCAAGGCTTTACACGTTGCGTTACAACGTAAACAATTAGCCCTCCCTTTAAAAAACATACATGAACGGTTAGGGAGACAGGGTCAACTACAAGTATTTTGTTTTATTTAATAGTTTTCTTGCACCAAACTATTTTGGTCTAGAATTCATTTAAAAACCTTTCCCTTGCCGTTGGCATATACCATCCATATGCCATGTGTCTGCCAAACATTGATTTGTGTGTGTGCTCTACTCAGCTGATGCGGAAGTTTTGGAAAAAACACTGGCTGTATTGTGGAGGATGCATCATTGCTAGGGGTGGGAATCTCTTGGCACCTCACGATTCGATTCCGATTCAGAGGCCAACGATTCGATTCTAAACCGATTATTGATGCATCTCGTTGCAACAATTTTTTAATGTACATTTCCATGCGTGATTTAAAATAATATACATATAAATCTGAGTTTGCTACTCAGAGTTTGTTAATCACTTCCTAGACAAAGCAGCTAGACAAAGCTTAGATTTTGACATATACAGTATTTGTCACACTCAAGTTTTAATGAAATGTTTGTCTACTGAGGTTTTTGTTTTGTAGTCATTCCATGCTGAAGCCTTAAACAGTGTTGTAAAAGTCCCCTTCTCTCCCAGTAATCTTCCAGGTCAGAGGCTCAGTCATGTTTAAAGGTGGAGAATTGGCTTCTTAGAACATGAAACATGAGGTGGTCAGATGTAATGTGATAAAGTAGATGAACAGCCTATATGTGTTTTGCCTAATTATTTTACGTAGGTCTTATTAGATCATGTGTATATATATATATATATATATATATATATATATATATATATATATATATATATATATATATATATATATATATATATGTTTTTTCCTTTTGGCCATTTTTGTGTGTTTTTTTTTTCTGCCTAAACAAAAAAGTCATTGTCCATTATCCCATCCTCTTTCAGTCACTCTGTTTCCTGATTTGTACTTGTCTGGAGACAGTAACTTTCAAATAAAAATCAAAACATTTAAAAAAAAAAAAAAAAAAAAAAAAATTATCGATTATTAACTTATCAGAATCGATAATCGAATCGTTCTAGAGAGAATCACGATGCATCCAAGAATCGATTATTTTTCCCACCCCTAATCATTGCTGTGACTATGTTCTAAACTGTAGCAGACCAAAAGGCAATAAGCTACCGATACTGATTTTGTTCTAAAATACTAAACAATAAAAAATATGAAATAGAGAAAAGCAAGCTACTCTCAGCATTTGTGAAGCTGTTCTCAGTTTGGGTTTAGTAGTAGTACCAGATAAATATATATAGCTATTAACATTATTTAACTATAATAAATTATTTAAATAACTCGCTGATCAGGCTTTAGCTTTCTCTGTTGTCACGAGTGCTGCGTGATACGACCAGGGCAGTAATCTTATACTATTTAAATAATAGTTTGTAGATTAAATCATGAGATTTCCCTCTCAGCTGATCCAGCCGTTATCACGGTGCTACCCAGCAAAGGCCGATCATGTCAGCGGTGTGGAATTACTTCAAAGTTTCTGATAAAGACGTCAAATTTGCAATCTGCAGTGTTTGTTCAGCAGACATTTCAAGAGGGGGTGCGGTGCCAAAGAACTTTCCCACATCAGGTTTGATACACCAACCTGAAAACACGACATCCAATTCAATATGCAGAGTACATCAAATAATCTGTTACATTTGATTGTTACACAACTGAATGAAGAATAATATATTTAATATTGTGTTGTGTTATATATATATATATATATATATATATATATATATATATATATATATATATATATATATATATATATATATATATATATTCAAGTCACATTTTGGTGTGTTACTTTCAATAAAAGTGTGATCATTTTATTGGTTTGTAGTTTTTCAAATCAGATTAATTAAATTCATGAAATCAAAGAGTATATTATTAATACAAACATACAACAAGAGTTTTCAGCACAGTGCATCCTGAATTTTCGGTTTCGGCCCAGAATTTTCATTTCGGTGCATCACTAGTTATGATTTATTTTCCTGACTTTCTTTTCCAGTATTTAAATTGTGTGGATTGCATCTTGACAAGTGTAGCTCCTATAAAGTTAGTAATACAAACAGCAGCTTCTTCCATATTTCAAATGCATTTGAGCTGTTAGACAGGATGAGAGTAATATAAAGTGAAGATATGTCTCTGGCCAGTGAGAGGATAACAGATCTGTGTAACCTCATGGTTCCATGAGAGAAGTCACCTAGATATGTCTTCTGTAATCTCCAAACTAAACATGCATTTGAAATTAAAACAGCAATGCCTAATGACCTTATAGCATATATATTTACCTCTAGAAACAACTAGCCATGCATGATGTTATACATATACAACGCTAAAGTTGTGCTGCCCCCTGCTGACTGATGTGTCACTTGACCAGTAGAACGCCCATAAATAATCTACTGATGACAACAACAAAAGGATGTCCAATCATGAAGCACCAAAACTGACAAAGGGCAGTAAACAGTAATTAGACCAGTTAAAAATACAGCTGAATATATCAATAAATAATACAGTTAAATATCCCAAACTGATTTGCTTCAGTAGCTACCTTCGTCATCAAACTACACCAGTGGGAATGTTCATCACACATATACTGCGTACTCCTGTATAAACTATTCTAACCGTATTTAAATAATTTTAATTGGCAAGCTAATGGTAACAAATGGCGCTTTTCCACTACATGGTACCTACTCGACTCACCTCGACTCTACTCGCCTTTTTTTGGTTTTCCATTACAAAAAAAAAGTACCTGGTACCTGCTAACAGGTACTTTTTTAGCACCACCTCAGTCGAGGTTCCAAGCGAGCTGAGGCGATACCAAAAGGTGACGTGAAAGTGACAGAGGGGGTGTCCTGAACAACCCCGCCATTTTTAAATTGTTTAGCCTGCGGTGTGTTTTTTGCTGCCTCCAGCTTCTTAAGAAACAAAATGTGTCTTCTGGCTGTGGCAACAACAACACACCTTCCTTGTTCTGTGTGTGTGTCGCGTTAGGTCACGGCAGTTTATCGAGTGGAGTCAAGTAGGTACCATGTAATGGAAAAATGCCAAAAGATAGCTAGCTAACACTCATTACTAGAACACGTGTACATGCTTTTATGTAAAAAAAAAAAACACATTATTTTCTCATACTGTCTGTCTGAATATACCTGTATTTATACCCTCTGTCTGAAACACGGCCGTCTCTTTAAGCCCCCTTCCAGAAAAAAAGCCCTGTCTGCTCTGAATCAGAAAGGGTTTTATTGCCAAGAACGTTTTTTAACACATACAAGGAATTTGTTTTGGTGTTGTTGGTGCACGTCACACATTCTCTAGATGGAATATTAAAGAATTGGTGATTGGTTAGCATTGGTCAGCATTTCCGGATCTTCCGCATCTGCGCTCTCCAATTCTCTGCACCGTCATTGCAGCCGGGGAATGACTGCAACGGCACTGAAGCGCTACTTTCTACCGACTGACTGGAGGTAAAAGGAAAAGAAAAAGCTTTTCATATTTGTTTTTACACTCCATAATGATCTAACTCATTGTATTATCTATTGATGTTTTTCACTCATCTGATAAGCCTTTGCTGCCATTGGCCAGTGATAGGGCTGCATATATACAATGACTTAACAAGTCTGGAATAGATATAGAGATAATGGCACAGCCCCAACCAGCCACACCCAAACATTATCATCACCCACTACAGGCCGACTGCAAAGATCACATAGCACATTATCCAACTGATACAGAGAAAAGGGAAGAAAGAACATGCAGATGATATCTGTCTGGATGCTTTACATGTTTAACTTGTGCTAAACAAAGAGCACTTTAGTTAGTAAATATGACCTTAAAAAACAATCCCTAAAGCTAAAAATTGCACCAAAAGAAGCTTGGCCTTTTTTTTAAAGATTATTTTTGGCCATTTTGCCATTATAGCAGCTCAAGACCCATTTGTTTAGACTTGCTTTTGTTTAGTTTTTTTTTTGACTGTATTTTATGTTTTTAGCTTGATGTCAGCATTTTATGACTTTTGTTCTGTCTTTTACTTGTGAAGGTGCCATATAAATTAACATATTATTATTCATTAGAGAGACAGTAGAGAGCAAGGGACAGAGAGAGGTGTATGATATGCAACAAAGGTCCCGCTATGCAAGAGAACATTGTGGGTCATTGTGATGACAGGGATGCATCTGAACCATTTAGCTGCTGCCACAGTGCCCTCCCTAGTGACTTGGCTTTAAGCTTGGGCCAGTTTGCTCACCTTCTTAACCTTGGCCTGCTCCTTTTCCGACTCCTTCTCTGCCTTCTTGGCCAGTCTCTCAAGCTGCTTGGAAGTGAACTTTGAACACAGAGAAAGATGTAAGGACATTAATAAATAACCTTTAAAAGTTCTATCAAACTGATACGGATTGACCCTTTTTACTGATACATACCTTTAACTGGAAGAGTGTGTCTGTGGAGACAGTGAGAGACATAGTTATGTAGTGTATATTGTGTAAATTGTCACAATAGATTGTAACATAGCAATATGCTAACTCTACATTATATATTAAAACATTGGATTGTCATTATCTGAGATTGACAATAAACTGATAAAGAGTTGTTCAATCTGTCATTTCTTTACTTGAAGGTAAACCCCTTTTTGTTTTACTGAAAAAGTACAACAATCATATTAAAAAGCAGAGTGAAAAAGTAGTGGAAGGAGACGTATAAAGGCACCCTTTACTTCTGATCAACTCCATACATTATGGCTGTTTCCAGCTGTAACTCTTTGCCTAACCCTGACACAAAAAGGTCAAACTTTGACTTAGACCTTAACAATAATGTATGTTTTTACATATTTTTTGACAAATGTATGAATGTAACTTCAGTCTGCTAGAGGACACTTATGATTTTGTGGGATGATCTGGTGCTCTTTTTTCCAAAATAACTTGACAAACACTTCGACGTTAGTCGAAAGCTAACGTTACGTTTGTTAAATTTGTAAAAAAAAAAGAAAAAAAAAAAGGAGTGTGACATTCCTAATAAAAACAGTAATTTGCAAGGAAAAGAGTCAGTGACAGGCAGCGTTAAGACAAGGTGTTAAATCAAACCGAAGGACACATTGATAGTCAGTCTGGAAACAGACAGTTAGATATGAAAAACGAATCAAATGAAAATCAAAACAGGTCTGACAGCTAACCTAGCTAGCTAAGCTAACAAGCTAACGTTAGCTATCTGTCATTAGATTGGCTGTATGCTAAAACAGAGGCAACATATATCAGCATGGACCGTTCACATGTTAAAACGCGACTTACCCTCCATGTCAAAACGAATATGATTATAGGTTATCAAAGGAAAAACTATGTTTATCTCCCTAACAGCTCTTGTTTTGTTATAACGGTGGACCTGGCACCGCACTTCCTGGTCTAAAAAGAGCAGTCTAGACGCTGCAGTGGCGCGTTGCTGCCCTCTATTGTTTGTTACAGACATTCAAGGTTCAAAATTACCAGCCAAATGGCTAATGAATGTTCAAATTTCACCATCCACTCAATCAATACATTACCATTGTTTTTTTGGCTAGCGAGTGAAGCAAATCTACCTGCCACTTGCATATTTTAACAGCATTTGGATTGTAGATGGTGCTAATTTTGAACCCTGCCGACATTGTCTTTAATTATTCATATTTAGATAATCCCTCCCTCGACCTGGTAAATAGGTTTTAATAAATGCAACAGTATTGCATGTCCGTAATGGCACGTTCATTTGTGGAATATGCAGTGAACATAGCCAAAGTTACATCACAACACAGTTTTTACCCCCATTTTTCATGAGCTGAACTCAAAGTTATATGACTTTTTCTATGTACACAAAATGCTTATCCCTTGAAAGTGAACTTTCTAAACTGCCTTTCTTTCACAGGATTAAATGGCTAATAAAGCATGATACTTGATGAAACGGCATGGTTTTCCACTTGTTTGCTGATCAGGACAGAGAGGGAAGGCTACGGGCCCTCATTTCGAATACTGGGAGTGGTGGTGTCCCCGGGAATGGTCTCTTATTACCACAACAAGCTGGCGCCACTGCTGTCTAGAAAGAAGTAAGCTTCCCGACACTGCATCATTTCTGTTGATGGTAGATTGCATCAGCTTATTTATTGGTTTCGGTTAGGGCTGTCACGATAACAACAATATTAAAATACTGCACTACTGACACGCCGACACGCTGTTCAAGTCTGCCGTTATATTGCTACATTGCATAGATATATCTATGGCTACATTGCATATTTAATTGAAACAGGAAGTTACTCTGAGGGGGGGGGCGTCTTCCTTCTAAACTGTCTCTGGTTGTATTTCTATGAACTCCACATGTTTAACAAGTCCTTTCTTGTTTATCAGACCACCTGGCTGGAGTGGAGGAGAGAAGATTTCAGTTTTAATTTCTGTTTTTTAATAAAAATTGAAACTCTTGAGCTGTGTCTTCTGATTGAAAAAGGCCAACATGTTTCTGAACTTGTGAATGGTTGTAGCAGAGTTAACTGAAGGTAAAGAGCTGAGAGGTGGAGGAAACCTGCACAGAGAGGCCTTGATATTTACTGATCCAAGAACTTCTGGCAGCTTGTGTGGCTATTATTTAGGACATAGCTCTTAATCTGTTTTGCTACTCTAAATTTAAACTCACTCGGGCTGCAGCTAACAATGTTTTCATCATGGATTAATTGTCTGGATGAATGGATGAGTTGTTTGGTCTCTACAGGCCGCCTACAGGTGGGAGGCTGACCACCTGAAATGGTGCAAGCAAAACAATCTAGAGCTCAACGCTCTAAAGACAGTGGAGATGGTTGTGGACTTCAGGAAGAACCCAGCCCCACCTGCCCCCATCACCCTCTGTGTTTCCACAATTGACACTGTGGAGTCTTTCCGCTTCCTGGGAACTGTCATCTCCCAGGACCTCAAGTGGGAGCTGAAGATCAGCTCCCTCGTCAAGAAAGCACAACAGAGGATGTACTTCCTGTGGCAGCTGAAGAAATCCAACCTGCCAAAGACAATGATGGTGCACTTCTATACAGCCATCACTGAGTCCATCCTCACATCCTCCATCACCATCTGGTACGCTGCTAGCACGGCCAAGGACAAGGGCAGACTGCAGCGTGTCATTCGGTCAGCAGAGAAGGTGATTGGCTGCAATCTGTTGATTAGAAAAATCTTTATTTCAACAATGCAAAGACATAGTTATTGACTTAATTTCTTATTTTAAACTAAAGGAAAGCATCATTTAGAAACTTGGAGCTAAATAACATTTGATAGAACCAAACGTAGAGCATGGCTCTAACAAAGATGATACAAAGTTGGGATTTTCTTTAACTTCATGAGATTAGCTGACATTTTGATATACTTAATTTACAGCCTTACAATCATTTTCTTTATTTTCTTATTTCTAGTCTAGATGCTGCAATGGCGTATTGCTGCCCTCTACTGTTTGTTACCGACATTGTATTTAATTATTCATATTTAGATAATCCCTCAGTTTCTAAAATTTAGTCCAGTCATCGATATCGATATAAACTTAGCACGAAAAGTAACGAAATTTGTGTTTGGTAGATTATTTCTCTGTGGTAACAATGCTTTTTGGCAAAAATCTTATACAATCTTATACATCTTATGCAAATCTTATAATCTTATGCCTGTTCAAATGGTGCCCCATTTGTAAGGAACATGCATTTGTGGGATGATGCATGTTCCTTACAAATGGGGCACTAGAAAAGGGAACTAAACAGGCTTTCCAACGGTATAAGATTTATTGCCAAAAAGCATTGTTACCACAGAGAAATAATCTACCAAACACAAATTTCTTTATTTTTGTGCTAAGATTATATGACTAGATATCGTCTTACATTTTGGTTGTCATAGTATATGTGTATATCGTGATATAGTTAGTCATTATATCTACATCATTGGTGATTATTTACCAAAAGCTCATTGTGTTAATATTTTGTGAAATAGTCAACCCTACAATATCGGCGCAATATGGACAACGATGTATATGGTCAAAAATATTGTGATATTTGATTTTATCCATATCGCCCAGCTCTACTGAATACTTCTTCCACCACTGCTGTGACTGCGTGAGAGGGTTTTAAAGTAAAAGTGTTCTATCAGGCCTTGAGTCAAACTATCAAACAAAAACATATGTTGTTTTTCACATTCGTTCAGCCAGCGTGCGCGCGCATGCGCACGCACACACACACACACACACACACACACACACACACACACACACACACACACACACACACACACACACACACAGGTCACATCAACACATGTGGTCATGGAAATCTACATAAATCCTTTTCTACTCTTACTCTGTTTCTTCACAGCACCAGTCAAAGGGGTCTACTGCCTCCAGTTCACTGTGTGTGGTTACAGAACACTTAGAATGGGTGTATACTTGTACAAGAACAACCAGAGGATCATGTTTAATCATCAGGGAAAGGAAGTAGGTGGACTTGATTATTTCACTAACTCTGTTGTCTTGGAGCTGATAGCAGGAGATGAAATCCACCTGGATCTCCCATCAAGCTATTCAGTCTATGATGATGGGAATAACTACAGCACCTTCAGTGGTTCTCTTCTCTTCCCACTGTAAGGATGCTGTTTAGGCTGCTGTGTGATTGATTTTGTCCCAGTACCTGTTGTTATTGGCTACACTGGGATTCTTTAGAAAGTGCTGATAAATGTCTGCACCGCTGCCTCCAAGACTAATGTGATTCTGAATCTGACCTCCCGCCTGTGTCCTCACATGAAAACTACATTCAAATAAATCAAAAAGTCATTGAAGTCGTGTTTGTTATCACTGAGTCTAGGTCTTCATATAGAAACGTTACCTGAACTTCACTGATGTTCACATAAACTGCTTAGCCTGAGTGAGGTTTTAGTGGGTAACTTGACTTATTTCAAACAACACTGACTTTGTATATTTAAAAAGTAACTAAGTAACTTTTACTCTGAGTACATTTTAAATGAACTGCTTTTTACTTTTACTTAGTAGATGTTTAAACCTGTAATTTTACTTGTAGGCGTACTTAAGTAAAAACAAAAAAAAAATCAAAGTAATCATACTTCATTTAGTTTAGGGACATTTGTATAGAAGTGTTTTGTGTGTATGATGTTCATTGTGTCTATATTTTTTGTCTTTGTTTTTATAACATAATATAACTCTGTACAGTACTTTGTTCAGCCTGGTTGGTTTTAAATGTGCTCTATAAATAAATTGACTTGACTTGACTTAAGTAGAATATGTTTGTACTCTTCCACGATTGTTTGCATGTTTGAAAGTTCATAATAAAAATTAGGCCTATATCTCGAAATATATAGGCAATAGTATTAATATGACATTGTTGTACTCCTTAGACAAGTCTCGTTCAAATAAATGTTCAGTATGGTTCACACCATCGATATATACGTAACGGTTCACACAAACACTTTTGCATTATTATGTATTTTACAGTAAATGTGGTCTCCAGGTAACAGGGAGCCATAGCTACAACCCGCACAATTCAGTGCAAGGCCAGGGTCGGAGCCCTGTTAATTAAGCTGCCAGTGTGTGTCAGATACAGTAGCTATGCCTTTGTTTGGTAAACTGTGTAGTGGAGGAGGAAAGGCGAGAAAGATGGCCTGCCACTGCCAACAAAAGGAGATGGAGAAACTTCCCGAGAGAGAGGAGATGCTGATGAACAAGAAAGACTTTCTGATGACAAAGATCGACCAGGAACTTCTGGTGGCCAAGAAAAACAGCATCAAGAACAGAAGAGGTGAGACGTACATTTATAAAGCTGTTGATATAGCTAACAGTATACCTTGTATAACTCTTTAATAAGCATCAAAACATACAATGAGCCATTGTAGGTAACAATGTATCAGTGACAACCTAACGTTAGTGTAAGCTAGCTAATTAGCTAACTGCAGATTGACCTAACATTACAGTAAGCAACTAGGCCATTTCTAACCCAAATATAGCCGTTATGTTCGTTAGAAATAATACATTAGCAAGTTGTGATACACATGGCGAAAGAAAAGCACAGGTGTGGGTAACAATTGAGAAAACCAACAACACAGAAGTGTCTGTTTTGGGCTAATCCCACAAATGTTACTGCACTAATATTACTACTAACCCTAATGTACAGGTACTCTTTACCTGCCACTGCTATATAGCAGTGGCAGGTAAAGAGTACCTGTTACACACACTACACGGTATTGGCTCCTTTATCCCTCATGGGGTAATGTTAACGTTATGGCTTAATAATATGGTAGCCTATAACCAGAACTTTGTAAAGTTGAACTATACCTATATCTAATTCAGCTTTTATATTGTTTTTAAGATGTGTTAAACTATTTTTTTTGGTCATCAGCATTGGCTGATTAAGATGAGAGTGCTGTCATTCCCATGTTTTTATGTATTGAACCTCTGAACATTTGAAATACTTTATCACATTAATGTATAGACATCAAAATGGTCAGAAATGAGTATTGTTAACTAATTGACATTATTGTGTAGAATGATCTATTACAACGAGAGATGTTAAAGGGAGATACCACAGTGTAGGTAGTATGGCAAAATGTCTGACTGTTGACAGACGTATATCCGATATGTATCATCATAGCAATCACCGAACCCTAAACTTCAATAACATCTGCAGTAGCGCCAGTTCATGTGCAAGATGGCTCACTAGGCCACTGTAGAATAGCTTAATGGGGTTATAATGGAACTGAGCCATCATTTATTCATGAGTATAATTTACATATGTGCTTTTTCTGCTGTAACAAGTCCACATATCGGATGTGAGAAGGGTTTAAAGTCAAAGGTCTGGCAATGGGGAATACTGTATCTTAATACTGTATTACACTAATAGTAGTCTATATCAGCGCCGATTCACTTCTGGGATTGTTCAGGTGCCGCCAGAAATTCCGCCCGATGTCCCTCATTTCGGCCAGATGTCCGTCCCCTTCCTCTTTCTTTGTGTTGGCGTTCTAACCTCTGGTGGATTTCTGAGGACTATGGTTAACTGCTCCTCAGATCTCTGCAGGGTAAATCCAGACAGCTAGCTAGACTATCTGTCCAGTCTGAGTTTTCTGTTGCACGACTAAAACTACTTTTAAACGTACACATGTTCCACCAAAACAAGTTCCTTCCTGAGACTATTTAGCAGAGGCACCGTGGCTCCGTCCGGAGCTTAGCACCGCCCAAGACGATTGTGATTGGTTTAAAGAAATGCCAATATACCAGAGCACGTTTTTCTCCTATCCCCAAATGCAGTGTGAACTAGCCAGACCCTCCTCCACAGTGCGGTGGTGAATGGTCTGACAAAGACTACACTAATAGTGACAGAAGTGTGTGTCTGTACTTTAATGCTCTCAGGTATCTGTCAAGAAACTTGCAGGCCTCCTGTATTTTCACACATTTCTGATAAAAGACTAATTTTATACAGTAGAAATTATAGCTGCCATTAAGATAACATTGCTCAGTAGTTATATGTGGGATGACTGTGCTGTTGCTGTTTTGTTTAAAACTGGTTGAGAACATTCCTACTCATATACTGTATCTCCATATGCACTTCTCACAGTGGCTCTGCAGGCGCTGAGAAGAAAGAAGTGCCATGAAAAAAACATCAAGTACATTGACTGTGCTCTTAAGGCCATGAGGTCCGCTCATGAAAATATGTAAGGGAAAAGACATCAGCATAAGAGGTCTTTTGAATTGATGACATGTATGAATATCTGAAAGAAAAGGAACGGAATAAAAACAGAACTCACAGACAAAATGTCAGCAGTTATTATAGATAATAGAGAGGAGTATGTATACAGGTTATAATGCTACATTCTGAAGCTAAGTACATGTATGTGGATGTTATGTATTTGTTTACATATGATACCATGAGTTTGGATCCAGCTCATGGCAAATGTTATAACATACTCGTTTTGTTATAACATGCCTAATGTGGAGTTTTCAAAGAAGGGTTTCCAGGCACTTTCTGCTGGCTGTTTCAGAGATATTCTCAACGAGATGAATGACCTGATCAAGGACATTACAGAGGAGCACGATCCGACTCTAGACATGTCAGACACCCTCCACACATCTGGGAGCCTTGGAGTGGAATTTGATGAGGTACAATGATGGTAATTCCTTCAGGAATTTAATTTTTGGGTAACTTTTGTGATTTCAGACATGGATTATGTTTATATGAACTGATTAGTCTTTTTTGTATTGTGCATTATTCTGATCAATATAATTTGCTATATCACGACAAGTGTGTGTGTGTGTGTGTGTCTCAGGATGAGCTACTGGCAGAGCTAGAGAGGCTGGTGAAGAATCTGGATCTTAGTCTCTTTGAGAAGGACAAACTGGAAGAGAGAGTCTCTTTTGTCAAAGTGTTGTCCCCTGCATCACCTTCCCAACCTGGTAAGAACCATATGAAGACCAGATGCTAAAACTTTGTCTGCTAGCGTAGTCGGTGAAGCAGAGGACTTGTCACACCATAGATCCAACATGAAGCCACTTGCATGCAAATGTAGCAGTGTGCAACTTAATATGTTAGTTTCTTTTTAAAAAATGAGTTGACAAGCAGATGATAACAGCTTAACATGCCATGGCACAATACAAGCTGCAGTTGACTGCAGTGTCTACTAATTCATGCAAATTGTTCAGAGTATTTTTTTTTTTTCTTTCCCGAAGCCAAGACGGACGAAGATGAGATTGAAGATGATTTAGAGTATCTGCGGCGCTGGGCGAATTAACCCCCTCATAGACACACCATCAGCCACAACACACAGGCATTAAAAGAGGAAAGGATGGAATAAATAAGCAGAAATTATAGGTTATTGTTGAATGTCTTATGTTTGTTTTCTCCACAGCAAAGTGTCAGCGTGTTTGACATTTCCAAAACAATTTGGTGTGTCTTTCAAAACCAAGTCTAATCAGTCTGGAAGGAGTCCAATAGAAGCGATATATAATCTAGAGCGGAATGAGGTGCCCCCTCACATCACGTGACATAGTTTTAATATTCCTACATATTCTGGCCCACTCCTCATCATCCAGTGTAATATTCTGATACCTTCCCCATGTCTTTTTGAGGGCTGTCCAGGCTCCATCCCCCAGATTCTGCATAAGCACAGAATAATACCCAGAAGCCTCATGAAACACCTTACATAATTACCCAAGTTAAAGTGAAAATTGATTTTCATTTTTAAACATGGCCTCAACCATAAATTCTAATTAATTCATAAAATAACAGCTACTGCGAGTGTCTGTCTATAGCATTCCGGGTCGCAGCTGCAAACAGAACGGAGACGCCCAAATTAGACCGAGGTACTCACAAAGCCGTAGCCCCACCTAGTGGAAAAGTCATGCCACTCCACTTGTTACTAATGCCCATGAAAAAGAATTTGTGATTGGAAACTGCTTCAAAATGTAATTGGTTCTACCTTGGCCCATGCTACATCCTTCCAGCAAGTTTCATGAAAATCGGACCTATAGTTTCTCTGTAATGCTGCTGACAGACAAACAAACAAACCGAGCCAAAAACATAACCTTCTAGGCAGAGTTAATGTATATAACATATAAAATAGAAAATAAATCTAACAAATTGATAAAATAAGAGAAAAATAGATACAATATAAAATATGAAAGGGAAAATGTAGAGCTAGTGGGTCATTATTGTGGATTAAATTCACAGGAAAAATCAATCATTTGAAAGCAAAATATAGATTTGGTTGAGTGTGCGCAGCGGCCCGGGTTCGAGTCCGATCCGTGGTCCTTTGCTGCATGTCATTTCCCCTCTCCCTCCCCCTTTCCTATCTTCTGCATGTCTCTGCTGTCCTATCAAATAAAGGCCAAAAACACCCAAAGAATAATCTTAAAATTGGTATAATAATAATAATAGCAACGGCCTGTTATTTATAGCAACAGAACATAGAATGCCGTAATTGACCTATCAGAATCAAGTATTTAGCAAAGCTCTGTTATAAAACAATAACATCAGTACAACTAATTGTAAATCCCCTGGCATTTTATACATGTTTGTATTATATATCTATACAGTAATTTATTTATTCATAATAAAACCAGATTTCATTCTAGTTATCTTTACTTGCCCTTTAAATCCAATACCTCTTACTATGGCTGTGAGCAGCTGCACAGGATTAGTGTCTGCCACCAGACAGAGTGAGTGACAGAAGCAGGGAGGCAGTGGCAGACACAGGGTGAGGCAGATTGACAAAAGAAGTAGCCTCAGACATAGCACAGACTGTTAAATGTAGCATGGACTAGCCAAAATGTGAGCACCATGTATGTGGACATGTAAGGATTGTACAACCGCTGACTGAAGCCTAATGGGGTCTGGAGTAAGCCAGAAGGAATATCCAGGTAGGAATGACATAGACAGGACCTCAAATGGCCTCAGTGGGAAAGAAAGGACACAGAATTAAACATACCAGTGATATTATCACCGAATCGATAGATTGGATTTAAGGATTACTGCTTTAGGAATACATTTAATTTGACCCAGATTCTTTGCAATATTCTGTTTGTGTGTGTGTGTATCTTAAAGTGCAGGGGAGTTATATTTGAACATGGACTGTAAATGGAAATACTTATGAGTCTACTGAGGTACCACCCTGATAACTATTGAAGTTTTATTTCTTTTTGCTACATTGAATTATAGAGGACCATCTCTTTGGAACAGTCTACTGGCATCATTAGAGCTGGGCGATATGGTGAAAATTAAATATCACAACAAATACATCGATGACAATATTGTAGGGTTGACAATTGGTGCTTTCACAAAATATTCTATTAATATCTAGTCTCATATCACAATATCAATATAATATAAAGATATAATATGGATATATTGCCCAGCCCTAATTATCATCATTCAAAGAAACATTTGAAAAGGTCACTTACCAACAATGACTTTTCATTTTGTATTGTAATTCATCCCATTTATTTTATTTAGAGAGGTGGTATCTTTATGAGCCTTTTCTTGGCTTCTAACCTTCACTGCACAATGTTTTACCTTGTATCAAGTCTTATAGTTGTTCTTTTAAATAATGCGTGAATGAAATAACACAGACGTGACCTGTCCTAGCCCAGGTGTATGAGCTTTACAGTAATTCTAAGATGGCTACACAATCCTAACGTCAAGTTAAGAATTCATTAGACATTCAATATCTATCATCAGTACAGCTGTTAGATGTGACGTGTCCCGGGAGATGAAGGTGCAGATGACCACTTGTCTTTATTATTATTAATGTTGATCAGCTTTAGTAGCAACCGTGCCAACAAAGCTGCTGCACAATTATCGGTGTACCAAGTCCTCTTTAGGATTATTAATTTGTACAGTTTGTACTATGCCTCAGCTCCCTCATCTACCGAGGTATAATTGTGTTCAGCAGTGTAATATGATAGACACAGACAGACAAAGCCCTAACGCTCTTAAGAAATTAGCTCAATCCAATTTAACAGGTTCTGTTGCACTACCTACCAAACAGAAAAACTGGCCACACACCTAAGCATGTCCACACACAAACACTGGTAGGGCTGCAATTTAACATTATTTTCATTGTTGATGAATCTGTCGATTATTTTCTCAATCGATTAGTTCTTGGTCTATAAAATGTCAGAAAATGGTGACTTTTTTTTATTCCCAAAGCCCAAGATGACATCCTCATATGACTTGTTTTGTCCACAACTCAAAGATTATCAGTTTAAAGTCATAGAGGAATAAAGAAAATAGAAAATATTCACATTTAAGAAGCTGGAATCACAGGATTTTGAATCAAACCGATTAATCGAAAATCAATCTTTGGAGCCACAAGCACACACACGCTGCAGTGAATCCTCTAAACGGCAGGTTACTGACTTGCAAGCCTTTTCCCAGACAGTCCGGTGTTTACTCCTTTATCTGTGAGGACTAAATTTAGCCGACATGGATTACAGTAGAGGCTGGAGAAGATCTTCACCAGTTTATTTAGTCCATTCATCTTGACCGCAAACCTTTCCAAAAATAAACGTTTTGTAGTGGGTAAATATTACAGTTATATAGTGAATCTTTTGGTGTTAATCGGTGTGTATCTTCCACCTCTGACACCCCTCTCAGTTGAAGAGAGCCCCGCCCCACCACAATCCAACACTGAGTCTGATTCAGCTCACTCCTCTCCACCTCGACCTGCCATCATCGTCACCGCTCCATCACGAGAGGACCTCTATGCCTCGCCATCCACCATGACTATAGCTGATGCCGTCAAAGAGCGGATGCCCTCTTCCACACCCTTCGTAGTGGGGAACAAATTTGTGGCCAATCGATAACTCAGCCTGTCCTGCAGGAGGTAAAATGGGAGTCAAACCTGGGTCTTTATTGGTCTGAACTATTCATATCTGATTTTGTTTGGCATCCTGTCTCTCATAACCACTCACACATACACACATAAGACCACACATCATAATGTTCTCTATATTCTTGTAATTTATTTTATGCTTTTGTTGTTTTATGTAGCCAACCTCATGCTTGTTTTTTTAATTCAGTGGTTACTTGTGTTCAATTTGTAGAATTTAGGACTCTTGTAATTGCTCATTATATATTATTTATTCTTCTCTCCCTTAGGTAAGATTCCTTCTATAAGCCCCTAGGGGTTTTCTTAATCTTTTTCTTAATCTTACTGTTGCCTTGATTTTATTGTGCAAATAAACAAATTCAAGATCAGAGAAACCTTAAGAAAAAAACTGAAACTATAAAAAAGTTCTTAAAGAAGTTATCAGATACATTTTACTTTTTACACTGGACATAATTAACAGTACAGCAGAATGAGCAACAAAAGAATTTACTTAAATATAGAAACTAAATGATCTTACTATGCAAAATTATTTTATACTTTGTGAGCAGCTTTTTAATGCTGGTTTATGACTCCCAAAACATATGTATAAATGACCCTGAGACATCAAGTGTACATAGGTCACAATTAGGAGATGAGATGATTTTCATAGCATGACGTATTCTTGGACTAAGATATATTCTGTGTCTGTTATTTGGTAATCAGGGTTTTTGGAGGTATCCTGTAGATTCCCGGTAGATTCTCCCATACTGTGTCCCAGCAAATCTCTTCCTCTTTGATTCATTTTTTCATTTTCTGTATTTTATTGCAGTATTCAAAGATGAACTCAAACTGGACTGCACAAATACCACGCAGTTGCAAAACCGCATGGCAACGCGTTGATGTACTCTGCCTGTTCAAACTCCGGGAAAGCACTTGGTTGTCCTGTTGATGGCACAAACCAAAACACAATGGCGGCGCCCGAGTGAGCTGTGGCCTGGCGAGTTAAAGCCAAAACGGACTCTACTCTTGTCTTCTAAGGCTGCAAACGAGCCGAAAGAATGGACACCGTGGGAGAGGACGAACAGGACCCTATACGGCTCAAGTCTATCAAGAACAATAAAACATTTACAGTGCCTCGAAATGATAGGGTAAGAGAGTTAGCTTCGCGTGGGGAGGAAATGAAGCCAAACTCTGTTCAGCACTCTGATAGTTGAATGATGTCCTGCTTATCAGCAACGATACATAACTCATACATCACAGGTTGATACTTGTCACAACTGTAGGTGGCCTGGTCATAAATTCGGCATATATTTGACACAAGCAACATTACATATAATAGGTATATGTCGCTGTGTAGATGTCTTTTGCTCAATATTCACATGAAGCATACAAAACCGTATAACGCTAACTTAATGCTAATAACATTAGCAAGCAAAAAAAAAAACACTAAATCAGCGTATGTAGCCACAAGTTACAATTTAATCGATACGCATATTCTTAAGTCACCGATGGGCCAATCTTTTTTTTTTTTTTGGAACCGCCAGTGTTCACTGACAAGCAAGGTAACTCAGTTATTAAAATGGCCGATTTTTAAATAGAGTTTGGCATTCTCTCCATCTAGCTAGCTAGTATGTCGGTTTAGTAAAATACTACGACTTATGAGGACACATTGTGGACAAGTAGCTAATTAGTAAGGCGCCTTTGCTTTACGAGACACTTCCAAGGTAAACTAAGGTCTGTGCACTTCACTACTGCCAATCTCATTACTGCCTCCCACAAACACGTAAGCCTGCATGTTAAAGCACCCAACTCTCTGCGTCATCGACTGATTCCCTGTCAAGCCTTCTTTTTTGTGTCCTCTTCCGTCAGGGTTCCTTTTTAGGACTGAGTAAACTTCATCAACCCGGTGACACTACCCGTCCCAGATTGTTTAGGCTATCTGATGTGCATTGGCCTTAATTTTTCCATGGCAAATTCCTCTTCGACCCAAATCTTCTTAGTGTCTCCTGTTAGGTTTGATCAACACCGTTAGATTCCTTTATTGATTTCTTGTTTGTCATTTTATTTTAACTGTACTCAATGTTCACTTTACTGTTGGTAATTCTGAATACACAGAACATTTAACATGGATTTAGCCAGATGAATAGTGCAACTTTCCAGTGTCTGTACCTTGACCACATTAATTCTTTAGGCTTTATCCTGTAGGTCATTTTTAATTTAAAATGCCCTGACTGTAAAATCAACTAGGGCTGCAGCTATCGATTATTTTTGTAATCGATTAATCTAGCACTTAATTGATCGATTAATCGGATTTTTTTTTTTTATTTTATTTTTTTTTTTACGTTTTTAAACAACCAAAACTAGACCTATATGTAAATATTAGATTATAATGTCACGCAGCTCTGTTACACTTATGCTATTAGATCGTTGATCAGCTGTTTCTCCAGAGAGAGAGAGAGAGAGAGAGAGAGAGAGAGAGAGAGAGATGCGCAACAATCAGCTGTTTTTCTGAAGGAATAGTCAGCGCGTCAGCTCAGATCGGGGTCACCACTACGTCTTTTCTTGCCTTTGATTTTGGTAGTTGTTGTGTTTGATGTAGTTTCATCGTCCATACGACTCTGTGATTTACTTTTGTCGGTCCTCTTCGTGGAATGGATGATTAAGTTAGACTCAATGTTTTTTTTTGTTATTATTGCGGTAAGCTAGGTTGATTTTGCAGTAGACACACTGTACAGAGTTTTAGTTTTAATTACGTTTGAACTGATTCCAAACTTTGGACACTTTCTGTCGTTTCCTCCAGCCTGTGTCTTCTCTTAGCCCCTCACTATTTACGCTCTGGCATGTGTCGCCAGCAGCAGACTGAGCTGCGTCTGGTGTGTGACAGTAGTGGAAACACCGTCCGTCAGCGATACAACGTTAGTAACACTGATTTAACGAAGCTTCGAGGCAAGTCATTTTGCATCGAGGATTTTTTGTAATCGAATTATTCGAGGAATCGTTTCATCCCTAAAATCAACTAAGCTACTACTGGAGACAAGCATGATGCATGAAGTTAAATGAAGTGAAGGGAGCATCTGTGCCATCTCTATCTTTTCACTCTTTTTCAGTTTGGGAGCTGCAGAAGTGTTCGAGAGTTTGAGAAATTTAACCGCATCGGAGAAGGAACTTACGGTATTGTGTGTAAGTCATCAATGTTGCAGACTATAGATTGATTCAACTAGGAAAATTAAAAATAGCAGATCATTTTAACTGCTGGGTAACCCACAACTGTTTCCTGTTCTTAATATAGACAGAGCGCGAGACACCAAGTCGGATGAGATTGTAGCCTTGAAGAAGGTCCGGATGGACAAAGAGAAAGATGGTGAGATCAGTGCTCTTAACACTGATTCATATGTGTGAGTGTTTTGAATGCAGTGTTTTTGTAGGCACTATATGTATGTTTGGCTTTGTCCATGTGTTGTTTGTATTTAATAACCTTTTTGGGGAATGCAGGGAGCATCATTGGTCATGTGGAAGTTTTAGTCTGACGGTTGGTGCATAGAGGAGTAGTTCTGGAGATGTATCTTGCTCTGAAACACAGTGTTGGACATCACAGCTAACCTATACTGCCATCCTTTTGTCCCACATTTAGCATTGCAAAATATAAATAATTTGAATCCACAGTTTACAGTTTTTGTTTCATGGTGTCCAAAATGCCTGAGCCATTTAAAGCTATAGTGCATAACAATTTTATATTAATGAACGTCCGTTACATTCAAGCCATTGCCATAAGTTGATGTGGAGCTAATTAAACCTATCAGCTCCACAAATCTCTGTATTTCTCGGTGTGGCTATGTTTACAAAATGGTGCAGAAGCACGGGTGATGCGTTTTATGTCACCGCTGAGAAAAGACAACAGCAGCGTTCATCTTTGGAGACAAAGAGGACATAAACAGAGATAATTACCTCTTCTAATCCTTCCTGTTAGCAACTGTGTGGAGTAGGGGTGGGGGTGCGATCACCGAAGTCTCCCATCATGTGGATGCTCCGACAAACTAGGACCCTTTGCTTTAATTGCTGTTTTTCTTATTGGACCTGCCGATGCCCTTCTCTTTGTCTGTCAGGGATCCCCATCAGTAGCCTCAGAGAGATCACCCTGCTGCTGAGGCTGAGACATCCCAACATAGTGGAGCTGAAAGAAGTGGTTGTTGGCAGTCAACTGGAGAGGTAGTGCACATGCACACACACCACCATAAGGCTGCGTTCACACTGCCTGCGTCAGCTGTCCAACGGTCCGGCAAAAACGCAGGTCCATTCAGGTCTCACCACCCTGCGGCAAATCGGCGGGTCATTTTATTTGGTGTGAATGCCCACTAATGCTGTTAGGGTAGATGCACATCAATGGATTCACAAACAATAACAGAATATTCTACAGCAACAGTTATTGCTGCACATCTCTCTGGATGCAATGTAGTTATTCAGAATCTGTCATTTTGTCCCAGCTGGTTTTTAAACTTAGTTATCATAAGATGTTCTACTGCTGTCTGTTAACTTAACTCTTGATCATCTCTTTTTCTGTAATTGTGTGTTTCTTGTTCAGTCTGTTTCTGGTGATGAGTTACTGTGAACAGGATCTGGCCAGTCTGCTGGAAAACATGCAGACACCGTTCTCTGAGGCTCAGGTAGGACGGTGTTCATACTCTTTACCATCACTCATATGATACCATTTTTCATGGGACCCCCATAGCTGTGTAAAACTGCAGTTAGTGAAACAGCTGTTGTATGATTACAAATGCCAGTCAGTTGACATATCTGAACGACATGAATCTGTAGTGAATTACAGAGAAATATGAAAATTTAATTAAACTAGTTGTGTTGTCTGCATTATAATAATTTCTCTTCTGCTTTCCTTTATTAGGTAAAGTGTATCATCCTTCAGTTGCTCAGAGGCTTGGAGTATCTCCACCACAACTTCATCATACACAGGTCAGTCCCAGACATTTACTGGAAACCCAACAACTACTGTACTCCGTATACTAGAGAAAGAAAGTTTAAAGCACCCACTGTCTAGTTTACATACATATATCTGAACCAATAACAGTGTCAATACAGGAACTATATACATTTGTGTTTTTATAATGGCAGCTTGTTAGTTATATATCACCTTTTTTTTTATTCAGGATTGTGTAAATTTAAAATCCAGCAAGCTTGTTAAATATACAGGCAATTCTTTAAGCAAGGCTTTGTAGATCAATAGAATGCAGTGTTGCTCCCTTAGAGCCAAGGAAGTCCCGCCTACATTTTGGGTTTAATGCGGTTTTACATTCAACTCTACAAATGCATGACAAGTAAAGGGGGTGAAAGGATTGTATCTCGTAGGAGCTGGCTCACTCATTATCCTCTTTAATCTTGTTATCAGGGACCTGAAGGTGTCTAATCTGCTGATGACGGACAACGGCTGCGTTAAGATTGGTGAGTCAGCACTCTCTCAGCTCTCCCTATAATCACATTATTCCTGTACTGACATACAGTGAGGAAAATAAGTATTTGAACACCCTGCTATTTTGCAGGTTCTCCCACTTGGAAATCATGGAGGGGTCTGAAATTGTCATCGTAGGTGCATGTCCACTGTGAGAGACATAATCTAAAAACAAAAATCCAGAAATCACAATGTATGATTTTTTAACTATTTATTTGTATGATACAGCTGCAAATAAGTATTTGAACACCTGAGAAAATCAATGTTAATATTTGGTACAGTAGCCTTTGTTTGCAATTACAGAGGTCAAACGTTTCCTGTAGTTTTTCACCAGGTTTGCACACACTGCAGGAGGGAGTTTAGCCCACTCCTCCACACAGATCTTCTCTAGATCAGTCAGGTTTCTGGGCTGTCGCTGAGAAACACGGAGTTTGAGCTCCCTCCAAAGATTCTCTATTGGGTTTAGGTCTGGAGACTGGCTAGGCCACGCCAGAACCTTGATATGCTTCTTACAGAGCCACGCCTTGGTTATCCTGACTGTGTGCTTCGGGTCATTGTCATGTTGGAAGACCCAGCCTCGACCCATCTTCAATGCTCTAACTGAGGGAAGGAGGTTGTTCCCCAAAATCTCGCAATACATGGCCCCGGTCATCCTCTCCTTAATACAGTGCAGTCGCCCTGTCCCATCTGCAGAAAAACACCCCCAAAGCATGATGCTACCACCCCCATGCTTCACAGTAGGGATGGTGTTCTTGGGATGGTACTCATCATTCTTCTTCCTCCAAACACGGTTAGTGGAATTATGACCAAAAAGTTCTATTTTGGTCTCATCTGACCACATGACTTTCTCCCATGACTCCTCTGGATCATCCAAATGGTCATTGGCAAACTTAAGACGGGCCTTGACATGTGCTGGTTTAAGCAGGGGAACCTTCCGTGCCATGCATGATTTCAAACCATGACGTCTTAGTGTATTACCAACAGTAACCTTGGAAACGGTGGTCCCAGCTCTTTTCAGGTCATTGACCAGCTCCTCCCGTGTAGTCCTGGGCTGATTTCTCACCTTTCTTAGGATCATTGAGACCCCACGAGGTGAGATCTTGCATGTAGCCCCAGTCCGAGGGAGATTGACAGTCATGTTTAGCTTCTTCCATTTTCTAATGATTGCTCCAACAGTGGACCTTTTTTCACCAAGCTGCTTGGCAATTTCCCCGTAGCCCTTTCCAGCCTTGTGGAGGTGTACAATTTTGTCTCTAGTGTCTTTGGACAGCTCTTTGGTCTTGGCCATGTTAGTAGTTGGATTCTTACTGATTGTATGGGGTGGACATTTGTCTTTATGCAGCTAACGACCTCAAACAAGTGCATCTAATTTAGGATAATAAATGGAGTGGAGGTGGACATTTTAAAGGCAGACTAACAGGTCTTTGAGGGTCAGAATTCTAGCTGATAGACAGGTGTTCAAATACTTATTTGCAGCTGTATCATACAAATAAATAGTTAAAAAATCATACATTGTGATTTCTGGATTTTTGTTTTTAGATTATGTCTCTCACAGTGGACATGCACCTACGATGACAATTTCAGACCCCTCCATGATTTCCAAGTGGGAGAACTTGCAAAATAGCAGGGTGTTCAAATACTTATTTTCCTCACTGTACATCCCAAACTCTGCCGGCGCTGACCTTTGACCTCTCGCTCTCTCTTTGACAATGACTGCCTTAGAATTTTTTACGATTGAATCACTGACTGTTTATTTCTATGTAAAATAAGTTTATTTCATGTAAATATAGCCTTAGCATTTACAAGTTTGTAAGTAGTCTTTTGGAAAAATGATCTTAAATCAAGGTCCACTTACCATTTGTGGAGCTTTTAGGTATTGCATTCTAGGTCTTAAATCATTTTAAACAGGTTTTAATTTTCCTACGCCATGCAACTCTACAGTGAAATTATATACCGCTAATGCTCATTTTTTGAGCATTAGAGGTATATAATTTCACTGTTTTAAGACTACAGGTGAGACCAGCATGCACACCACCTTACATTGCAGCCAATCAGCTTTCGTGTTATTGGCGCGAGTCTCTTTCAGATTGTACCACAGACATGAAACAGATTTTATTCTTCAGCTATGGGGAAGTTAAGTGAACCTTGGCTCGATTTAAAACAGAATTTAGGGTTAAGTTGAGTTCTTAAAAAGGGTTACATTTGAAAACCTGTGAAACCTGCAGAAACTCTGTTTAAGATTATTTTGTTGACTTACTTTGTTGATTAATCGATTCCCCGATTGACTCTAGGGCTGCAACTAACTCATTCTTTTTTCATTGTTGATTCATCTTTTGATTATTTTTCCGATTAGTTGAAAATGTTTCCCAAAAAGCCCAAGATGACGTCCTCAAATGTCTTGTTTTGTCCACAACTCAAAGATATTCAGTTTACTGGCACAGAGGAGAGAAGAAACTAGAACATTCACATTTAACAAGCTGTATTCAGAGAACTATTTTCATGACAAATGACTCAAACCAATTAATCGATTATCAAAATAGTTGGGGATTAATTTAATAGTAGCCAACTGATCGCCTAATCTTTGCAGCTGTAGTTTACAGAAAATCATTTGAATACAATTTTCAGAAATTGATTAATTTAGATAACATGCCAAACATTGTGTGGTTCTCAAATGTTCTGATGTTTTCTCAGTGTTTTTTCTCTATATTATTGTAAATTGAACATATTTGAGTGTGAGTCAATAAAGCTTTTGTAATGTCATCTGGGCTCTGGGAAATTTCCCACAATTGTCTCACATTTTATCGATTAATTCCAAAAAATGATCAACAGGTTACTTGATAATTAAAATGTGTATACAGTCTAAGCAGTGGCAGTATGTATATGGATCTTGTTGTTGTTTCTGCTGTGTCCAGCTGATTTTGGGTTGGCCCGGATGTACGGCATCCCCCAGCAGCCCATGACGCCTCGAGTGGTCACACTGTGGTGAGTGTCTGCTGGGCCGTAAATATAATAAATATAATAAATATAAATACCGCCTCGGCCTGATTGTGTGGATAAGCGGATTGTGCGCTGCAGACTGCTGATGTTGTGCTTGTGCAGACTCAGTGAAACATCCTCCTTTTAATCTCTCGGTAATCCTTTATTAGCTCCGTCACCTCGGGCTGACCAGGTCTCTGTAACGATATGTGCTCCTTCCCCCCCCCTCATCTGTTTCCAGGTACAGAGCTCCAGAGCTCCTCCTAGGGACCAAGACCCAGACTACAGCTCTGGACATGTGGTAAGGCTCCAACCTCCGGCATTAATCAGGGTTATTATAGTAAACTAGAACCAAAATAAGCAGTGAACTGAAACTAAATAACAACTAAAACCTTCAAGAAAAACTCAAATCAAACTGAAACTACAGTAAAAAAAGAGTTTTTTTTTTTTTTTTTTTTTTACAGAAATAGAACAGACTTGACATAATATGACGCTGCTTCACAACGGACACTAAGGCCGTTTACACACTGGATGTGTCGCGCGAGCGTGTCAGCCGCGTTGCGTGTCCGTTTTTATTTCGGCTCCCATGTTATCAGGTTAGAGCTTACACACTGCCTGCGTGAGACGCGCGGCTCGAGCCGCGCCTGAGACGCGTGCCTGCTAGAAATAGAACCGACGCCTATTTTTCAAGCGAGACGCAAACGTGTTGGAAGCGTTTCCAGGCAAAATAGAATAGGAAAATATGTTTATATGTCATTTAGACACGAATGCATATTAATAAATGACATCTTGATGTTTGAAAGTCTCTAGGTTTTGACATCAATGTAGATATAATGTAATAAAAAATGTCAGAGAAAAGATTTTCAAATATAGCACCTGTCATACAGAACGAAATATTCTGTAACATGTTTTGCAGTCAATACTGCCGACGTTGTCTTGCTTTAATCAAATCAGTAGGCTATATATTTATGTTTAACAACTCTCTCCCCTCCAGCGAATAGAAGAAGGGCTGCAATGGCTTTTCTTGTGTCAACAACTCGAACTGAAAAAGAACAAATAGCATTCTGACCACGGTGGGAAATCTGGAGCAGGAGAAGTTAACCCTCTCCTTGATTTCATGTTGTTTTATGGAGGAGGAGAACCAGGAAATGAGTCGGGGGAAATGCAACGCTACCAAGCCACGGCCGAGCGGCGTATGTCGCCGTGACGTGTAGTTACATTTCTTGAGAGGTGACGTCAGGGTCCGGTGTAGGGTCGGTATCTCTACCTACCTACCTATGTACGTAGCCACGGCGTAGATTTAACACAGAAGCATGAATTGGCAATAAGAAGGAAATAATATTTTAAGGGTAGAATTATAATTTCATCATTTAATTTTATTTTAATTTCTGCATTTTTAACCTATTTTTCTTACGCCTAATCACAATCAGAGAGATTTTTTTCAGGGCCGTGGGCTGTATCCTGGCTGAGCTGCTGGCTCACAAGCCTCTGCTGCCCGGGACCTCTGAGATCCAGCAGGTGGACCTGATCGTCCAGCTGCTGGGAACACCCAATGAAAACATCTGGCCGGTGAGACTTCAGCTCTCAATATATAGCTATAGCATTAACTAAACTCTCTGTGATGTCTGATGATGTTAAAGGTGTGTGTGTGTGTGTGTGTGTGTGTGTGTGTGTGTGTGTGTGTGTGTGTGTGTGTGTGTGTGTGTGTGTGTGTGTGTGTGTGTGTGTGTGTGTGTGTGTGTGTGTGTGTGTGTGTGTGTGTGTGTGTGTCAGGGTTTTTCTCTGCTGCCCCTCATCGGTCAGTACAGTCTGAGGAAGCAGCCGTACAACAACCTGAAGAACAAATTCACATGGCTGTCTGAAGCTGGACACAGACTGCTCAACCTGCTCTTCATGTACAACCCACAGCGCAGGTACACACATGTAAAAGTGATGAGCAAAACGTGCTCCTTGGGGGGAAAAAGTTACCGTCAAGCTTTGTTTATATTAAAGGAACTGGTCTTTGGGGTAAAGTAGTTGGACCCGGTCCCAGGTCCCGGATGTGAAAGCCCCCTCAAAACATTAGATATTCTATTACATTTTTATATTTTGAACTGTAACCTGCCACCATTTTGTGTTTTCCTTGACATAAATGAAGACATTTCACCATAAATTGGTGCCTAGAAATGTATCAGAATGCAGGCGTCTTTCCCCACACCCCCCGCTCAATATGTGTCCCCCAAAGGCCCCTTCTGAGCCAGGAAAACCCCTGCACTTGGAAATTATGAACAGGATTTCTGTTGTACAGCAGGTAACTGCAACTAGCTTTGGGAAATGTAATTGTCAAGACATTTCTGTCCACAACACCTTAGTGCAGTAAGAATATTCAAACCTGTTTTTAATCATGTTTTTTAGAGGAAATGTAATAAAAAAGAGTGTCTGCATCTTCAAACATCAAAGAATAAGAAGGCAGGTTGCTGCTCTACTAGAAATATGAAAATGTTGTCTTTAGAAAATTGATTTACAAAATAAAAACAGTAAAATATATTCCTACTAGTTTTCACTTTCTTTTTTTTACCTATGACTTATCAACTGTACTGTTAAGGGCAAGTGCATAATTTCTGTGGATTCCAGGCTTTAACAGTATTTGGTATATTTATCAGGAATTCAAGTGGATTTAAATCCAGTGTTACTTTTCACAACTGTTGGCCCACAGGGTACATTAGTAACAATTATTTGTCAGACATGTTAAATTCACCACCAATAACTTTGATTATTGTCTGTTTCCTTGATCCAGAGCTACTGCCAAAGATAGTTTGGAGAGTTCCTACTTCAAAGAGAAACCTCTACGTGAGTGAAAGAGTTTTGGAATATGTATCGGCTGTGATCCTCGCCATGTGATCTACATGTCAGTCATTCATTTTGTCCCTCTGCTCCTCCGTGCAGCCTGTGAACCAGACCTGATGCCAACCTTCCCCCACCACCGCAACAAGCGGGCTGCTCCTCCGGCGGAGAGCCACTCCAAACGGAGCAAAGTGTGATGAACAGGCTAATGATGAGACATTGGACTCAAAGACCACCCTGAGGTGACAGGACATTCTTAGGAATGTTGGTTTCGTGTAAATTTGCTCATGAGTTTTTACTGTGGAATTTTGAGCATATGCTAACTCAATTAGTTTAATTTGAAACACAGCTGAAGCTAACAAACTCAGATAAGCCCATTGCTGAACTGGTTACACAGAACTTTATATATCCACGACGTTCCACTTCCGGGATTGATGCTGTGTGGACTAGCCAGACCTTCCTCCGCAGCGCTGTGGAGGAAGGTCTGGCAATGCGAGATTACACAGAACTCTGCAGTGTTCAGTATAATGCCACAGAGATCGTAGCAAAATTTTAAAAGGCTGTAAGCACACATTCTCTAATGTAGACCCAGTTGGTCTTGCAGCACTGTGTGCTCTTTATAGGTTCAGTAGATATATTTTTTTAATACTCGTATTGCTGCCAAGGTCTGCACACAAAATGTAAAGGTAATGAGGACAAAGTTGCCTTGACAAATATGCTGAGGCATTTTGTCTTTAGTGTTGAGCATTTGTCTATTCTAACTGCTTCTGCTATTCTGGTATCAGTCTGGATCCGAACATCAAAATTATAAAACTGTGAAAAGTACAAGTAGGAACTGAACCAACTTGCTTGAGGTCTGCCCACAGTTACACTGGGTCGGCTTTATACCGAGAGTCTGTGGCAAAATAAGTGGAATGGCAGCCTTGTTAGGATCTCAGGTTTGGTACTGTTTCGATGGCCAGCTTTGTATCCTTGATGTGAAATACTGAACTCCTGAATCTGCTTGCTCTATTGTTGTTAAAGGAAGAGTTTGACCTATTTGTAAAAATGCTTTTTGCTTTCTTGGAGTGTTAGATGAGAAGATTGATATTACTCAGAGACACGAGCGACGTATCAATCTTCTCATCTAACTTTGGGCAAAATAAGCATTTTTCTCAAAATGTTGTTGAACCAATTACAGTGACATTGCACAAACACACAAATCACTTCTGTGGAGACACATGGCCTTTGGTTTGTGTGACTTGTTTAATTCTGTTGTCATTTTCAGCCATAACTGTAACGTTTAAAGATTTATAGTTCAACATGGTGGTCAGACCTATCTGACGTCTCTGCTGTGATTATTATTTCTGTCCTGTGTTACTTTGTTAGCGTCTTTGATTAACCAGATCTAGTGTTAGGAACAGCAACATCAGACTGACTGCTAGTTTGGGTGGTGTCGTGTTCTTTAGTCTGTAGTCCAACTGGTAAGTTAGGTGTTGACATATAAATGCATCAAACATGCATTTTACAATAATGAGATGAGAGTATATCCAGTTGTTCCTCGTCCCCGTTTGTTCAGAGACGTTAAGTTGTATGTGCGGGACGCAGGGTTTTCTACCCAGAAGTTATTTTAACATTGTATTCAAACATTGTGATTGGGTCTGTAAGAGCCTCAGCTTGAATACCTAAAACATGAACAGTGGCTTCATTAGTAGAAATCACTGAAAGTGGTGTTACCTGGTCCGCTTGTGTTTGACACCAGGCCTTTCAATAAATAGGTAGAGAACATTATCTTGACTGGGATAGATACTGTAAATGCTACCGTAGAGCCTCTAAATGTTTAAACCATGAGCTACTGAACATAATAATAAAAATGTCAAACCAGCAACTGTGCCTTTTTTCCTTTGAAATGTCAGTTTTTATTAATGCAGGTTAAATTAGTAGTAATGGTTACATGGCCAGCGGCAGGTTATGTCCCCTTACAGAGACGTTAATAAATAAACTCCCACTAAACTGACATGTACCTCCACAAACGCACAGCGATACTAGCACCCATCTAGTCTATCACTGAGTCAGCAGACCAGCCTGTGGTTCTGCTGTGATAGTGAGAGCTCACAGAGACTTAACAGTGTGGTCCTACTTCTTAATAGCCAGCAGGGTTAGTGTTCCTTGTCTGTAAGCTGACAACAGAACAGATACTATTTAGGTTTGAGAACGAAATGCCAGCCCTGAACAGACAGTCATGAAACAATATGGTGGTGTCTGCCTCAGAGTAGAACTTGGTGTGTATATTTGCCTCCCAGAAGAAAAGGATGTCTACTGAGCTCCATCATAAAACATCAACGAAATAAATAAGTGTAAACATACTGTATCTCTATTATAGTCAGTCAAGTTGTATAAATAGTGTTCCGTAACACTTGAACAGTTTATGGCGGGGCAAACAACCAAATCAAAATGTTAAGATTTAAAGAGATGTGTATGATTTTCTTTAACAGGAGGCGAGAGTATGTATGCTCAGCATTGCGCAAATTAATGCACAAAAGATTGCAATAAACCAAAATCCAAGAGGGAAGACATCACAGTACGGATCACACGCAGACAGGTGTGTTCTGGGAAATGGAGTACAGAAAATAATTTGCGCTGAGTTAATTAGAGCAACTGGAGCTAAGCATTTGAGAAAACTGTATGAGCTTTCGATCACATCACATATGACTTCATTAGCAGAACTTCTGAGCGTTTAATGGACTTCTGATGAAGATCATGCGATATAATCGAAAGCTCCAGAGAACCGCTGTGTACGTGGTGAACTTTAAACTCACATTTTAAGCCAACATGGATGAGAAGTCCTGACAGAAACAATGGAACATTTGAACATTTACTATACCATGACAGGTAAGCAAACATCTGCTGAGGAAGATCACAGGATCTCAATCAAGTACATCTCTTGGATTGTAAATCTTGGAAGATAAATGCTTCCCTCAGACTGCTGCTAGCACAGAGAAACAGGCCTGCTGCAGACACACAAAGAGCTGTAGCGGAACACTGAGGCAGTGATTCATTAATGTAACTCTCCATCAAATAACAAAACAGGGCTCTCAACTTATAGACATATACATTAAGACACACAATTTTCATAGAAACACTTA
Source organism: Zingel zingel (assembly GCA_023566125.1). Taxonomy (NCBI): domain Eukaryota; kingdom Metazoa; phylum Chordata; class Actinopteri; order Perciformes; family Percidae; genus Zingel; species Zingel zingel. The sequence goes on from CM042320.1 coordinate 24,719,442, forward strand.
GATGCATTTACACACTTGCATGCCTGGCAGGAGAACTATCTTCTTCAAACGTCACGGTCCTTCATTAGTATTCAAAGTGCACACAGGCAAAAAAAAAAAAAAAGTACAGTCCTTCAGTCAGATAGAATCGGCTCAGAGAGGGACAAACGCTCTCCTCACGTCAATACAGGTTAGATAAAAAAGTTGTCGAAGTGAATACACGGTAGCGGCTGCTTTGTAATGGAACATTGTCTGGAAATGGGAGAAAGGCATGGGCTCAACTACCAAATCACACCAAGATGTTCTATTGTAGCATTTGGTCAACTTCCTCCAAGGATTCAAAAACTCTGGCTTGGATGAGTAAAAGCAAGACATGTGAGCTGAGAGGAGAAAGCCTACAGGATGGTACAGCAGTGGTGGTGGTGGGGGGGGGGGGGGGGGGGGGCGTTATGAGTGTTGTTGGGAGCAGTAGTCTGATCCTTCTTGTTGACCGGCTCAGTCTCTCAGCCCTCCATCCCAAAGTCGTCTGTGAACTTCTTGACTTTGAGGAGATCTTCAGTGTTGACTGTGGGACGGGTGGTGGACAGAGAGCGCAGCATGTCCGACTGCAAAAGCATAGGAGATACAAGTCAGTTTTGGTTCACGTTGGTTGGTTTTAATATTCAATTTCTCCACCATCCAGGATCTGCGTTTACCAGACATTTACTCATTGGACAGGTTACAGCTTTTCTGTTACAAATATTGGCTGATAATTATCAACCAACATTATTTTCTAATGTTTATTTGTATAGGTATATAGCATAAACCACAGACCACATTAATATATGTGTATCTCACCATGCAGACTATGGGCTCCAGTAGCTTATCAGTAGGCACATCCATCCAGGTCATCTCTATGGCTCCAGGGTCACCAGGGGAACACGGAGTCAAGAGGTCGTCCACCATCAACTGGTTGTTGCTTCGGGATGGACCGCGAACCTGAAGGAGGAAGAACAAGAAAAAAAAAAGTTGTAAAAAGTGTACATTTTTAACCATTGCAGGGATTCAACTGTCATGGTGTCTAAGTGATTAATGTGAACAAAAATCTTTGAAATTGGTCTAGTATTGTAATCGGCAGCCGTGAACCATCGTCCGCAATTTTTCTACCTATCTAAAAGTTCTGTTGTTGCTGCTGACAGACTCAGATTATTATTCTAAGTGTCTGACAACATTATGGAAAGGATCCCTACAGAGATAGACCTTTTAGTTAAAGAGTAAGATCCTTTTAGTTTAACATGAAACAGCCCCGAAATCACCATCACCAAACCCACCAGAAACCATGTAAATAATCAGGACTTTTAGCGTGTATAGAGCCAGCATATCTCCACATGTAAATGGGTGAATTAAGAGATTATTTCAACCAAACCAAAAAGTGGTGATTGTTGGAACAGTAGAGAGATGAACCAAGACGGCTTTTGATAGTTTTATTTAGTTTCTGTCGATTTTAAATGAAGTGTGTTTGACGATGATAAAAGTCCTGTTTATTTAAATGGAGTCTGGTGGGTTTGGTGATATTGATTTCAGGATCTTACTCTTTAACAAAAAGGTCTATCTCTGTAGGGATCCTTTCCATAATGTTGTCAAGACACTTAAAATAATAATCTGAGTCTGTCAGCGGCAAAAACAGAACTTTTTGTGAATGGAAACTGAAGATCCGCAATTGCCCATTAACGTTACATTGCAGCTTGTTTTGCCGCTGTTAGACTGCAGCCGTCTCGCTTAATACTGGAGTACAGTGCCTTGCGAAAGTATTCGGCCCCCTTGAACTTTTCGACCTTTTGCCACATTTCAGGCTTCAAACATAAAGATATAAAACTGTAATTTTTTTGTGAAGAATCAACAACAAGTGGGACACAATCATGAAGTGGAACGAAATGTATTGGATATTTCAAACTGTTTTAACAGATAAAAAACTGAAAAATTGGGGGTGCAAAATTATTCAGCCCCCTTAAGTTAATACTTTGTAGCGCCACCTTTTGCTGCGATTACAGCTGTAAGTCGCTTGGGGTATGTCTCCATCAGTTTTGCACATCGAGAGACCATTCCTCCTTGCAAAACAGCTGGAGCTCAGTGAGGTTGGATGGAGAGCGTTTGTGAACAGCAGTTTTCAGTTCTTTCCACAGATTCTCGATTGGATTCAGGTCTGGACTTTGACTTGGCCATTCTAACACCTGGATATGTTTATTTGTGAACCATTCCATTGTAGATTTTGCTTTATGTTTTGGATCATTGTCTTGTTGGAAGACAAATCTCCGTCCCAGTCTCAGGTCTTTTGCAGACTCCATCAGGTTTTCTTCCAGAATGGTCCTGTATTTGGCTCCATCCATCTTCCCATCAATTTGAACCATCTTCCCTGTCCCTGCTGAAGAAAAGCAGGCCCAAACCATGATGCTGCCACCACCATGTTTGACAGTGGGGATGGTGTGTTCAGGGTGATGAGCTGTGTTGCTTTTACGCCAAACATAACGTTTTGCATTGTTGCCAAAAAGTTCGATTTTGGTTTCATCTGACCAGAGCACCTTCTTCCATGTTTGGTGTGTCTCCCAGGTGGCTTGTGGCAAACTTTAAACAACACTTTTTATGGATATCTTTAAGAAATGGCTTTCTTCTTGCCACTCTTCCATAAAGGCCAGATTTGTGCAGTATACGACTGATTGTTGTCCTATGGACAGAGTCTCCCACCTCAGCTGTAGATCTCTGCAGTCCATCCAGAGAGATCATGGGCCTCTTGGCTGCATCTCTGATCAGTCTTCTCCTTGTATGAGCTGAAAGTTTGGAGGGACGGCCGGGTCTTCGTAGATTTGCAGTGGTCTGATACTCCTTCCATTTCAATATTATCGCTTGCACAGTGCTCCTTGGGATATTTAAAGCTTGGGAAATCTTTTTGTATCCAAATCCGGCTTTAAACTTCTCCACAACAGTATCTCGGACCTGCCTGGTGTGTTCCTTGTTCTTCATGATGCTCTCTGCTCTTTAAAACTGCTCTTAATACTGGAGTATGTACCAGACTTTGAGCTATTGAACTCAGGAAAGAGGTACAGGGTTCCTCTGTGCAAATATAACAGGTATGATCACTTATTTGTTCCTCTCTCAGTCAAGCTGATTAATGAGCAGCGATGAACGTATGACTATAAATTCATTAATGTATATCTGTGACTGAATGTATGTATGGATATGAATGGAGGAATGAATACATATTTATAATCTGAATGTATGGAAATTTATGAATGGATAAATTAATGGTTATTTATGACTGAATGCATGGATGCTTATGGAAGTAGGAATGAGTGTTTGTAAGGCATGTATGAGAGAACAGAAGAATGTAGGAAGGATGGTAGGTATAGAAAATGGTCATTTGCAAATTGCATAGCTCTCCGAGTAACCCAAATGTTTACTGTACATTTGTCTTTAAATTGTTTGAACCCTGTGCTTGTTGTGTGTCTCTGTTGTAACTCTTGCAGCAATTTCCCCCCCGTGTTCAAAACGAATTTCTCCTTGGGGAGACAAATAAAGATACTTTGAATGTCTAAGATTGTTGTTCCCATCAGTTACTTAGACACAAATACATAGGAAAATAGGGTCCAGGTTGAAAACCCCCCCAAAGTTACCCTTTAACATGTTTTATTTCCCCCTGGATTTCTAGTGATGTCACCTTTTTGAAGTGGGTGGCAGACTGGACCTTCCTAACAGGCTGCATCAGAGCGTCCCGGACGATGATACTGATGTCAGCGCCGGAGTAGCCTTCCGTTTTGTGGGCGAGCTGCCGCAGGTCGGCCTCGCTCAGGCTACGTGGCGTGTTGCCCAGATGAAGACGAAACATCTGAGCCCGAGCTGGCTCCTCCGGCAGAGGGATGTAGATACGCTTCTCAAATCTGACACCACAGAGGACAAGATCCATTCAGTCGCACACTCACCAGCTGTTCTGAACATAGATAACATAGACGGCGTGCTTGCAGGTTTCACACACGTGTAAGACTTTACAGAGCTTATGAAAGCTGCCTGGAACTGAATTTTAGAAACTATAAAAGAGGGAAGAATATAAAAATGCAGGACAGTATTTTACAATTGGGTTGAGCGAAGCCGCAAGATTGATGAAAACAATACAACTGTCATATTTTGGATTGGCCCCTTGCGTGTGATTTCCCCCTTTCTGGTCTACATATCCCTGCCTCTGCTGAATTATTTTTTATGCCCAGTGACAAAATGTATCCCCCCTCAAAATGATCAATGCTTCTTCACTAATAGACCATATATTATACACCTAAAATTTAAGTAAAGTAAAGCGCTGTAACGTGAACACACAATGCCACAGAAGGATAAAATCAGAGCAGCAGCTGCTGGTTGTATTTAGCCGCTACAGAGCTCCGGGACGCCGGCAGTTTAGCCGCCAACAGGCGACTGTGAGCCGGCTACAGACACCACCAGATGACGGTGCTTTCAGGGGCCGTGGTAGTGGAGTTTAGCCAGAAAAAGTGAGCGTCATGCAGCGATGACAGTTAAGTTTAGGCACCTAAAGCTCTGTGTTTTATGTTGACACCACGTTGTGCTTTTTCATTCTGAGATTATTTTCCATTGGGTATTGAGGTTCATAAATAAGTGTTTTGGCATGAGGCCGAGTGGCTCTACATCCACGGTGGTATTGAAAGGGGGATTTCATTCTTGCATGTTATGTTTTGTATGATCGCACACTGAACACACACACACAGACTCACAAGAAGTAAACAATACCAGCGTCGCTGTCGTGACCGGTAATAAAACAAATTCAGGGCGAGACAAACATACATTTAATAGAGGAGTACTAGGGCTGACCTTCTGCGGATGGCAGCGTCGAGCACCCAGGGGATGTTGGTGGCTCCCAGCACCAGAATGCCATCGTTGTTGTTTCCCACACCTACAAACCCAGAGAGCTTCAGTCAGCTCTACAGATGAACTTTCTGCTCCAGTGCCCATGCAGGGTTATGCATTTACATATTTAAGATTACTTCGTAGTATTCTATTGTCCCTTGTTCATTACATACAATATATTATTAAATACTGCATATTCTTCACTGTGCAGAATCATGTTGTGTCAGGCTTATTGTTCTCATTCCCCATCTTATTTGGCTCACCCTGCATCTGGACCAAGAACTCGGTCTTGATTCGGCGGGCGGCCTCACTCTCGTTCTCGTTCCTGGAGCCGCAGAGCGAGTCCACCTCATCGATGAAGATGATTGAGGGTTTGTGCTGGCGAGCCAGGTCAAATAAGTTCTTCACCAGCCTGGGGGACACAGGGAGACATGGAAAAATGAGAGACACATGGACAGCAATATTAAATGAGGCACGCTCCATATAAGTGACAGCGAGCAAAATAGGTGGAGTGTCCCTGACAAAGACTGAGAGAACTGCCAGTCTGGTTTGGAAATGGATTTACTGGGAGTTGTTAATAGTCCGTCATTACACTGTGTTTGAAAAGTTTAAAAAAATGTATACGCCCTCTAGCCTCTGATATAAGATGAGACATAAGAGAGACTTTATTGTCATCCATCTATATCCAGTGCAGTTCAGTACATATAGGATTTTGGGGAGGGTTGTGCTTGTTATGTTGAGCTTGGGTGCAGCAGGGGGTTAAGGAATCTGACAGCTGTTGTCTTGCCCGGATGCCCTGGTGTCTTATGAAAAGTCTTATGATCTTGGAAATGATTTCCTTTCATTCGTTTTAAATTCAACAAGCAATTTGTTTGTATTTTAGCAGAATAATGAAAGCACCAGAAATGCAGAGCAAGTACTATCGTTATCGCGATATTCAACAATGTTATCACATATCACACATTTTCCTCATATTGTGCACCCTCTTATTTAAAGGGATGAAGAGTTTATGTTTCCACTCTAGTTAAACTGAAAACACCTAATAAAACATAGTAAAATCAACATCTAAAAGTTATAAAACACATTCTGCTATATTTCTGTACTAAAATTGGGGCTGGGCGATAAAATCCAATATCACGATATTTTTGACCAAATACCTCGATAAAGATATTGCGACGATACGTAGGGTTGACTATTGGTGCTTTCACAAAATATTTAGACAATGAGATTAGTGATAAATAATCATCAGTAGGAAAATAACAGAACAAGTTCAAAGTTCAAAAGATGACTTCACTGCAGCCTGTAAAATCAGGAAAAGACAACACTTATGTCATATCACGATATCCAAAATCTAAGAGGATATCTAGTCTCATATCACAATATGGATATATATTGATAGATTACCCAGCCCTAACTACAATTAACATGTCTTTCCCTGTGTAGAGTACAGCTTCAGACAACAGAAGAGACTTACTTCTCGCTCTCTCCCAGCCACTTGGACATGAGGTCTGAGGAGGAGACAGAGAAGAAGGTGGAGTTATTGGCCTCGGTGGCCACGGCCTTAGCCAGGTACGACTTCCCCGTCCCTGGAGGTCCGAACAGCAGGATGCCTCTCCACGGAGTCCGCTTGCCTGAGAACACAGAGACCAGGAGTAATGTTGGTCACAGGATGACATACTACAGTGCAAATTGTCAGGGTACTATCCAACAGGGTGTGATGCTGAAATACTATTTGACAGTCATTTCAAAACATCTAAGGTACATTTTCAACTAATATAATAGCAATGATAATGAACTAGGGCTGCAACTTATTATTATTATTATCAAACTACACAATAAATGCACTCAGATAACACTGTTGTTACAGTTCCTAACATTAATGTAGAAATTTATAAAGTCAAATCCTCTATGAGATTGCCATATCTTCAAAAAGTCTGAGGTTCTGTCTGTACTCTTATAATAAATGATGTCCATAACAAAGTAGCTTGAGAGTTGATTCCACCAGTGGACTATTGCTGGGGTTTGCAAGCCTTCTATTTTAAAGCTCTGCATTTCCTAGATGCCATCAAAGCAACATCTATGTACATACTTTCATATTTATTCCACTTGTCAGAGATATTAATTCCAAAAAGTGTGATTGATTGATGAAATCAAAGAAATCTGTGAGAAATGGCCGGCAAATATTCCCAAAGATCAAGCTGACATCCGCTGATCACTTCAGATTGTTCTGTTACCCGCAGTTCAAAATTTAAAAAGAAGAATTTTTACAACGATACAAAACACAGCAAAGTAAAGTAGCAAGTCCTTGCATTTGAGAGGCTAGAACCAGAGAATGTTTGGCATTATTTTTTGCTTAATAAATGATTAATTGAATACCAAAATTGTTGCCAAATAATATTGAGCCAGCCCTACCACACTGCATTTGGAGCTTCCTGTGGAACAGACAACAGACGGTGAAAGTTAATAACGTAACCTCACGCCCTCTTGTCCTCAGCACTGGGGCTCCTCAGGGCTGTGTTCTCTCCCCCTGGTTATTTTCACTTTAAAGTACACCACCAGGTTTACATCCATGGACAGTTCTGTTAAAACCTGTCCATGCTTTTCTTCAACTAAGACCTAAATCAGCGATTAGTCAACTAATTTACTAATAACTCCTCCCTCTAGCCCCCTCCTCACTGATGCATTTCCCCGATGTTGTCCATTTATGTATTGTGCTGCAGAATAATAATAATAATAATAATAATAATAATAATAATAATAATAATAATAATAATATAATATACCGAAAAGAAATTCCACCGGCCTTGGTCAGAATTATTTATTTCCAAGAAACTTATCAGCACATCTCTGGTAAACAAAATATTTAAAGTGGTGTTCTTGCAGTGGTGTTTCTTTTTGGAGAAACTAGAAACTTTTACATATTTTTGTGTATGATAATTAATTTGATATATTATTAAGATTTTTAGCAGGAACATCCCACAGTACCTGTAAAGAGGTGAGGGAATTTGATGGGCAGGATGACAGCTTCCTTCAGAGCTTCCTTAGCTCCCTCCAGTCCAGCCACATCGTTCCACCTGACATTGGGCTTCTCCATTACGATGGCACCTGGACACACAGACAGAGCATGATTAAGATTGACAATGCAGATGGAAGAAAACACTTTAAAAAGGCACAAATAAGACCTCATAACCCCACTGAACCCTAGACTACTACTTAAAAATAAAAATCAGAATATCTCAGAATTTCTCCTTACAATGACTTCAGGTGAAGATCTTGTCATAAAGAAGCATTGCGGGGTTATTCAATAATCAGTGCCTGAAATGGGCCAGTACCAACCAGTACTACGTACCGGCACTTCTGATTTTTGTCCATTTGACTACCCTTACTTCTAATTGTTATTAACAGTATTATTAATAGGCTGATAGCAATTCTAAAATCAGACATTCAGCACCCCCATATAGCCGGAATGGAATAATCCTTTGTTTCATAACCACATTTCAGACACTACCACGATTTGACTGTGAGATTGGCAGTCAATACAGGCTCCTTAGATCGAATTGTCGAATATTCGGAGTCACCCCTACAAGACAAACCTATGAATATAAATATATCCAAGACACATGCGATGATCATGTCACTGAACTGCTGAAATAGGGTACTGACCCCTTTTTTTGGTCCAATTAAGGCACTATCAATGACGCACTGATCTTGTATCACACAAACATATCAACCGGCTTAATTCCCCTGTGAGAACTATTTGCACCCATACACTCACCCATAAGTTGCTCCTGCAGTTTCTTCTTCTCTGGATTTTCACCCTCACTGTCACTATCACTCCTAGACCGGACACAAACACAGAGGTTGACACAAATACAGTAAAGCTGACAGAGTTGAACATGTTTCCTGAGAGGGCAGAAGACAGACAGCATACTTGTCATTACTCTGGGCTTCCTTGACAGGCTTCTTGCCCTGTTTGTCTTTATTTTTCAGATAGTCTTTCAGTTTTTCCGCTCGGTCCAGGTACTGCATACACTTTGCTCGTATACTCTCCTTTGCCTTGTCGCTGTGGGCCTCATCTAAAAGGAAAAACAACAATGTAAGCGAAACCCACCAATGTTCAAGTACAAAAAAGAAGAGTGTAAAACTAATCCAACAGCATGTCCAGCTGCAGACAGAACTCACATTTGATAGCATGTAGGAAATATTCCACAGCATGCTGGTACAGTCGCAAGGCCTCCTCATAATTCTTTGCCTTGTCTTCCTCTGTGGCTTTGGTCACAAGATCAATCGCTTTCTGCAACAGATGCAGAGAAATACAGTCAGAGGATGGATTTTAGATGGCTTGGGGTCACACGTTAGTAATCTGCATATCAACACTGGAGCTTCCCATCCTCGTCGAAGCAGAGTGCGTTGTTCTGCTACAGTTCGATGTCAACAATATAACTGTTTGCATTCAAACAACTCTCTTTGCAACAATGTTATCAGTTTCTCCCAGATAAATCCTCATCTTAGGGGTGGCAGTAGGTCATTCCGTAGGTCGCTGGTTCAAGTCCCCGTACGGACCAAAGAATGGTGGTGGACTGGTATAAATATTAGTTTTTCATGTTAACTGTCTGCGAGCAGTAGCTACAGCCCATCTCATGCTAACGTTACCATTATAAACATTATCCTGCACAGGCTAACGTTAGCAATCCACACCAGAGATAGTTAAAATGATTGTTTTTATAGTATGTAGTTAGCTGGTACAGTAACGTTAGACCTTGTTGACTCTAATGTTACATTATTTCACGACAATGAAATGTGTTTGCAGGCTGGTTTCATCACAACATCAGCGGGCTTAGCGTCAGCTGTTCTGCTAGCCAGTTAGCTCACATTCAAGCTGCTGTAGCAAGACTAACGGTAACGTTAGCTAGCTAGCTAGTAGTAGCCTAACGTTAGCTACCTGTAATGTTGACGTTGTCATTTCATCTCACGCTTGTGCTCTATCTCCACCCAGACTTCTATCCTCTGACCCACAGGCGGATATGTGAAAATATGAACTCGTTACCAGCCCTGTGTTGTAAGGGGGCAGACTGTTCTTGACATGTCAAAACAATGGCTAGTACGTTAGCTAGCTAATTTGACAGCTCTGCCTCGACCCAACAAAACCACCAGAGCAACAGCGCTAGAGATACAACAGTAAGTTCCGGTTAAAAATTTCAAAATAAAACACAAGCGTTTGACCTAAAAATGACAGAATACAGATATTCACGAAGCTAATCAATAATATTTTAAGGATAGGATCTTTGCTAAATGAAAGTCCCATTTTTCGGCTAAATAACAACTTGACAAATGGTAAAGTGGGAGATGCTTTAAGGAAGTGTTGTTTCCGTCACCTAGCGGCCATATCAATTCTATAACACTAGTACTCCTATCATTGAAAAAGACATATAACACACACACACACACACACACACACACACACACACACACACACACACACACACACACAATAAGACAAGAAATGTACATCGAAAACACGTGTGCATTTAATTGTAAATATTGTCTTTATAACAAACCAACCACACATCAACCCGTATACTTTGTAACAGTTTTATTGGTAGGTATTTACATTTGAGATTATTACATTGCTATCATACATTGTATAGTATCTTGGAAGGAAGTCTAAAATACTTTGCATATGACAGGTTGTTGCAGCAGCACTTTATCCTGTTGTGACTTTTCAGTTCAATGATTGTGTTGGACGCAAGCTGCCACATACATTAACTTTGGTTCAAAAAACCCCTTCTTCGAAGCATTGCTTTGCATAGACAGGACAGGACAGCCACAATATCAGAACATAAAGAGAAAGAAGATGAGAAATAATCATCTGGAAGGAGAGGAGAGGTGTACATTCATAGATTTAAAGGGGTTTGATAGGTTAGTGCATAAAGATCCAGGAGGGATGGCCTGCAGCCTGTTGAAGGTTGACCAACATAAGACAATCAGATCTGTGCAGTGGGTTAGAGAATCATGATTAACACAACATAAAAGGTAGGCGAAAAAGTAGGATGATGGAGTGCAACACAGGAACAAGACTTTGTCAGGCCAAATGTTTACCTCAAACACATGATGTTCAAAGGGAAGGCTGTGTCTACTTTAACAAAGCCTATTAACTATAGCAGAGTTTCTGCAGGTTTCACAAAGTCAAATTTAAGACTTTTTAAGACTATTATGAATGAAATTCAAGACCTTTAACACAACATCAACTGAGCCCTAAATTCATTTTTTTTCAAGCCAAGTATCGCCTAACTTGCACTTCCCCAAAGTTAAAGAATAAAGTCTGTTGTATGTCTGTGGTACAATCCAAAAGAGACTCGCGGCAATAACACGAAAGCTGATTGGCCGCAACATGTTGGTCTCATTTGTAGTTATAATAGAGCAAAGTTATATTTGGATTAGCGAAAGAAAGAATTACAAGACCATGGAATTAAAGAAAATGAGCATTAGAGGTAGCGTTGCATGGACGTAGGAAAATAAAGACCTGTTTCAAATTTTCAAATTATTTAAGACCTAGAACACAATACTTTGACTACTAAGACTTGTGGACAAAGGAACTGATGGCCTGTCCAGCTTTGGAGAGATTATATTGTAAAAAAGAAAGATAAGAACTTTGCTCAGTTGTGGAGTCCTTACATAGACTTTTTTTAAAGGCATGATTTCGATATTGTGATTCTTTTGAAACTTTCTGTAACTTCTGCAATGCTGTGACCTTATTTATTTATTTTTGCCAGATTGTGGGGGATAATGTATTCATTTCATCGGTTAAAATGTTCATATTCAAAGGTAGTATGAAAATCTCAATAAAAATATGTTTAAAGAAAACTATAGCCTGAAAAAGAGCTATATAGCTTTAGCAACTATAAGGGTACACATGTTCACATTGACAAAAAAACCCAAATAAGTTGTTTAACCAGTGAGTTGTCCACCAGTCTCAAATTTGAAAAGCTTTTTTCAACATTTTTGAGCGATCGTTTTTTAACTATACCGCCAACTTATTACCACTAGTTTTACACTTATTTTTGGAATTCATGGTCAATAGACCTCATTTATATGAATTTTTACATAACGTGAGTTAAAAAAAGCCAAAAATTATAAATTATTTTGACTAAGAGTTAAGATTAGAGGAGCATATGTTGATGGATAATCACAGACTGGTATATGTCAAAGTTTAGTCAGGATACTGTTTTGAAACCTTTTCATTTTCTTTTCTCATGCTATAAATTCAATGAAAGTATTGAAGTGATCATACATTTTACTTGCGAAGAGCATTGTACAGAACCATTTAAGACGCCTACACATGAGACACGATTTGCTCTCTGCGCACCGCTAGGTAACGAAATGCTGCTATCTCAGTGGTTGAGCTTTCAAAAAAGATCAGCGGCAACTAGGTCAAAGTTGAAATAATTTGAACTTTGAGCACAGCGCAAAGCATCAAATCCGAGCGGTGCGAGACGCCAGGGGTAGCGCAGGGTATAGTTGGGCGCCACCGCTCCCAGTGATTAATAAATCAATGGAACGGCCAGCGCAAAGCGGTTTATGTTATTTTTGGGCAATTTGCTTGAAAGAAACCCATATTTCTCACATAGTAACTTTGAAAACGGGCTAAATGTGAGATGAAGACAATGGGAGGGTTAAACCATCACAAGGACATCAGAATAAAGGTCATTGGGACTGTTGATCCAAGGACAGAAGGGATATCTTGTTCTCCTATGTTGCACGGTCAGTGGACACAATGCTACATTGTTTGAGGCCCAAAAGAACACAGAGGCTCTACTGACGGGAAGGGTTGCATAAGCAACATGTAGCATGAACCCACTGGAGGTTATGAAAATGTTTTAATTACAGTCCCGCTGAAATTAACGAGTCAAGTCTCAACACAGGCACTGAATTAGTCTCGTTTTGCCAGACCTTCCTCCACAGTGCTGCAGAGGAGGGTCTGGCTAGTCCACATAGCATTCCGGGATGGGAGTTAAACCTGCTCTGGTTTATTGGCATTTCTTTAAACCAATCACAATCGTCCTGGGCGGAGATAAGCACCAGACGGAGCCATGGTGCCTCTGCTAAATAGTCTCAAGAAGGAACTTGTTTTGGTGGAACACATTATAGACGTACAAAGTATTTTTCTGTAATGAAAAAACTTTTCCCCTTGTTGAAGATCTCGGCTTTAGAGCATTTCTAAGTGTACATCATAGAAGTTCGATAGAAACAGCAGTCGCAGCATGGACTGGGGAGGGGTCAAAGGTCATCAGTCAGTCAAGGAGGTCTGAGACCATGACATGCAGCTGAAAGCTCCAAAAGAAAACAAGTCAGTGGACCTTGAGTAAATTATTTTCTCAAACTTTCATAGGCTTTCTGAGACTAAAAAGGAGGGAAAAGACCACAATACGATAGGGCTGCCCCCTCTTAGTCGAGTGTGTGTCGATTATTCGACTAATCAGTCGTTTTGGTCTTAGCCGACTAAGATTTCTTTAGTAGATTAGTCATTTGTTGTGCTTTTTCATGGTGAATGACTTATTTCTAAGAAACCTAATGAGCACATCTCTGCTAAACACAAGATTTAAAGTGGTGCTTTTGCATGATTCTTTGTGGAGAAACTTGCGTTTTTACAGATGGTAAATGGACGGTTACATATTGTACTTTTTCTAGTCTTAACGACCACTCAAAGCACACTCGATAAAATCAACTAATCGATTAGTCGACAAAATCATGCAAGTGTTAGTCGACTAAGCATTTCTTTAGCCCTGCAAGAAGCTGAAGGACATAAAGTGTATAGTAACCTCTGTACTGCGGGGGTTCATAGGAGGTGAGACGTATTCGACCATTACAGTTCAGATTATTAAAATACAATGGTACTTCTGTCATGTGGCGGCCCACCTTGAAACAAGCCTGTTAAACAATACTTAGCCAGAGAAATGCTGCTGGAGGAATGGTAACAAGAGACCGGTAATCTCAAGCAAAGGGAAATGAGATGATAGCGCCAGTGAGACGGAGACGAAGTGGTAGTGTAGGTCAAGGAGGGGAGGTAACACATGGTCATGTCATATATCATCATCTGATACAGAGTTCATTGTCAGGAAGTTATGCTGTCATAAGATACACACTTAAACAAAACAAAGTAACACGTTTTACACTATAAGAGTAATACTATTGCTTGCACATGTTGAAAGCTTCAAATTCTCTTGTTGTGTGAAATAAAAATAAAAAAGGAAACGTTACAAAGAGTGTCTTCGACTACATGTAAAAAGGCACAGTTGGCACTCCTGATTACAACAGTAGTTTGGGATAATGTGCTAAAAAGGTTAATATCAGACAGCAGGCACACTACCAAGCCAACAGAAGCATGTAGTATAGAGAGACTAACACACACACACACACACACACACACACACACACACACACACACACACACACACACACACACACACACACACACACACAATCTCTGCTCAGTTAACTGCATTCTGATTTTTAAAACAGCGTCTTTCACTCACATGTCTTTACAAAGACAAACAAATATAAAAAGAGCCCAAAGCACATTGAAAGGCTGTCATGGAATGATAGGCATAGAGTAAAAACGGGTAACATTAACCAATCTGTGCTTAGCTGTGTATTAATTGTCTAAAAATCCTTCCTTTCCTTAATATATTTTAGTAACACTTTGCTTGAAGTGCACTGGTAATGGAATCTCATAAGCACATCACAGCATCTTAGCATCTTTTTACATCATATCAGATAATCATAGTGACATTTATCACATGGAATGTTATGAGATTGTTAATAGCTTTTTGTCGCTTAATACAGCATGACTTCAAGCAAAGTGCCACTTCCTTTTTACCTGACCTTGCAATACAAATGACTGCGAGAGGCTGAGGAGAAAGTCGGAAGAGAAGGCACAAATTTCAGACAATCGGAAATACGACTTGCGGGTTAAATCTTCCCTGCAGTTTCAGCTGTGAATGGAGAAATTGGAGAGAAAAAAGAAAAGAAAAGATCAACTCCCAGTATCAGAACTTTGGGAGCGTCTTTCCCACTCCTCGCTGTGCCTGGGCCCGTCCTCTCGTCCACGCTGCTGCTGTTGGTGGTTTCACGTCAGCAGGCCCATACGGGTGAGCTTGGCCGACAGGAAGGAGTGGAGGACAAACACCACCGGCTTTGGACCCGAGTGGAGGTCAAACACCTGGAGGACAGAGGGAGGAAGTGAGGGAGGGTAAAACATAGTTTTAAAGGCATACTATGTAACTTTTCCCTCTTCGGTCTCCCTACAGGTTGTCTCATTGGAACTACAGCCGCGGTATTTTAGCTCAAATCGCAACACTACATCCAGTTTTAGTTAGTAAATTATATGTACAGCTACTTTATTATACTATCAATTGTTCTGGTTACAATCTAAACATTTTGTAATTCTGTCCTCTAGACAGGGGGCTTTAGGGCTTTAAGATATAATAAAGTTGTTGGTACGATTTCATAAATCATGTTTTAAAATTTCAATTTCAATTTATTTTTATGAAAGGGACAATGTGCAATTAAAACATAAATGTGACCATTTGATGCATTACACCAGAGTTAGCCTTTGGCTAATTTACATCTGCAGTCCCTCGAAAGACACAAATACAACATTTTAAAAATTAAAACATCACAATTAAACAGACTGTTGTGGTTTTGGACATTTCTGTTGCCTGTTTATTTATTTCTGTTGCTGTTTCCTGTTTTTGTTGTTTATTCTGAATTGTGTGTTTTGTTAATTCCTGTGTTCTCTGTTCTCCCTTGTGTTGTCTAGTGTTGTGTCAAGTTTCTGTGTTTAGTTGATTTCATGTTTTCTGTCGGTATTTCCTGTTTTATTTTGATAGTCTGTTCTGTCTTGTCCAATTTACTTCCTGTGTTTTCCCGCCTTTTTTGATTACCCTGTCTTTCCTAATGTGTTTCACCTGTTTGTACCACCTGTTCCTAGTTTGCTCCCTACCTCATGTATTTAGCCTCTGTGTTTCGCTTTGTGTCTTGTCACATTGTTTTGTGTCTTTGTCTGGTCAGTTTGTGTTTTCACCCAGTCTTTTTGTGCCCTTGTGTTTGGAATCTTCCCTGTGTTCTTTTGTTCTAGTGAGTTTATCCCAGTGCGTTTTTCCCCTTTGTTTTTTTTTTCCAGCCTCCATGCTGGTGTTTTTTGTTCAATTAATAAATCCTCGAGCTCAACCTTTCTCCTGCCTGCCTCTCTCTCTGCGTTTGGGTCCTAATATTCCCTGCCAGTACAACAGTGACACAGTGAATCTTTAGGATGACCTGTATCTATGAATAACTAACCTACAGTATTGGCCAGTAAGCCTATCATCAATGTGTTTTTAACAAATAGGCTGATTTATATTTGCTAATTTGTTGGATTCATGTTAAGACATTTTAATTTTCGGAAAAAACTTTCAAAAGTAACAAAGGAACTCCCTTCATCCATATGCCAGATGAAGGTCTAGTACCGAAACTTAGCCTGCTATTGAATTTATGTTTTGCGAGTTAGACAGCATACAGGAGTTTCTTTGCAACTTCTGACCTATGTATCCCCCTCTTCTGTACTGAAAAAACTTTTTAAAAATGTACAATAATTTGGAGGCCCCCCTGCAGTAACTCTGAAGACCCCTTAGGGGCCCCGGACCCCCTGTTGAAGATCTCTGCTCTAGACCAAAAACAAACCAAATGACGTTGCCTTACCCTCAAAGTACAAGGAAACTTCTTCAGTCTGATAAAAGCATATATAATATAATATATAGTAGGGCTGCACGATATGAGGAAAATATGCACTATGCAATAACGTTGAGTTCTCAGTTCTGCTGCTTTCAGTATTCTGCTAAAATACAACAAACTGCTTGTTGAATTTAAAACAATTGAAAGGAAATCATTTCCAACATGCTTTTATTGAACACAAACATTAATTTGAATATAAAAAGCATCACTAAAAAAGAACAACCGTTGCATATTAAAGCGCAGTTTTCTACTCATTTTATTTCAACTAACACAAAAGTGTCTTTCGCAATGTGTTTATTGTGCCAGTTGATACCGCGATGACGATAACAAAACAATATATTGTGCAGCCCTAATGTATAGGCTTCATACCGTAATCATCTTTTATATTCCACGCTTTGTTCTTCCTTGTCATAATCTGGCGCCTACATTACCCACAATGCAAGTTGACTGCCAACAATGTTAGAGATTCAGGTGTGTTATGCAGCTAAAAACAAGTGATGTGTGTGTGTGTGTGTGTGTGTGTGTCAAAGTGTTCCCATTTCTAAATGGTTACTTTTGTGCCCCCCAGTGCTATTTTATAACTTTGTTTTCTATGTACAAACAAAAACCATCAGAATAATCTGCTAGAATAAGATGCTATAATTATTTAAAAAGTCGACATTCAATTATTTTTTAGACTAAACGATTTATCAAAATAAATGATTGATAAATGAGTAATTAGGGAGAGTTACAATTACTTTGTGTCACATACCAAACTAATCCAAGTGCTCTCTGGCAGGATTATGAAATGGTTCAAAAATTCATGTGATAGCATATCAAATATACAGTAACAGTAATTATTTAATTCTATTGTCTTAACTTACCATTTCTCCTTCCGGACCTCCAAAGTCAAGGTAGAGGTTGCGTATTCCATCGTCGGCGGACATTTTGAGCTTCTCGTAGGGGTACCTGTACAGCACGGCGCCCCCGGCTGGATCTGCCGGCTCCCTCGTCACAGTGAAGCCCTTCTCATAGTGCAGCGTCAGCCGAACATCCTGTCTGTTCAACGTGCAACCTGGAAGAGAGAGAGAGAGAAAAAAGCTTAACAATAGCAGGTGTGCGGGTGAGCACGGGTGAGTAATGCCCCAGTGGGTGAGTGCAAGTGTGTGCCGAGGATGAGTAATATGTGTACTGCACGTATACATATCGGCAAAAGACAAACTTAAATAACCCTGAAGTCATATCATGTGTTTTCTTCCTCTCAACATCTGAGAGGTACAGTATGTTAACTTCCTTCCCAGCAGTCGCCTGAATAATAGCTCACTCAAAGTTAATCTACAGCATCTGAATCAAACCTGGATGGGATGTTCCTCTCTGCTGCAGCCCAAAGACAAGATTATCTTTTACATCAATCAACAAATCAATCAATCAAACGTGTGTGTGCGCGCAAGCACACACACACACACACACACACACACACACACACACACACACACACACACACACACACACACACACACACACACTCACTTAATGTAAAAGGCAATTAAAGCACGAGGTGAGGAAATGTTACCATGAACCAGCGTAAAACAAGCAAAACCAAAACTTGCAACCAGGAAACAATAGAGGCGGAGTAAGTTATTAAATAAAAGTAAGATAAGGATTATAAAATAAAAATAAATCTTATTTATCAAATAAAATATTTGATAAATAATCATGATATATTATATAAAAATCCTGCCTGGTGCAGCCTAAACTGATCCGAAAGCATTTCCATGTTTATTACTGTAACTTGACTGGCTTGAATGATCCTGCACAACTGTAGAAGGACAGGGAAGAAGAAAAAAGAAACAGCTGAGGCTTTTCAGTTCTGTTCTGGCCGCCAACTATTGTTCTGCACAAAGTGGAAACATTCCCCTCTGCTGGCTCCCACTTCTGCTTTTCCTACACAGAGCTGCTCTCTATGAGCTGCTGCACACTGTAAGTGAGCCAGTTGCTGTCAGAAGCTTCTGGACATTTTGCCAAAGTACTCTGGCATTTAAAGGCCTATATACATACAAATAGTTTATATGTGCGTACCTGGGAGAAGAAAACATTATATGGGGTTTAGTTTGTGAACAAATATTCTCTCTAGAAAACAAACTTCCACTCAACATTCACTTGTTAGCATTCTGAACCAACATCCTCTGGTTAAAGGCCTGCTTACTTACTCTTCCACTACTGCTAACCTGTGTGTACTGTACAAACCACACACAGTGTTTAAAACAAGCACACATGCATTCATCCAAACGTGCACACAAGCCATTCATGCCTGAGATGCTCAATCCACTCTGTGGTATTGTTTAAGGTTGTATCCTGGTGTTGTATTGTATTGCACCAAATAATCAACACTTGGGATGACCTTAAATTGTAACAATAAATACACGCACACTCACCAATAGAGACTTCTTTGATGAGCTCAGCGGCAGTGTGTGCCCCCTGCACGAGGGCTCGCGTCCATGAAGACAGATCCCAGTGGGTCTCCACTCGGAAGATATGGGACTCAATTCCCCGCCCTGTGCCCGTCCGAGTGGCAAACACCAGGTCTGAACCCTGGGCAGGAGAACCCCGGGTGCTGCCAGAATGAACGAGTCTGAAGGGAGAGACGTGAAAATACAGAGATATTTAACATTCTCAAAGACCACTCACAAAGATAATCTGCACTGGCAAAGACTCCTTTATGAAATTGCTTAGCTCCTCTTATTTAATTTGGCGAGGGGTCCTCCTAGGGTGGATCCCAAGTCTCTAATTTAATATCTCTTTGCACCTCGCTTGAAGAGCGAGGATGGAGGATGGAGGAGAAATCTCTGAGGAGCTACGATTGAGGATACACTACAGCAGCCTTCCAGAAAACTGAAAGCCGTTGCTAACTCCGCCCATACAGCTGACGAATTCACGCGACGCTTCAGAGGAAAGAAGGTCTCATCCCTCTAAAAACACATTTCCTCGTTTCCTCTCTCCTTGCTTCCTCGGTGGAACGGACTAAGACGCCGGGAAGGGAAGCAAGGCAAGACAACGTGGATGAAATTTAAGGACCTGGGACACACCCCATAGTCTCTGAAGTGACTGCACCACAGCATTGACTAATCTGGTTAGTGTCATTTCCTAAATAGGATGAACTGGGTCTTGGTGGGGGTTCCCTGCTGAAGTTTCCCTTAAAAAAAACCCCTCCTCCAACACTAAACAGGTTACCACTGACCTAGCACATTGTTGTTACTTTGATTTTAATATGAGCACTGTAAACTTCCAGGTACTTACCATTAAATGTATTTGTTGAACATATGTTGACAGTAGATTGAAAGTACTCAACTGAAAGCCTGCTAAAACGGTTCTTTTTGACAGTCAGCTAATATGCTGTTGAATATTTGCTGAAACCTTGCAAAAATGTCTTATCCAAATGCATTTTAACAAGTGTTCAAAATCTTACTATGTAAAGTTTTTTATTTAACAAACATTCAACATACTTTTAAAGTGAAAAAAAGAAACCAAATCAAAAGTAACTACAGCTGTAACAGATGAATGTAGTGGAGTAAAAAGTACAATATTTCTTTCTGAAATGTAGTGGAGTAGAAGTAGAAAGTGGCATGAAAAGAAAAGACTTAACTAAAGTACAAGTACCTCAACATTTGTACTTAAGTACATAGTTCCATTCCAGCACTGCCCTGCTGTCTGTTGTCTTTACCTTGTGGCGAGCAGCGGATGTGTGAGCAGAGGCATGGACCAGGACTCTCTGCTCCACGGCACCGATTCAAACAGCAGGATGTCCTTCTCCGTCAGTGCCATGACCACGGGCTTGTACTGCTGCCGTCCACCTTCCAGCTGGACCTAAACAAGGAAGTCAGGAAGATACGTCAGTACTAATACATCAACACAACCTAAAATCTCCAAATGACAAATACAAATGTCTTTCATGTTTCGTTCAGTAATTTACAGTTATTCTACCATTAGGTTTACTGTTGTTTCGCATTGCCAGACCCTCCTCCACAGCGCTGCGGAGGAGGGTCTGGCTAGTCCACACACAAAAAAAAGTGCTCTGGTTTATTGGCATTTCTTTAAACCAATCACAATCATCTTGGGCGATGCTAAGTGCCAGACGGAGCCACGGTGCCTCTGCTAAATAGTCTCAGGAAGGAACTTGTTTTGGTGGAACATGTACGTTCAAAAGTAATTTTAGTCATGCAATAGAAAACTCAGATTGGACAGATAGTCTAGCTAGCTGTCTGGATTTACCCTGCAGAGATCTGAGGAGCAGTTAACCATAGTCCTCAGAAATCCACCAGAGGTTAGAACGCCAACACAAAGACAGAGGAAGGTAACTAGTGATGTAGTTTAGTGAGGTGCAAACTACTACACGGTACGTGGACAATGATGGAGTTTGACAGTGTACAGCTGCAGAGGAGTTAAGTAGCTAACCCTGACAGTATGGCCTGAATTTTAATAGCATTGTGGTAAAATAGGGCGGTGTGTGTGTGTGTGTGTGTGTGTGTGTGTGTGTGTGTGTGTGTGTGTGTGTGTGTGTGTGTGTGTGTGTGTCATGGCTGAGGGAGTGTTAGTGGAGTTACAGTGAAAAGCAATGACAACTGTGTGTGCAACTGTGGTGTGTGAGTAGGTGTGCTCTGCAGGAAATAGTGTAATGCAACGGAAACTTGCCAGATAAACACCTCCAGACATCTATTCATTCAACATGGCCTTGAATGAACACTTCATCACCTTATCAAAGTAATAAAGATATGATTCAGAGTAAGAGGATGTGCATTGAGAGTAGCCCTGGTGCCCTTTTCAAATGGACATGTTGAACGTTAACTAAAGCTAATTTAAGAAAACACACTCTTCCTGTGTGCTGCTGCAGAGCAGAAATGCACGCTTATATGTTTGAGGTCTGTGTATGTGCAGTGATTTAGGAGTAATGAAATAGGTACTGTAGCAAACTAAACGGGAAAAACACTGATACTATTTCCTTTTGAGAGCAATATTTGTTTCAACTATATATTTATCTCACCTGAAAATGCACTGTATTCCCATACTACTATCAAAGCATGTGCTGATAAGAAATACTGTATAGTGTGATTCTATTATATCTTGGCAAAATGTCCCAGAATATATAATATTTCCTTAATATGTATTTAATCCTAAAATCAAACAAATGTCATGGTACCATAATTAAACCAAACATTTTAATTGCCCGAGCACCAATCAGCTGTTAGTCTGGATCTTGATAATCGCCGAAACTTCAGGCGGCAACATCAGGCGCCCAACGCCTTGCAAAAGAAGAAAGAAAGAAGAAGAAAAAACAACCTTGGAGCTAGCAAGCTAGAGTCTGAAAATGGCAAGTTTTAAAGATATTTTGGATAGTGCAACAAGGCAGGCCTGCTTGGTTCTTCCGGGGAAGGATTGTAAAGATTTACAAAGAATATGTTTACGGCATTCACTATCAAACTGGGACGTTGTGGGCCCTATTGTGGGCGGGGATTTGCTATGGAAAAACTACACATGGTGATACACTGTTAAGAGCAAATTACGTTTAACCATGCATCCAGCTAATGTATATAGCTCACGTTACTGCATTGCACTTACATGCAGTTGACTTTATTTAATATTTTATGTGGCCTTTTTTTTTTTTTTTTTTTTTTTTACACCAAACCAAGTTCATTCCTGAGTCCATTTTGCAGATCTGCCGTCTTTGCGACCGAAGCTTAGCGCTGCCCAAGACGATTGTGATTGGTTTAAAGAAATGCAAAAAAAACAGACCATCTTTTTCTCCTACCCAGAAATGACATGAGCTATTGATCTTGTCGTCTAATGCTCAATAAGAAAGAAAGCCAATAAGGGTATAAGGGTATAAAATGTCAAACTATTCCTTTAGCTGGTGAACAGCAAGATCAGTGCAAAAATGCCAAAAAGCCTGCTACCTGAATGTTTTGTTCAATCAAAAAAGAATGATAGATAAAGACATTTGTTAGCCTTATTTTGATACACTGATATTTTGCCAACCGGTAACCACATCAAAAATAAAACCAGTTATTAGAACCCTAGTTTCAGCTGTATCAGTGAATGGCTTCCCTCACTATTAACATAGCTAGTTTAGCCGTTTTCCCCTGCTTCCACTGTTTGTGTTAATATGTCTAGTTAGTTTAAATAAACTACTTTTTGACTGATATATCTGTGTGACCTCCCTTTTGTTGCCAGCCTTGAACCAGGCGTTAGAAGGTGTCCTATATCACTTTTTTAAATGGACAACCTGCAGCCAATCAGAACAGATTATTCCCCCCAGACCATGGTAACAGCTGTATAAGACACATGCAGCATGTTGCTGCTGATTCAAACAAAGCTGAGTTTACCTGTTCAGCCAACCAGCCAATGTGTTTGAGATGGGGGTGTGTGGAGGCCGAAGACGAGGCCCCCAGGTAAGCGTTGACGTGAGCCAGGGTGTGTGGCAGCAGAGCGGCAATGTTGGTGTGGATGGCAGTGAACCAGGAGTTGGCGCTGGGGCCGTCTTTACAACGCAGCACCACCGTGTGCTGGCCGTCTGGGGAATGGAGCTCCAAAAGTCTGAATGGGACAAAGCAAATGTAGTTTTAAGTCTTTGAATGGGCTGGCCATTTTAACACAAAAACCAAATTATGGCTTAACCCTTTGAGGACGAAGGACGCACTGGTGCGTCCAAAACGACGTTTGACAAAACTCCTACTCAAAAAGCGATATTACAAAATTTCATTTCAGACATTTATTTACTATTTTAATCATATATAACCTAAGACTTTGGTAAACTCATTTCAAGCACCGAAACAATTCATACAACACATCATAAGTTAAGGTTTGTTATCAAGTGATTTGAGGAATTTCAAAAAGACAACATCAACGTTTCAGCTTTAGCACCAAATTATCTCTTTAGACATTGTTCTAGAAAAAATGTGGGTCTCACTGGACTGAAAGCTGAGTTTGTTCTGAACATTTTGATATGAAACACACGGGGATCAGATATATGCAAATACCCTTAAAAGTTAAATTTAAGAAGATATGTGAAAAAAGACCTCAGGGTTAAACAACAGAGATGTGAACACTAATGGTGTCCCTTAGCGACACAATTTTTATCTACATTTTATTTTATTTATTAAATTGATTTTGTAAAAGCCAACCAAGGACAAGGACTGCAAATTAGCATGTAAACGCGCTGACTGGGATGGACATTTTTCACTATTTTCTGACATTTTAAGGACCAAACGATTAATCGAGAAAATGATGAGCAGATTAATCGTTAGTTGCAGCACTATTCAGGTATTATCGTACCTGTTCTCCAGATCAGGCATGGTGAGGTTCCTGCTGATGAAACACATCTTCAGACTTATGACTTTTCTGTCTTTGGAGGAGGAGGAGCTGCTGTGTTTGGGCGAGCCGGAGTCCTCGCTGCCGCTGTAGCTGGGCGACTGTGGGCGGACGCCGTCCCACGGTAGGTCAGCCACCAGGGATGGCTTCTTGAAGAGTGGAGAAACCTCACGGATGTACTTCACTGTGGAGGAACACAGAAGAGGATTATATATCAACCGATGGACATCCACTACAGGCCAATACAAGGTGGCATGATTGAGTTGCACCCAGGTTGGCCGATATAGTTATACCATTACATTCCTCATCCCATTCTGTGAGTTATACACTGTGACTCCTTTTACATTACACAAAGTCCTTTAAACTATTGTTATTACGAAAATATTGATTACAATAGCTTTAAAATACAAAGTCTGGCTGTCATAACCATATGCTGAACCCCACTTGGTGTTTTTTTTAAGGTCATTTTTTTGGGGCATTTTTAGGCTTTTATTTTATAGGACAGCTGATGACATGAAATGACATGCAGCAAAGGGCCGCAGGTTGGAATTGCACCCGCGGCCGCTGCGGCGAGGACTGAGCCTCTGTTCATGGGGCGCACGCTCCACAAGGCGAGCTACCCAGGCACCCCAATTATCACCAAACATTCTCTGGTTCCAGATTATCAAATGTGGAGATTTCTTTTCCATGCTTTATATCATTGTAAATGATTGAATATATTTGTGTTTTAGACTGTTTCTTGAACCTAACCCTCCTGTTGTCCTTCAGGTCAAAAAAATATAGAAAAAAAATAACGTGGATGGTTCCATACAACGCTCTTCACAAGTAAAATACATGACCAGTTCACTACTTTCGTTGACTTTGGGTGTTTTATTCAATTTCATATATATATATATATATATATATATATATATATATATATATATATATATATATATATATATATATATATATATATATATATATGTGTGTGTGTGTGTGTGTGTGTGTGTGTGTGTAAAAAATGGATAAAAGAATGTTGAAAAAAGTGACAAAATGTCAGAAAAAGCTTCACAAATGTGGGGAGGGAAATAACAAAACTATCACAAAAAAAATCAACAAAAAAATCTGAAAAAAATGACAAAAGTTTTAATTTAAAATTTTGACCCAGAAAAACAAAAAGTTGCATGATTGACAGGAATAAAACACACAAGGGTTAAAGGGTAATTTCGGTACTTTTCAACCTGGACCCTATTTTTCCCACGCCTTGGTGTCTAAGGAAAAATACCAAAGTTACCCTTTAAGACTCTTTTCAGTTTTTATATACCATTGTATACAGCAAATGATTGATTGTTCATGAACATAACTAGTAGTTGCAGCTTTAAATTGGAACCAGCTAAATGTTCAACCCAATATATTATAATTTGAACTTTTGTAAAGCTGCAAAAGAATGAAAGTGCAGCAGGTTTATAATAAGCATTAACTGAATCACAGCTTCAATGTCTCTTTCAAATGTAGCATCAAATGCTCCATAATCTATTCCATGCTATGTCTTCACATAGAGAACCAAACAAGGGCCAACAAATAATACCCCTAAAGTTGTCCTAGGTACAACAATAATCTTAATTGGCCAAATTAAGCAAAATCTTTTACAAATATGTGAGATCCACAGATACTCTACTTCTTATCACAATATAATAAACACAGCAGTTTGCTGGGGACAGCTGTTGAATATCTACAGATCTCGAGGAAATAGTGTGTTGATAGTTTGACCATCTGCGGGATTCCACCCAATAACACTCAGTAACTCAGAATATATGGTGCAGCCAGCTATAAACCAGGCCATAAGGAAACACTCTGAAAGTTCTCTGAAAGAAGTAAGCATTTAATCTGCTTTTACAAACACTTTGGGGCCCTGTTAGGGTTAGACTTTTTAAACATAGTTGGAGGACGCTGTGGTTTGATTCTGTCAACAATCAGCTAGTAAATTCATGTGGGATAGAAAATAGATTGTGTCCTGTCCTGTGTTTGTCCAACCTAAAGTTTAATCATACCTAATTATTCATACGGTAAATAATTCAAATGGAAAGGACACTGATCATATTCTGGCCAAGCACTTGGAATGTAAACAGTTCCTGCTATCTTCCAGCATGTCTTAAAAGGACATAGTGGTCCCCTGTGTGAAATTATCTTAGAAAAATAAGAGTTAACTTGGCCGTCCAGCTGTGAGCTTGGCAGGTCCGCTGTTTGTAAAACAATGGATTTTGCTCCGATGTGATGGATTCACTTTCCAAATTTGGTCCTGCTGCCTTGTACACCTCCCGCCCCCTCCTGGCACACAGTCACATGCCGTCACTTTCTCTTGCACTCTTTTATCCTCCTTTGCACATGCCCATTTTAACGCCTCAGTGTTTCCTCCACTGCATGACCTTATAGTTTACTTGTGTGCACATGCACAATAAGTGTGAGTGCAAATTATGGCTGCAAGTAATGATTATTTTAATTCTCTATTACATCATCATCATCATTTGGTCCATTAAATGTCAGAAAATGTTGATGAATGTCTATCCCAGTTTGTTAAAGCCCAAGGTGATGTCCTATGTCTTGTTTTGTCAGTCCAAAACCCAAAGATATGTGGTTTACAGGGTCCCTGCAGGTCAAGTCAAATTTAAAGGCATACTATGTAACTTTTCCCTCTTCGGTCCCCCTGTAGTCTCATTGGAACTACAGCTCGCGCAGTAAGGGGACAGACATCTGGTCAAAATGAGGGACATCCAGCGGATTTCAGGCGGCACCGGAGCAATCCAGGAAATGAAACGTCGATATAGACTAATCAAGCCCTGAACTAAGTTATTCAAGCCAAGTATCGCTAAACTTTCACTCCCCATAGCTGAAGAATAAAATCTGTTATTATGTCTGTGATACAGTCCCAAAGAGACTCGCGGCAATATCACAAAAGCAGAATGGCTGCAATATAAGTTGCATTATATTTGGAGTAAAGAAAGAAAGAACTACAACACGGAATTAAAAAACAAAACATACTAAAGCGCTCAGTGAGCTTTTCAATGAGCATTAGAGGTAGCGTTACATGGACGTAGGAAAATTAAGACCTGTTTCAAATTATTTAAGACCTAGATAATAAAAACTTTGAGACTTTTTAAGGCCTAAAATTTTGATCTTGAAACTTTAGACTTTTTAAGACCCAGCGGAAACCCTGGGTTAAATATTATATCAAACAAAAAAGAGCACGAAATCTCCACATTTGAGAGGTGAAAACAGCATTTTCTGCCATCTTTGTATGAGAAAAGACTTAACGATTAATCAATTATCAAAACAGTTGGCGATTTTTTCAACTAATCGATTGTTGCAGCTCTATTGTGAATATGAGAAATGAAAGAGACAAAAACGGAGTGTCTGGGACCAGGGTATGTGTGTGTGTGTGTGTGTGTTGGACCGTTGGGTCCTTCGGCTCTGTATGAAACCTGAGACCAGACTCTCAGGAGGTGAGGTCATTCTTGAATGTAGACTGAGATATTAGGCTTGTGAAGGTGTGTGTGAGTATGTGCACATGAGAGCTACAGAAAGATAAGTCTACAACAATGTGCTTATTTATGATTCGAAAATGATCTCAGCAAGAGATACATAGACAAGATGACTGAGCCAGAGAAGCAGGGAGAGCTGCACAATGCTTGAGTCCCTGCAGCTTGTGTGTCCATTACGTATGTATGACTCAGATTGAAGGGCGGGGCTGGTAGTAATGCTAAGGCATCAAGCCAAGAAATTGAAGTCTGATTTGACCGGCCCTCATAACCACAGCGCCCATACCAACAAGGTCTGGGATCACTTCTGCAAATGTAAGTGGTTTGGAGTAAGTAAATGAGTGTGAGAGCATTCCTGAATGCCCATGTTTATGTCTGAGGGTCATATGGAAGTGGATGTCTCTGCTGCAAGGCCCTACTTTCAGCCTAATAATCAAATTTGCTGCAGAGATGTTCAGCTGAGATATTTTCCGTCCGCAGAGCAGACCCAGGGCTCTCTGTGGTTGTACATGTTTATATCTTCAAATACCAAACCAACAACTCACTGAGCATCACTGTACAGCGGTTATCAGCGTTCCAGTCATCTCTTAGCAGTTCTACAGTTATTAGCAATGGTAGTTATAATCCTCCTATTAATAATACTGTCACTACTTTAATGACTGAGACCACACTATAGAAAAAATGGGATGTAGTTGACAGGGAATGAAGGAATAATCAATCATAGCAAATGTCGAAGTTGAAATTGAATACTACTGCCCAAAACC
This sequence comes from Zingel zingel, assembly GCA_023566125.1. NCBI lineage: Eukaryota > Metazoa > Chordata > Actinopteri > Perciformes > Percidae > Zingel > Zingel zingel. The sequence goes on from CM042320.1 coordinate 24,747,697, forward strand.
TTAAGTTGGCACATAAAATAAAGGGAGACAAATAAGTCTCTGCACCACAGAGTTACATATACTCTTATATTGTATTAATATAGTTTTGTAGTTTAGTTTTAAAAGAAAGTTTTGGAATTTAGATGATGATGTTGCTCTGAGGGAATTGTTGGCTTTGTAGGACAGAGTGGTGTCCAGTAGTATGTTGGCAGGCCAGTGTGGCCTTTTGAATATGTTAGAGGGTGAAATCTTCCATGGAAACAACTAGAATTGTTACCTCCAATACCACCTATTATTAAAACATTAAAATAATGGTATCGGGATCAGCAATTACGCAAGTCTTTGCACCGATCCGATAGCATGCAATTAAGCCCTGAAAAAAGCTGTTTTGTTATGTTTTTTCCAGTTATGACTGACTGTCAAACTAGATAATAAAATAATGTTCTATGGCATTTATTCTCTGTATGTATTTGTTCATGTTTTACTAAGGGTTTAGTCTATATCCACGACGTTCCACTTCCGGGATTGCTCCGGTTGGAACATCTCTAGAAACAACGCCCGCCTCTTGTTGAGACTGAGGTCATCAGCTCAATCATAATCAAATAAAGGTGAGGTAAAAACAACACCTAGTGAGGATTGTGCATTGCATCATTGTATTGTCTGACATTGCTTTGGAGCTATTTTTGGCTGGGGACAGGTCACCGACTGCTTTTCTTGTGTCTGATTGGTTAATTACAAGCAGACAAGCCTGCTCCCTGACAGAGGTTGGCATCAACCTGATGCATTGTAGCCAGAGGAATTCTTTTTTTATAAACAATAAAATGCAGTTATACCACTACATTTAAGATAGTTATCTGACAAGTAGATATTTTGTATTCTGTAAGACATAACCAAATGGCCAATATATTTAACAACTCCAAGCTTAAATCTCTATATACTTCTGAAAGTAAAAAGGCATCTTGAGCAAAGTCTCAAGAATGGATGACAATGGAGTATTAACCTGAAATCCTGTGAAATATTATGGCAAATCCTAATATCCATTTTTTGGTTCTATGATTAAAATGTGTAATAATTAGGTTCTTGTTGTATCTTTCCTATTTTTCTTTTATCTTGGTTCAGAAAACTTTGCTTTGAGGCTTATGAATGCTCTGTTGTGTAATGTGTTGGCAGAGTGGACCAGTGTACATCTGCTCCTTTTCAATTTTTGTTTGGTCTAAATGAAAGGGCTGTGAGCGGTTGCATTCTTTGATGTATCCACAGAATTTACCCCATGGTCATGGAATTTACCCCATGGTCATGGAATTTACCCCATGGTCATGGGATGTTGCCTCTTTTAACAGCTGAGGTGCTACCAGCACTACAGGTGTATCCATTGTGCCGTTTCTACCTGCCACATTGTGACCTCGAGATTTAACTTTTTTGGCCATCCTGTCCAGCCCTCGAAAACAATTATGGGAATATATGAAATACCAGCAGTTTGGGGCTTTTCCATGTTGCATATTTCCCCAGTTTGTCCTGACAGAAATAATAACTCTTCTTCTTCTTCACAGTCCGTCTCAGATTCCATCATTATAGACAGATTTAGTGCATTGTGCTCGCATTTTTACAGTCTGTGTTTGCATCACATGTCTGTTTGTCTCTGTCTCTCTCATTTGCTGTGAAATGAACTCATTAGTTCGGTCAGGCCTTTCACTCAGTTCCACTTCTGCTTCGAATTAGGCCTGTACACAGAGGACTACCGGCTCGTGTGTGTTTGTGTGTGTGTGTGAGTGTGTGTGTGTGTGTGTGTGTGTGTGTGTGTGTGTGTGTGTGTGTGTGTGTGTGTGTGTGTGTGTGTGTGTGTGTGTGTGTGTGTGTGTGTGTGTGTGTGTGTGTGTGTGTGAGTGACTTCTGTGTATGTATCTGCATTAATGTGTGTAAGGGAAATTCCCCAGAGATGACAACCAACATCCCATGAGGTCAGCTCATCTGCCTCCCTTCGTACCTCTCTGCCTGCAGCAACAGAGGGAAAATAGAGGAAAACAGGGAGGAGGCTGGACAGAAGAAAAAAGGATAACATGTAGAAGAGGAGGAGCGCAAAAGGCAGAGGAGTCTGACTCGACACATATTTGGTTGTGGCGTTAGTTGTGGCGAAAAACCTACCCATAAAACTGCCCGCCTTCAAACCGCCTTCCACTCTTCTTTCCCCACACACACACACACACACACACACACACACACACACACACACACACACACACACACACACACACACACACACACACACACACACACACACACACACACACAAAAGTAATCATCTTATGGTATGGCCGAAATAATAGCTTACAGAGCAGCAAGTGAGGCAGTCAGACCCCAGCCTCTGTATTTTTCCCCAAAAACTGCCCAGAAATTCCCCTGTGGTTTGGCCTGTTACTCTTTACTCACTCGCTTCTCTCTCATTCCTCTCTTACTCTCCTCCCTCTTTCCTTCTCTTCCATCCCTCCTTCTCTATCTACAGTCCTCTGTCTCTCACCTCCCTCTTGCTGTCCTCCTATTTCTCCTGTTCTTCATCCCTCTCTTTCCTCTGTTCCCTTACCTCTCATAAAGTCCGACCTCGGCCTTTTCCTTCTTAATCTTGTCAGCTCCCTCTTTCTTTCTCCCCCCTCCCTCGAAGTCCGTTTGTGCCAGAAAACTAATGAGAACAGTGTGTATGTGTGTGTGTGTGTGTGTGTGTGTGTGTGTGTGTGTGTGTGTCTGTGTGTGTGTGTGTGTGTGTGATTGATATCCTCATGGGGTCCCTCCTCTCGTATACACATGTGCATACATTCACACTGGCATTATGAACATGTCCATCGCAGGTTCGTCATGTAGTAGTTTTTAGGGAAAAAAAAAAAATCACGGTACATACGTGAATCGATTTTTTTCCCCACCCCTACTGCATAGCAGTATAATCACATACTATAATGGACAAACACACTATTATGCACAAACTATCTTTCACACACAGATCATAACAGGAGAAAGTACTCCCTTGATCCCTCAAACACAGAGTCACACCTGCCCCCTCCTCTTTGTTGTTTTCTAACCTGAATGCTGTTGAAGTGTAAACACGTGAACAATGTTTATCTGCAACACCACACTATAACATTTGTGGAATTACATAAGTCCGTTTTCTAAAGGCCAGTGTATGCAGTGTACGGCCCAGAAGTGTATTTGAATATGTGTGCCAACTTTCTACAAAGGATAAAGCAGATTATGGACAAAAATAATCACATTCATCATTCTCTACTGTAGTGACTGTTAAAGATTACAAATGTCTAGCCATCGTGTTGGCAGTGAGGACACAGATTGAAGCTGGTTTATCCACAGTAGGTCCCCACAGGGAGGAAATGCTGGATGCTTCTTTTTTTTTGTAAAAAAAAAAGTTTTATAAGCCAGGAAAGTCATGGAAGTCAATTACACAAATAAAAAGACTCATCTTCCTACCTGGCTGGATGCTGGGACTACAGGTTAACAAACTGTAAACACAAAGTCAACGGGCCAATAACAGCATAGAGGCTGTTCAAAGGGGAGTAATGTAACAGAAGAAACTTTAACAATGGAGAGGGCAGCACAGGTTGAATCAATTGAACTATTTCTTCTCTCTTTTTAGAATGTATGGGGGTAAATTATGTCATGACGGTTATTTTGATCTAATATATATTCTTACAAAAACACAGTTAAATTATACATTTTCATATCACAAGAGGGTGTTGTCACTAATATCCCTACATCTATTACAATGACTCATACTGTGTCACTCATTGAGGTAGGGAAAGTGTCTTGTCTTGTTTGTTAATTAGCCAAAACCCTATCTACATAAGATATCTTCAACAGGGGGTCCGGGGCCCACTAATGTAGCCATCCACAGATACCAGAAAGTTTTTCATGCACACCAGAAAAAAAATGTGTCCCTTTCGGGGCTCCGTACAATATAAATGAGGTTAATTAAAGCAATAAAAAAGCCATCTGAAGAAGTCAACAGCATTGTTTCTTCTTTTACAGAAACAATGATCTTGTTTCTCAGGATAATTATCTGACCTCACTGTGAACCGTTTTCATTGGAATTACTCTTTATTTAAGAAGTGGTCACTTTGAGCATTTTGAGTACCATACAATCTAAGAAAGTCATTTAAATCTGGCACATTTCAATGAAGTTAATTTGACAAAACACATTCCATGGGGGCATTTAAATGTCTGACTTCCTAGAGCACTAACAACTTGTTTTACAACAGTCTCTCTTTTTTTTATTATGTGAATGTATTTTGTATTAATATTTAAAAAGCTAATAGTTTCAGTATCAGCCAAACTAAAGCAAGTGCATCTAATTCAAATGTCAGTTTCTGTCACATTCCAGAAGCTCATTTAAGATTCTCTTGACAGCTGGATACCAGAGACATCTGCAGATCTGGAGTTCATACGGAGAGAGCTGACAAACTGACGTGGCCTATTTCAGGCTGTGCAGACTCATGCTCCGTGGCAGATCTCGCCCCATGAGGACACCGGGCGACAGTGAACGGACGGTCGGCTAGCTTTGGCCTCGGAACAAAAGAAAAGCTCAGTTCCTCGTCAGGGCTGTCCCCGTTTCATCAATAGCCTCTGTGTCTGCTATGTGCCGTTTTTATTCCTCCAATTACTCAAACAAAGGGCTCATCCTGCGTCTCCTTCCACTCACCAGTAGGCTGAGACCCAATGAGATGGGGGCAGCAGCTGTAGCAAACTGCAACCAATCATTTGGACATATGGGATACTGTGGCTGTCAGTCAGCTGGCGAGGGGAGGGGGATTAACCAGCGGCGTGTCATTTCTGGGATATATGTATGTCAAGTGTTAATGGGGCAGAAAAAGTCTGTTTAAGAAGACCTCATTCATTCATTCATTCATTTATTCGTATTGCCTGGGAGTAGCAACTACCTAGTGATTATTTTCATTGTCGATTAATCAGTCGGTTAGTTGTTTGGTCTGAAAAATGTCAGAAAAAAAGTGAAAAAGTGTTTTCCAAAGCCCAAGATGACGTCCTCAAATGTCGTCTTTTGTAGAGACAGCCCGATGATCGGCCCTGGACGATCATCGGGCTGTTCTTTGTCAGTTTGCAGATGATCTGTATCAGCGTTTTATAACTGATACAGTTAATGAATTAAAAAGTGTTGTATTTTGGCTCGGCTACAACTCTGTGTGTGTCCCTCTGCTTCGTTTCACTCCCCACTGAGTCTGACTTTATCTGTTACTGGGTATTATGTTGAAAGTTTAAAAAAAAAAAAACAACTATCAGTCGATCCCTATTCTTTTGTCCACAAGTCAACGAAATTCAGTTTAAAGTTATAGAAAAGTCAAGAAACTAGAAAATATTCACATTTAAGAAGCTGGGAGGATTTCAGAATTTCAGAGTTTCTTAAAAACGGACTTCAACCGATTAATCGATGATGAAAACAGTTGTCGTTTAATTGAATAGCTCTACGTTGGAGTGTGAAACTACCCTCACACAGCAACAAACCTTAAATCTTACAGGGGGCATTAAGATGACAATGCGCCTACAAATTAATAAAAACAAGTGGTTTTCTTTGATGAATAAGTCAAAATGAGACCATTCGTTCCTAGTGTGGCCAGTTTTCTAGCATTAGTCAGTACCAATACCTTAAAAACGAAACAGAAGGCGGCAGATCACTGCACTAGAATCAATGATACTTGATTCTAGAAAACGTTTAAACAAGTTCATACAGGTCATGTTATAACTCTTTGTTTGAGGAAATTAGTCTGAGTAATAGACTAAATATGGAGATTTCTGCAGGCTAAAACAACAGCAGGGGAGAAGATCCCACTTATTCCCTTTGCCGTTTTACTTGTTAAGCCAAGGTGGACAAAAGCAAAAAAATACAAAATATTGCGTGAGCTAGAGAAATTAGCACAACATATAAGCATATAACAAACTTGAATTTCTTGAAATAAAAGTGGGCCGCTACAAAACACTATGCGACCTTTAGTCTATGTCCACGACGTTCCACTTCCAAGATTGCTCCGTTGCCGACGGAAATTCCCCCCAGATTTCAGTCTTTTCGGACGGATGTCTGTTTCCTTCCGCTTTCTTTGTGTTGGCGTTCTAACCTCCGGTGGAGTTTAGCCTGGGAAAACCCTGACGAACTTCCGGAAAATTTTAGATTTGCTCTGCAAGTCCGTCTGGCCAAGAGCCCATTCAAGCCCATTTCCATTTTTCCAAATCGAGTTACAACTAAGAAGGGTCTGGTGTCAACCAGGCTAGGTGGATTTCTGAGGACTATGGTTAACTGCTCCTCAGATCTCTGCAGGGTAAATCCAGACAGCTAGCTAGACTATCTGTCCAGTCTGAGTTTTCTGTTGCACAATTAAAACTACTTTTGAACGTACACATGTTCCACCAAAACAAGTTCCTTCCTGAGACTATTTAGCAGAGGCACCGTGGCTCCGTCTGGAGCTTAGCACCGCCCAAGACGATTGTGATTGGCTTAAAGAAATGTCAATAAACCAGAGCATGTTTTACTCCTATACCGGAATGCTGTATGTGAATCAAGATGAAGGTTCTTGAAAGAACATTATAATATTTTAGTTCAGCTCAATTTAGGAGTTAAGACATAAAAAATATAATTGCTTTTTCACTCAAAACAGCTGCCTGCTATTGGAAACAAGTCGGATTTGAGTTTGTGGGCCAGAAAACCAAAATAATGAGGTGAAATGCACTGAAAAGCTCTGTTGGTATTAATTCTGGGCGACATCTTTCACATTACACATAGTCATGTGATTCATTGTTAAACCAAAAGTCATTTTAGTGTGACAACCAGTTAGTATGGCCTGGAAATCTTAAAACAAGTTTAATAATTGAGTGCAAATGGTGCTTGACAAGATGATCTATCTTGGATAAAAACAACTCAGATTGAATCACCCTAAATAAGATAACTTTCTAGAATTTACCTTTGTGCCATGTAGCTTAATTAGTAACTGAGAAAACAAGACATGATTTGCAGTATAAAAAAGAAATGATCTCAGGCAACTGGCATATTTAATAGCTTATGTTGAATATTTATAGCTTGTTTATATATTTAGGCCCAAAATTAGATTGACAACCTATTCAGGCAACTTGCTTATTAATTAAATGGTTTGGTGAGAAGTAAAACTAATGAAAAATAAATACTCTACCCGTTTGCAACCATCACCTCCTCAAATGTTTCTCAATAAAAAACCCTGAAAGTGTGTTGCAAGTATGGAGCAGCACGAATCATCCAAGCTGAAGCCGCCAGTGTTGACCTTTGCCCTAATTACGCACATGCAAACGGAGGTCAGGAATGTCGGGCTCCTAAGCTAATTGTGAGAATATCTGGGGGTTTATGTATTGTGTACAAGGCACAGCGGTCTGGAAACTCAAGCCTCGTTCTGTCTGACTGCTGTTTTTTATTCTCAGAGCTGTGGGAGCCGAGAAGAGACGGAGGACGACTGGGAGGAAGAGCCGGTCCTCAAACACAGCTCACCTCCTGTCGAACTGACAAACAGTGACAGGCAGCTGACACATTCTTCCAAACAGAGGCCCACGTCTGGACTGTGGCTGTGTGGCAGGAGGCAGCCTGAAGGTTACTGCAACTGGGTTTTTAAACAGATGTCAGTTGCAAAAAGGCCGAATTCCACCAGCAGTTACTGGTACTGATACACTTCTACTGGGTGTTACATTCTGCGCAAGATTTGCATGTGTTGTTGGCCTATCTGGAGATCTCCATCAACAGGCTGAAAAAGCTGTAACCAACTCTAACAACACCATTTTTGGATCATTTCTGGCTGAATGATGATGTTGATACCATTTTTCAGTGTTTTCCCTAGGTTTGTTGAAAACCTTGCTGCAAGTTAGGGCTGCAAAATTTATCGCAACTTTATTGCAATAAGGAGTAGTGCAATATCCACGCAATATGTGTCGAAAGCAAAATATGTCACACTATTCTAAATTAAGTATTGTGGTGCTGCAGAGACATCCCAGCCCATAAATCCTTGTTTGGTACAGATCCTCGCAACAATCACACTATAATCATTTTAATTTTTACAATTTTTATATTTTTCAATTAAAATTAGAATGATATAAAAGCTATCATTCCCTCCAATATTGTGAATCATATCGCAATTGCAGTATCAGTCAAGTTATTAGATATTAGATATTTTCCTCATACCATGCAGCCCTAGTGCAAGTATTTGGCGGGGGATTAAGGAGGCCTTGCTCAATGCATTTGCATTGTATTTATTATAGGGAACTATTGTGTTGTGTATGGAAATGTGTGTTTATGTGTGAGCTGAACCAGGATGAATAAAGTATCTTCTATCCATTAATCCAAAAAAAAGCAATCATTTTGGACCATAATTATTACCAACCCATGTCTAAAATGTTGGTTAAGAAGTCCACTGGGGACAAACTACAATCATTAGATCTGAGAAAAGTCATTTAGTCTTGATAGTCTAGTTTTTATGCTTACATTGATTTTAAAAGTACATTCATCAGCTGTTGTGCTGCCCAAACCCGCGCCTAAGCCTCATAATGGTAGGGAAACCCGTGGTTTTTATACAGAGCCTCTGGTTTTTATTTAATCAGCACAGTGGATGGCCTAAATACTCTAGGACATTTTACCTTAGTTTATTTTGGGAGGCACAAAACAGGCCTCCTTTTTGACTTGAGTGGTAAATGTGTCACACATTGAATGGTTCCTACAATTCCTGCTCGTCAGTATTCATCCTGCGTTCATTCCAAACCATTAAACGCTGCATTTAGCTGTTCCTGGCCTGAAGTTTCCGAACCCCAAGGGCACTGTGGCCACCCCCCCCCCCCCCCCCCCCCAATTTGCTCTTTTTCCACTTTTCTAAAGGTTGAACAGTTCTATATATCAGCGCAGTTTAGGATCTGAACTCAAGCCAGTACGTATCTCCTAACTCAGTGGTTATCAAAATGGGGTCCAGGGACCCCCAAGGGTCCTTGAGGGGTTCCAGGGGGTTCCCAGCAAAAATGGGAATTATTTAGTTTCACTATAATTCCATCTATAAGTAACACAATGAGAGAATCTATGACTATTATGGTCATGGGTTTCATACACTTTGTGTAATAATACATCAAAAAGAAAAAATCCTATCCAATGGGGAACCCTGGGACAAAATCTTATCAAATGGGGGTCCGTGGTCTAATTTGTGTTAGTTTAGCAGTCCTTGACGTGAGAAAGTTTGGGAACTACTATCCTAACTAACGCATTTCTCTACATACGGCATGCTACCTTCATCTAAAGCAGGGCTGTCAAACTCACTTTCACTAAGAGCCACACTGGGAAATAAGAATCACATCAAGGGCCAGACATGTAGAGTTTATTGACATGCTTTTATTTTGAAAAAGTGAAATATCTTTGACTGTCTTACTGCATATCAAATCTGTCATATTTTTGTAGCTTATTTTCAGCATTTTTGTTGCTTTTTCCGTCTTTTTTTGACTTTCTCCGACATTTTGGTCGCTTTTTTTCTGACATTTTAGTTGCTTTTTTTTTTTTTTTTTTTTTTTACACTTTTATCGCTTTTTTCCATCCATAGAATTTAGCAAATCAAGAAAAACAGTTTCCCGTTTTTTTGGTTTGGCACATAACTAGGCTATTTTTAACCTAAATTGATATTCAGACCAGATCAAAATCTGCGAGGGGCCAGGTTCGGCCCGCAGGCCTTGAGTTTGACACATCCAAAGTACGCATTTGTCACTATGTACGTATGTATAATGGTTCTTCAATCTGAAGTTTAGTCAACATTTAGCTTTTTGATATGTGGATATATTTGTGGAACGTTAACCTTCAGCAGACCTTGTATGGCGTTGTGTGGAGCTGCTAATGTGAATAATATGCATGTGATACGTTCTTGTAGACAAAACCCTTAACAGTCCTCCATATAAAAAGTTAGTGTTGTAAAATAGTGTAATATGCCATTTATTGAGCCGCATTAATTAATTAAGTATTGCACACTCACTCTTTTCTCTGTTATGCTCCATTGCATAGTGGCAAATTCTCACATGCACTGCTGTCATGTGTTTAATATTTGTTTAATGCTCTTTTGCATGATTCCATTTACAAACTGTATAGACTCTGTACTACACTCAGTATTTTTACTTGGACTATTGTATTGTATTGCGTTACTGCCATACTACTTAGACATCACACAAACTGTTTATTGACTATGTTTGATCTGTATTTTTGGTAGACTCTTTACTGTATTTTGTATGTTTATATTTTACGTATTTAATGGGTAACTATGATGACAGCCACCATACTGTTTCTAGCTTATAAAGTTAAAAAACTTACTTTAACGTGCTGCAGACAGAACAACATTCATTTGGAGTTGTGTTTCTGGCTACATGCCAAATGTTAAGTCCAATATTCACTCTCCTTTTGCTCTGTTTTGGTCTCCACCAACTCCTGAGAAAATAATCTGGCCCTTTCACTGCTAGATGTTTGACTTTCTTTACCTGCTAGTTGCTTTCACTTTCATATTGTCATATGACTCAATGCTGTAACAATAATAATAATATTGATTGATTAATGTCGTTTTTTAAACAAGATCAATCGAAGGCCAAAGTGGTTTCATTTGATTCTGTTTTTTTTTCAGTTGTATTGGACAACAAACTATGAAAACAAGACGAAAAAACGACAAAGAAGATCACAAAACATGCTAATTCTAGTCTGCCCCATATTAGCAGTAAAACTTTTACTGGACTTACTTACAGATATTACTTCTTAAATCTGATACTGGCCAAAATTAACAACATGTTGATAAACTGTCTCATATGTAGGCCTGCATGTCATGCTCTAAATACAACAATAACACATGCTATGAATATATTGCTCTAACTTTGCACATACAATATTTGATGCATTGATGTTTTCACATCCTTTCCATTGTTCAGTGTATTCCACTGTTGTACACTTCTGCTTTATACTCTCTCATGGTGATTTTCCCTACAGATCATTTACATGTTTTCATCTTTCTCTGACCTGGACAGTATCAGTGTAGTCACACAGAGAAGCTGCTGCCGTTCACAGTGACCTCTTATCTTTAGCAACCCACAGCCATTCAAATATACACAGTACAATGTATCAAACTCGGACTGTGATCATACAACTGTGGTTGTCCTGTTTACACTAAATCAAAGGCTTTCTTTTCTGATGAGATTATTTAAGCTCTGCTTCTCCTCCTCCTGGTCAAAGATTCACTACTGCCTGTTGATTAATGGCAGCATGTCTGTTGTTACATCATATAACGTGTTATAGGAATGCTTATTTGTGTGGTGAACATGTGTGGAGTATCTAGAAAGTTCACCAAGCTTGAGTGATGGCAGTGTGCATCCTAGTACTCTTATACTACTTATAAACAAGGGACCAAATGTGTTGAATGAATGCATTATTTTGTTAGTATAACAGGAGCATCATTCACTTTGAATACAGCTACTCTTGTATTTAATGTACTTTTCCACTTACAGTTCTAGGGACAAAGCAACTAGTGCTCCATGCTCTTTCTTTAAAATATTTAATGTTTTAGATAATATATTGCATGTTCAGGTTGGACTCACACAGATATGTGCTTATGTATGCCTATATACAAAAAGAGTATCAAATCCAAGTGACGCCTATGCCAATAACTGGAAATATGAAAAAGGAGAAATGCACAGAGGTGTGTCGCCAGACCAAAAGAGTCTAATCTTGGCCTTTGCAAGTCCTCGCTCTCGCGTTGGCCAACTTACCCTCCAGCGTTACTTCTTTCCCCGCCTTCTTAAGCGCCTGCACCGCCAGGTCGTGTGTTGCCTCCCGGAGGTCGTTCCCATTCACCGACATGATCGCGTCGCCCACCCGAAGAGCCCGGCTCTGGTCGGCGGCGAGCCCCGGGAAGATCTTGGAGATGAGGATGGGCATCCGGTTCTCGCGGCCCCCCTTGATACTGATCCCCAGCCCGCCAGACTCCTGTTTGACAACTCGGACTTTACGCACAGCTTCCGAGGGGCCGTCCAAACCCAAACTGACGGGAATGTCGCCTTGTCTCGACCCGAAGCTGGACCCGGGACTCCCGTAGCTAGATCCAGGGCTTCCGAATTCAGAGTTTGTGCCGTTATTCGGGTACTTCCCGGGGCTGTTTAGACCGTCGTATTGACCCCGACTGACAACCCCGCGCCCCGGGCTGCCGCTGCGCCCCCTACCCCCATGGTTCTGGTCCTGACCCGGGGTCTGACCACGTCCAATGTTCCCCGGACTCGTTCCCAGGTCGTTTCCGTTCGACATGCCATTTCGCAGGCCCGCCGAAGAGTTGTTGTAGTCCCAGTGATTGCCCCCCTGTCCGGTTCCCTCCGCTTCGGCCGTTAAAGTCAGCGTTTCTCGGGTGAGTTCGGCGGTCACTCGGATCCAGCGGTCTCGGAGCAGAAGGTCCAGTTGACCATTTTTGTCCGCTCTGGTCCAAATTGCCATTCCTAGACGGTAGCCTGCTCCGAGGCGGGCCGCTGCTTTCACACTAAACTCATCATCAACTTTTTCCTCTTTTTCAGAGTGCGCACAAGCAGCGACTAGGCTACACTGGCCCGCGTCGACACACCCACTCACACTGGGACTGCAGGCAGAGGGAGGGCGAGAAAAAAACAGAAGAGGACTCCCAAAAAAAGAGGGAGAGGAAAAGAAAAGAACAACTGGCTATGACGGGCCAGCAGCCTGAGGGCTTGTTGTTGAGTTCAAGCTCTAAAGCTGTCCGACTTCCACTGGAAAGTTAGCAAGAACAAAACAACAGAATATCCGTTCAGATCTTTCAAAATAAAGGGTTAGGGTTATTTGTTTTGGGTCAGATTTTGGAGTAATAAAAACGACTAAAATTAAAACAACTGCAAACATTGGGTCCAACAGAAATTCTTCACTTGTATTATAAGTCGGCTGTCTGGTTGTTCAAACGAAGCAGAGGTCCTTTAGCTAATTACTCGATCGCATGAAGGGGCCAAGAGGGGGCGAAAGGGGGCTTGCCCCCTTAGTTGTATTTTCTGCCCCCTTGTTTCAGCATCACATCCATAAAACCTATATCAACATCAATCTGTAATGAAAGAGCCTAAAGCTGATAAACTGACTTTTAAATAGTTACTTTGTCAAGTCGTACTTATTATTTATTTAAAAAAAAACTGCTTAACTGCTTCAAGAAATGCCATATTTGCAAGTGCTGACCCTGTTGCAGCAGCACAGGTAAAGCCTGGGTAAAATATAGTTAATTATATCCTACTTTATGAAAAAAAATCGCCCCCTCGCAATTTTTACCTGCCCTCTTGTATTAGACCATGGTTGCTCTTGAGGTTATCCCCTGCACACCACCCTTCTCTGTGCTGACCAGGTCACAGTGTAAGTCCCATCACATCTGGCCTCTTCCAATCTCTGTCTCAAATCGTCTTCACCATTCCCTTTGCAGTTTAGGAGAACAACTAGCAGGTCCTGTGTGTAGTTGCTTTCCCAGATGTTTGATTGGCCTTACATGCCAGTTTGCACACAACAGAGGACTTGAAATGCATCGACATGTCACATCCAAGCATGTTTGATCAATTGCGAGCAGAGACATTCATTCTTGCTCTTGGGATCAGTATGTGTGACGAAATAATCCTAACTCAAGGTCGACTCAGCCACCAGAAGTCAGTGGACGGCTGACGAATGATCACAGAGGCATTTACATACAATAAGTCATTTTACTTATTTTACCCTGTTAGAAAACGCACAAAGACAAGAAAAAAACGTAATGATCATGTGTTACTGCAACACAAAACACAGGCTAAGATTGCAGGTGGATAAGGAAGGAAGTACACAAAAAGCATTCAAATGTTATCTGCATTTATTTCGAAAGTACAATCACCTAACTTCCGGTTTCATTCTATTTCATTCATTGTATCTTCACGCAGCTTGTCAATGTGAAGAAGAGTGAACTGAGAGCCGATGACAGACAGATACAGCCAATAGAAGTGTAGATCATTTATTCATGATGATAGAGGCGGGTCGTCCATAGACATAGCATAGCATTATAGATCCACTAACTGGGGACAAAACCTACTTAAGTTCACTCACTGTCTTGGCTCTATAAATGGATAATGCTGCCTACTATACACTTTGTTTTCATATGCTGGAAGGTTTTAATGCCATTCCCCAAAGTAGAAAGTCAATAGAACTGCAGGCTGTCAAGATGCAACTGCTGGCACTATGTTCACTGTCCTTGCAGCCAATAACATCTCTATCTATACAATCACGATGCTTTGTTTTATAGACCTACTCTAAGTCTATATAAAGATGTACGGAAGAGGATTAGGGCCACATGTGAAAAATGTATTTGAGTTTAAACTCATAATTCAGAGAATTAAGTCAGAATTCTGTCTTTAAACTCATAATTCAGAGAAAAAAGTCAGACTTTCGTCCCAGAATTCTGACTTTAAACTCAGAACATGTAATACATGTATATACATATATACATGTATCACATGTGGCCCTAATCCTCCATAAAGATCCATTAGCATTTGATTATCTGCTGTCTATTCTGCGTCCATGTTAGTCAGCAGTTTTCTTTTGTTAAAACCAAGTCATTCATTGTGTCACAGAACAACCGTTTGATCACAGGGAAAGTCAGCTGTGATGTTGAACTTTAGAGCTATTGACAAGCGTGTCATCTCTGGCCGTTATATATCAGACTGGAAATTAATCCCAAAGCAAGAACTCCCTCAGGCCATGTGTGTTGTTTTCCTTTTGTTGTGTTCACAAAAATGTAATTTTAAGATTCTTTTCTTGAGTTGGAATATCAATTATGTTATTTATATTTAGCCATCTCTTCTGTGGTGTGATAAAGTGATATCCTAAAATTACAGGGGACAGACACTATAACATGTTTCTTAATGATTACACATTCATTGGAAAGTTATTGCGTTTAATACAATGTCTCTATCCAGATTTTCTGCGTAATGTAGACGATCACATGGCCACAGGTGTCACTTGGCTTAGATTCTAGACAGTAAAAAAACAATAAGTTAATCAATCAGACTTGATCTGTATAGCACATTTCATACCAGTGGTGTAGTCTATGTGATATGCAGGTATCTGCAGTATACCCACTAAGAAAGCTCCAGGATTTCCATATACCTACTTTTTAAATTAAAAATGCGCAATGGCACGTAACAACATACTTTCTATTATAATTTTGATATAGTTTGAATTGTCATCTTTGTTTTTTTTCTTCGCATAGGCTAAATAAAGGTATTTTTTTTTTTTTTACCGTGAATTGAATAAAAGTGTGTCAGAATGCAGGAAATGAAGTCTTTGACGCTCAAGATTTTCCTGGGGGAGTACACTCAGACCCCCCCCACAAACAACAGAGCAAACAAAAAGAGCAAAACTATTTTCTGAAGAATTGTCTTGAAAACCGGTCAAACTGGATTCAAGGACAACATTAGGGTTCATTTTCAAAGAAAACAACTCAGCTGCTGCAACCGTCATGTTGTTAAAGCTCTGTCTATCTATAAAGAGATTAGACTGGTCAGTTTAAATCTATACAATTCAGCAGCACCACAAACTGCAGCCTCCAAAAATGACCATATACTGTAGTTGAATCAACATCTCTCTAAAACTGAACATTTGGAAGGATTAACTGTCATTTTACTGTTATATTACACTGCATTATTTTGAGCTAGCTGACCCTAATACGTGACAACTGGGTTTGTTCAGCAGAACATTACTAGTTTCCTTGTCTTGTTCAAACAACTTGATGAGTTGGGGCTCATAAAATGAAATAAAATAGGAGTTATAAATCTTAATCCCATTAGCCTGGTTAAAGACCTCTGAACTTTCTTTTCTCTCATGGTTGTGGTTTTCAGTTGTGATTTGTCCTGTTTAGTTTAGTAATTCATTCTCTGTTTCCTTGTTGTTTACCGCCTGGTGTGTCTCTGTAGTCCTTACCTGCTTTGTGTCTTTGTGTTATGAGTCCTTGTAGTATTGTTGCCACTGTTTCTTGTTTTACGTTGTCTATTAATTCCCTGTGTGTTAATGTTAATGTTTCCGTTTGTTCATGGCTGTGTGTTACCCGTGTTCTTTCTGTGTTCTCTAGTTTTCCTTGTTCTATCCATGTGTATGTCTCATGCTTGAGTTTGCTGTTTTACTTTGTAGTGTTTGGGTATGTCCCACAAGGCTGCTCTCATGTATCCTCGCTCATAGCTCCTCGGGGCAGAAAGAAGAGCTTTGAGACGGCCTTCACCGAGGAGGGACAGAACCACCTCCAGTTCAGCCGAGGACCGAGGAGCTATCAAATAAGGATGATGAGATTCAGCCTCCGTTTCTCCTGCGTCGTGTCTTATTTTACTTCCTGACGTGTTTTGGCATTGAAAGCCTGGAAAACATCAGAAAAAAAGCTTTGAAAAAAAAGCATCTAACAAAGTGATAAAAATATTTTTTTAAAGCGACAAAAACGTTTTTATATGTATTGTATAAATATCTAGTTCAAATAACTAACTAATCAAGACAACTTCCCTGCTTAGTTCCTCTATTGTAGTTGTTAAGACTTTTTTATTGTCCTGAAGGACATTTTTCTTGGACAAACAAAATCTGCTCTTTCAAGAATTCCACACAACATAGTACACACATACGGACATAAAGTACACCGACTGTTGCATCACTCTGCATAGACATGCTCATGTTGCATGGAGAGACTGCCACTAGCCAACAAAATTGCACATTGCCCGTTGTACAACACATCATAATAGTCATATTATGTGCAGTAAGGGTAAATCCTGGTAAAAGAATAAGGTTCATCAGATGACGGAAGAATAATTTAAAAGTTGTGTTCAGGCCTTTGATTAAAAATGGTTTTATATGTACGAACAAATCTACGAGAGTGGATTCATTGGCTATTACTTTTGCATATTTAATCTTTACCAATGGGATTTTTCTTCCAAGAAAGAAAAATGTATTCCATTTATTTATGAAGTGCAGCTCTGTGACCAGTGAGGCTGTTATGTGGCTGAACACATCATGCACAAGTGAAAAGTAAAACTCAGACAGAGCACTCGGTCGTGTTTGTCATTAGATTTTATTGCAGTTGAGGTTTACTTAGTGTTTACAAAACCAGAGCAGATTGCAAGCGTCCATGGGGAGTGAGAGAGGCGGGGGTTTCATCTGCTCGCTTCACATCAACATCATCATCATCATCATGCTGCATCAGTCTGCAGCTTCACCACCGATACATTCACAGTGTCACCGCTGTCACACGTCATCCAGCTGTACCTGGGACTTTATAAGCACGTCTAAAATGCAAAAGAAGCCTCGTTATGCAGCAGCCACTCGTTAAAAATCCCTTTTTGGATGATTAAAAATAAATGTCATTATGCTGTGTGTACAAGCTTATTTTACGATTCAGTTTCTGTGTCCTATGTTACATTCATGACAACAACAAGGCAACCACAGAGAGCTAAAATGCTAGGGTTACATGTTGACTCTTTGCTGCGCAGCTTCTGTCCTCAAACTACTAGCACCCAACACCACCTCCGCCTTCTTTTCTCTCAGTGTTTACTCCCATAACCACCGGTACTTTCCCTCGTCTGCCCTCGCCTTCCAGATGCTTGCCTCCCAGCAGCTGTGAGCATCAGGGAGCGGAGATAAGGCAGATACAGACAGAACTGCTTCTTACTCAAACCTATAAAGTATAGGGGGGGGGGAGGGGGGGGTTGTGCGTGTGAGCACATCTGCTGGGTGAGATGGTGAGATATGGAAGATAATGTAGTTAGGAATTGGATGGTGAGGGGATGGTGGTTAGAGTCGCTAGAAGGGTTCTATACAGCTCCAGGGGGAAACAATCTTTAGGTTTATACTGTACATCAGCAACAATATTTAAAGAACTCTGAAGGACCCTCCCTGGATTATGTATTAATATTTATTTGAACCAATTTCATGGCTATTGCTAATGTGCATACACCACGTGAACCCTTAAAGAACCCTACTTTCTCTGTGTGTACACAGTGTAGTGCAGGAGCACAACTCATTATGAGTGTGTGTGTGTGTGTGTGTGTAGGCAGAAAGGGATAAAAAAGTCATTCTACTCATTGGTTCGCATTGTTGATAGTCTTGGTGTGGAACTGCAGCGAATGAGACGGTGATGACGCATGAAGCCGCTGCTGATGATGATGGGACTGGGGAGGGAGCTGGGGGTGACACTGTGACTGAGGGTGATGTTGGGGAGAATGTGGATCAGGGCAAGTGTCAAGGTGTGATTGGCGTTGCAGCTGTGGTCTCTGAGGGGCAGCAGCAGCAGCTTTGGCCTCCCTCTTGGGAGTGTTGTTGAGGATGTCCAGACTCCGGCGGCTGGAAGAAATGACGTCGGCGACGAATTTGGTGCATTCGGCGCAGATGTCACGCAGCGTGCAGCCGTGGGCATACAGGTGGGGGAACTCCTCCTCCACTGAGCGGCGGGATAAGCTGCGCAGGGACCTGCAGAGGGACAGCGAGGATTGGAAAAAGGTTTCTCATTTTATATCAATACAAAGGTGGAAGCACAGTTAATGTAATAGGCTGCGTCCTATATTCCACACTAACATGCTATTTAGTAGCTAAAACAGTATGTGTCATTTTTTTAGTATGTCCTAAATCTTAGTATGAAACCAATAGTACAGTCATACTCTGATCTTGTTCACTGAGTATATTGTGACACTTATAATTTAACGCTTGTGTTGTGTTACCGTCAACCATATATGCGTTTTTTTTTTTTTACGTTTTCAACATTTATATCGCTTTTTTCAAAGATTTTTTCACTTCTTCAATGTTTAGGGTGCTTTTTTGACGTTTTTGGGCCCTTTTTCCGAAGTTTTTGACATTAGGTTCCAGTGTTTTTGACTTCTTTTTCATTGTTTGTTGCTTTTCCAGACATTCTGTCATTTGTTTGTTGTTGTTGTTTTTTACATTTCTTGCGCTTATTTCGACGTCCCAGATTTTCTGGTATTAAAAAAAACTTTAAAAACAAGTCAAATTTGACCCGAGGACAACATGAAGGTTAATATCTTTTTTGTGGCAGCATTTTAAAAAGTGAACACATTATTATTGACTGTCAAAAAGATAAACACATACTGTAACTGTAATTTTCTACAATTTCTTTCAGTAACTCAGCTGAGCAGCTGGAAAAAAATAAAGCTAGACTATTTTCGTGTTTGCGTTTCGAAGCTTATTTAACATAAACACACAACATGATCAATTGTGCAACAAATGAAAAGAAAGATGGAACCAGCACAGTCACTAACAAAAAGATTAAGTTCATCTTTTCTGATTAAAATAAGGCTAACATTTGTGGTTATAAATCCTACTATTTCTGTCCCGATAGCTGCGTGGCTGGGTGCTGATGAAAGGTGTCACCATGCCTGCATACAGTACTCTCCCTTCAACTCAGTGTCTAGCGCTCTCACTTCATCCCTCTTTCCGTCCATCTCTTACTCTCATTTCCTTGTCTGTCTTCACACAGGCACAAGGAGTGAGGATATTAATGACAGCTGGGTAATTACATAATGGCCGCTTAGAGGCCTCAGAAGAGGCACTGCACTGATTATATAACAAATGGATGGGGGGGAGGGGATTGAGTAGGAAATCTGCTATTGGTTGAGGTAAGCACAGAGGCTGTTTGTGCTTAGGTTGGAGAAGGTTAGCAATCAGCGGCTTGTCGGAAGGGCAGACTGTAGCAGATTGTGCATGCCCGATTCCTTTCCTCGCCTCCCCTCCTCACGTCAGACAGTGCATCTCATAGTCTATATCCACGACCTTCCACTGCCGGGGTTGCTCCATTGCTGCCGGAAATTCGGCTGGATGTCCGTCCCCTTCCTCTGTCTTTGTGTTGGCGTTCAAACCTCTAGTGGATTTGTGAGGACTATGGTTAACTGCTCCTCAGATCTCTGCAGGGTAAATCCAGACAGCTAGCTAGACTATCTGTCCAATCTGAGTTTTCTGTTGCACAACTAAAACTACTTTTGAACGTACACATGTTCACCAAAACAAGTTCCTTCCCGAGACTATTTTGCAGAGGCACCGTTGCTCCGTCCGGCACTTAATGACGATTGTGATTGGTTTAAAGAAATGCCAATAAACCAGAGCATGTATTTGTCCCATCCCGGGAATGCTGTGTGGAAGCGAGACTATGCATCTCATTACCCTTAAATTCAGCCGAGGACCGAGGAGTCGAGGAGCTATCAAATAAGGGTTATGAAATGCAGCCTTAGTCCCGCCCACAGGAGAATGGAGCCGAGGAAGAGAGGCGAGGAGAGAGTCATCGAGGCAAAAGCCATTTAACAAAATAAGACATCTTTGCTTGGGGCTGTCATTTTAAAGCAATATATAACGTGTGGCGAGTTCTTTTCCCCTCCGGTGGGGGCGGAAACTTAAATGCGCTCTGTCTCTATACAGTGTATGACAAAACAATGGTGAGCGCAGAGCGGATTTTTAAAGCTAGCACCATCATCAGGTCAAATTGTCATTTGACTAAAGCCCAGTTTAGACCAAAAATTTGCGACAAGATGAGTTGAAACTTGCAACTTCTTGCAACGAGCCAGTCTGCAGTGTTCTGAAAGCTGCCAGTTCACACCAATGAGACGAGACGGTGGATCTTCTCTATAACAACGCCTCTTTGCACTTCCATTCTAACTTCTGACTTTTAGGCTTTTTTGTAGCTGGATATATAATTTGTTGTGTCTAAATATGAATGTGGATAATGTTAGTGATAGTGAGACTACAGTTACACTTCTAGTGATGAATCGGCGAAAACACATTTTATTTCTCTGTTTCACTGCTTTGTTCCAACGCCGCTGGGCGCTCCCTCTCTTCAGTCACTCTATCTCATTTAACCATATAACGTGCTTTCGGGCGGTCGTTGAGGCTCTGTCTAAAACTCTGCCATTTCGGCCAGCTGTTTGTAACAATAAAATGGATTATAGATCATTTTATTTGAGTAGTTTATAGCTGACTTTACCAGCTGACTTCTCTATGGGCTGTTGAAACAGGCGACGTCTTTCACGTTCTAAAACCAGCCACTGGAGACTTGAACAGCTGAGTCGCAGCAAAACCATCAGCTGGTTTAAACATGCTGATGTTAGACACAGCACATGCTAGTTTGTCTATTAGATTATGAGATATGGGGCCCTATTTTAACGATCTGAAACGCAAGTATCAAACGCCAAACGC
Organism: Zingel zingel; assembly: GCA_023566125.1. Lineage (NCBI taxonomy): Eukaryota > Metazoa > Chordata > Actinopteri > Perciformes > Percidae > Zingel > Zingel zingel. The sequence goes on from CM042320.1 coordinate 24,768,911, forward strand.
AAGTAGCTTTGTGGGCGGAGCTCGGGCGCTGTTGCTATTATACCGGCAGGATAAGTGACTCTTGCGCCCAACGCATCGGCACATGCAGTTCAACATTACATCTCCTTAAGTCCTTTCCTCATTTATGTCATCAACACATCCATGATTCATGGAAATGTTGTGTAAAACAAGGTCATATTTTTCCTTATATTTATGTATGGTTTGCAAAGATGGTAACTGCTGGGTCCGTGAGATGAGAGAAGCAAAGTGTATGCGCGGTGTGCACACTCGACATTACGGCCAAGCATGCGCCCTTAAAATAGCATCTGAATAACACGCCACTGACTTTAGACTAGGTTTTTCCTGGTCTGTGGCGGAATGGTTTTCTGAAACTGCAAAATAGCACTAGGGAACATTTGCGCCGGAACACGCCTCCTCTTTTTGCTGAACCTCCCCCGGGAGTACAAGTTCATTCCCTAATTTACCGACGTGAGTCTGTGGAGGGAAAAGTCCGCTGTGCGTCAGGTGTAAAATAGGAATGACACATGCGTCGGTGTACAAAGTAAATTGCGCTGGGTGCAAGATAGGGCCCATGATGTCTGAAATATTGAAATTTGAAAAAGGGTGGCACCATTTTAAACCAATGGAGAGTCCAAAATGCATAGGGTGGCACCTCTGAGGAGTATGAATGTGATCAATAAACCTTGTGACAAATTTGCACTTAGATTGTGATATTTCTTAAAATTAAGCTATGCGACCCCTCGTCACAGGTTGCATATGTCACAGGGTGTGGCCAGTTCAAACAAAGGTAGTTAGATTATTTCATTTCAAAGATTTTAGGGGCCAAAGACCAAGTTGATGTTATTTTCCAATGCACCTGCACAGAATAATTTTTGGATGTGCGAGTTGTTTCTTCAAAAAAAAGGGGCCAAAAACCCAAAAGCCTCCAAGCGGATAATATAAATAGAACTACTACGCGTCCGCAGTATCCGCAGCTGTCTGTTTGGGAGTACAGTATAATTGAGCCTTTACACTCTCTGTGGTGGGTCTATAGATAAACGCAGACTCACTTATAGACTTGGCTTTTGTGTCCATGGCTCTTTGGGGCGCTGTGGAAGCCTACAGTGTACACAGGAATATGGGCCATCTTCTTCGAGGGAATCTTCATCTGGAGCACAGGCAGGGGCACGAGAGGAAAACAATGAGAAAGAGAAAAGAGAAGAGAAAGAGAGCTTTATTGTGAGGAGACACAACAGGCTTTAATAAAGTATTTAGAGAGTCTCCAAGTACAGCCGATTGATTCAAAATACACAAAAACTAAGGACGCCACACTTACACAGCAACTAACCATGACAATTAGCTCTCACACTAATCCCACAGTCACAAATGAACATATAATCTAATCAAACACAGTCCTCCAACCCATACGACCACATTGGTCATTGTTTCTAACCTCTAATACGACTCACAGGAGTGTTTCCTAAATTAGTACCCCTACTGGTGGTAGGAGGTCACATGTCCTCATAACTAAACGTAATGGTTGCAGTTTAAAGGACCTCATGTTATTCTCATTTATTAGGTTCATAATTGTATTTAGAGGTTGTACCAGAATAGGTTTACTGTACATGGTTTCATTTTCAAACAACACCATATTTTTGTTGGGAGGCGCACATGCGCAGTACCTAGGTAAAGACTAGGATGTACGACGTATAGAACAAATCGGGTTGCAGGTAGAGATTGGGCAGTGACAGGGTTGCTCCCTACGCAGACTTTGTAGCCCTTTATTCTACGTCACCTGACTATGGCCACTAGAGCTCGCCACCACAATAAATGTAAATATGGGTCGTTATAAACGGCTTGTACAAATGACCTATGGGATCGTTTTTGGGGGGGAGGAAAGTCTCTGTATTTCAACTAAAATCATTTTACAAAACACAAATGAGTCACAGCACCCCAACAAAGCACACACATAATTTATAACCACAAAAAAACACACACAAACTCCAAACAGCCTAAATTTCAAACCTACAGAGCACAGAACCAGACATCCAACACGGGCTGGGACTGAGGCAACAGATCAAAACCGACAAAAGAACAACAGAAGAAATGACGTCAACAGAAATACCAGCCGCTTCACTAAACAATGTACTGGGATTACATTTCACTGGAATTGTACCTTGTACGATTTCATGTGACAAATAAAATTGATTGACTTGACAAACTAAAATAATGTGTTAAGTGTACAATATACAATTTTGCAAAGCAATTACATAGCCAAATAAGCACAGAACCATACAGCTAAAAGCAAATGATTGCCATCACTAACACATACTATAAGTTCTTAAGGTTACCTTTGCACTGCAGGGGCTGCAGACAGATCTGTAAGAGAAACAAGTAGGAATCAATACACCTGTGTTCCTGAATGTGAAACGGATAAGAAGTAAGATGTTTCCTAGCTTGTATCATAAAATGACCATGATAAAATGGCAGGGGTTAACTGGGCTGTTGATCATTTCCACTAATAATAATTAGCTTCACTATTAAAATAGTTACAATAATGCCTTGTTGTGATTTCAGGCCACCATAGCTTAAAGGGTAACTACTGTTTTTTTTTTCATCCTGGACCCTATTTTCCTATGTGTTGTGTCTAAGTGACTGATGGGAACAACAATCTTTAAAATTAGCCCAGTATTAAGAGTGAACGCTGTAACCGACAGCCACAGACCGGGCTGCAATGTAACCCGATGGGGCAAATGTGCATTGTCAGTTTGGTCCACTAAAAGTTCTGTTTTTGCTGCTGACAGACTCATATTATTACTGTAAGTGTCTGACAACATTATGGAAAGGATCCCTACAGAGACAGACCTTTAAAACCTCTTTAAGACCTTTTTGTTTAACCAGAAACAGATCTGAGGTCACTAATGCTAAACCCACCAGACTCCATTTAAAAAAACAATACTTTTAGCGTGTATAGAGCCAGCATATTTTAACATGTGTATTCCTGGACCAATGTCAAAAATTGTTGTTCCCATCAGTCACTTAGACACAAAACAGACATTTGATTTTTACTTTTGACCCCAGTATTACCTAAAATCTTGGCTATGGCCCTGGAACAAACATCACGTAGCATTTAAAGTGTAGATTAAACATTTCAAGAATCCTTAACAGGTGATTGAAGATGAAGTTTTCTCTGATACCTTTTACACAGTAAGCAGGTAGATGGCCATGAGAAGAGAGGGAATTTTACTTTGCAGCAGCAGCAAACCTGAACACACACACACACACACACACACACACACACACACACACACACACACACACACACACACACACACACACACACACACACACACACACACACACACACACACACACACACACACACACACACACACACACACACAATTGAGTCAATTTACTGTACACAGTACTGTCACACAGTGACAAATAGCAACAAGAGAAGTTCCACTCCGTTACCCTGCCTCTCTTCAGGTTACTGTAGAGCTCTTTGCTCTGAAGAAACTTCTCCATCTCTGCTTTGACTAGCACTCTGCGCACGTTGATGACCTCATCCACTGTCAACGCGAGACTCTCCACAGGGTGGCTGAACTCCTCCTGAACACAGCCGACAGCAGAAGAAGAGAGGAGATCCGTCAATCAGTCCACTCAATAGTTCACTCTATAGTGAGCAGTAGATTGATAGATTTCAAATAACAGTTATGTGACACTTTGAAATCTCAAAAGGCAAAACATTGCAAAAACAAGTCTCTATGTTATGAACACTACTTTATTTGTTCCACCGTAAGCGTTTTTGAGGACATTCTATCCTGCACTACATCTATATATTTTTTTTTTGTTGGCATTTTGGCCTCTAATTGATAGGACCGCTGTAGCCAGGAAAGGGGGAGAGAGAGAGTGCCCCCTGCACTGCATATATTTAACACAGAATTTCGACAGTTAAGAAATGGATAGCAATAATTAGTGACTTCATAAACACATGGCTGCAGAAATGAATGCTGATGTTTCTCTGTGTCTGCTAGATTGTTAACTTAACCATAACAAGTGTATAAGGTGATCATTTGTCACTGTTGTTGTTAACATGCTTATTCAAAAACACATTTTTCTCATACTGTCTGTCTGAATATACCTATATTAATCATCTGTCTCTTTAAGGCCCCAACCCGAAAAACCACAGCCTGCTCCGATTGGTCAGCGTTTCCGGGTCTTTAATATCTGCGCTCTCTGAACCGTCATTGCAGCCGAGGAATGACTGTAACACTGTAACGGCACTGTAGCTGCACTTTCTACCTAGGGCTGGGCAATATATTGATATCATATCAATATATGAGACTAGATATCGTCTTAGATTTTGGATATAGTAATATCCTAATATGGCATAAGTCCTATCTTTTCCTGGTTTTAAAGGCTGCATTACAGTAAAGTGAAGTCATTTTCTGAACTTACCAGACCGTTCTAGCTGTTCTATTATTTGCATTTACCCACTTAGTCATTATATCCACATAACTGATGATTATTTATCAAAAAGCTCATTGTGTTAATATTTTGTGAAAGCACCAATAGTCAACCCTACAATATCTCCGCAATATCGACATTTGTCAAACGTATCGTGATATTTTTCCATATCGCCTAGTCCTATTTCTATCTATATACGGTATATTTTATAGTTATGACATCACAACCGTACACAAGTCCTGACGGCTCGTTTAAAGGCACCATTTCTGAATACAAGCTGTGGGCATTTGTCTGTGGTTTGGGCGTTTTAATACTTCGCCGTATTTATATATCACCTTGACCTGCTATATAATCGAAGACATGGGAATCTCAGTTTTTACAATATGGGACCATTAATGACTCAGTAATAGAAGCAAAGGACTGTGATTCCAACTCACCATCCACTGGTGCTCGTCTCCAGCTCTGGAGGCAGACGCCGCCTCTGATCCCTCTGTGGTCTCGTCCACTGAACTCAAAGACAGGCGGGCCGGTGAGGGCGGCACCCAGCCGTGAACTGGGAGAGAGGCTGGGGTGGGGGGATGGATGAAAAGTGAAAGAGACAGAGTGGAAATAATGAGAGTTTGACAGGGGGAACTAAAGACGACCAGATCAAATGGGGACACAAATCCCAGTCTAACAAGTCCATGAATTACAGATCAGCCTCTTTCACTCTGCTCCGTCTCAGATCTCAGCCTGTCGGAGTGCTTGACAATGGACTCTACCACTGTCATGTATTATTCATCGGACTTCAGTGGAGTGATTCAGCCCATGCTGCTACATCTGTAACGTAGATCCCAGTGAGAGGTGTGCTTAGCCGCTGGTCTATAAAAGAGGAGCTCAGGAGAGGCTCAATTAACTGATGGCAGGAGGGGGTTAAAAGTAGACCACACACAGCTGGAACTGGGTGCCTCTTCGATCCCTGCAAATGGAAGGCGTCAATTTGGCTCTAATGGAAAGTAAACAGGCAGCGAGGAAGGCCGGTAAACATCAGCAGTACATATAATTTGGATCAGCTGACAGTGACAGCCGGGGCTTACAGGCTTTACGTCCTCACATTGGCTTAAGGCTGGAGAGTCCCCTGTTGGCAGAGCCAAGTTACTACATAATACATTATTCTTATTAGGGCTGCACAATGTCGTTTTTTTATCGTCATCGCGGTATCAACTGGCACAGTAAACACATCGCAAAAGACACTCGGAGATGTTAGTTGAAAGAAAATATCCGTAGAAAACTGCACTTTAAAATGTAACAGTCCCTTTTTTATTGGCACCTTTCATATTTAATTCAATGTTCAATTTGTTCAATAACAGAATGTTGTAAATTATTTCCCTTCAATTGTTTTAAATTTAACAAGCAATGTTAGCAATTTTAGCAGAACACTGAAGCAGCAGAAATGCAGAAGTGAGTACATTTGCATATCTGTTTATTTATTGCAAGTAATACCGTTAACGCTATATTCAACAGCGTTATCGCATATTTTCCTCACATCGTGCAGCCCTAATTCTTATTGTCTAAGGCTTGTGGCAGGCAGCTTGGCTTTCAGCCATTTAGAGACCGAGAATGGATTCAGATCAAGTTTTTTCAAACAATTACCTCTGGATATGGACGATCAGGCTGCTAATGCACGAAACACGGCCATCAAAACGGATAACATCCTCCCTGTGGCTTACGTGCAACACACAATTCAAAGCCATTAGCTTCTCCCATCCTTCACTCAGTTAGACTTTATCAGCACAATTTTTTATATTGGATTAGAATCCATCACAACAGCTTCGTAAGGCAGATGTAATACCGGGCAACTCCGTGTCAGCAAGGGCTGTCAGGACTTCAGCACGATGAGCTGACACGTTATTCAGCTCTTATTTCGGTGAGGTAACAGTAATTTAATGAGGTTAGTGCTTGAGGTATAACTGAGGATAGATTGGAGGCAGTGGGAACAGGAGGTTTCCACAAAAAGTGAATCATTTTATTGCCTCTTTGTTTGGAATAAAAGCTTTAAAAACATTTTACTTTCAATTGAATAGATATTCTATAGTTACAAGTGGTATGGAAAGAATAGAAGGTTTGTCATGACTTCTAGTTAATGCACGACTGCTCTCCTTTCAGGCCTGAAGGCAGAGGAGCTGGGAACTTTAAAAAGGGTGTGAGGCTAATATATCGATGATCTTAATGCACTCAGATAAACTGTTTGTGGGCGCTTGGGTTTAATGTCAGTTTATGACTAAACTATTTGTAAAATCAAAATCCCCACAGACTGTACTGTAGTAGAACTGGCACTGTGTCTCCTTCTGTGGAAGGAAAATGAAAACAGCATCAAGTGTGAATCATCTGCCACAGAGGGCCAAGAGTCTGCAGCAAACACTGCAGCAGATGATCTTTCTTTCAGCCAAAAAGGAGAATCTAACCAATTAAAAAGGACTGCAGCAATAGGTAGATGGGATTAAAAGGGATAGTTCGGTGTTCAGTGTTTTAGGGTTGTATGAAGCTACTTCTCCATAGTCAGTGTGTTAGCTACAGTAGATGGCGGTCGGCTCACCCCCATTTTGGACAAGCAGGCAGGAGTTCTGACACCGAAGCTAAGCAATGTACTGCTGTGGATGGGGGCAGCAGCTAGACCGATTTTAGACACAAAAAACACTATATCAGTGTATGCTATATTTAGAATATTTTCACCACTTCACCTTGCTGTCAGACAGACCCTTCCCTTTGGCAATACATTTTCCCATATTCCTACACATAAGCAAAACTGTGCAATGCACTGCGGTTAATGGAAGAGACAGCAAATAAAAAAACAGTGATTATAACAGCGACGACTAAATCCCATAAACTTTGGACACAAGGATATTATGAGCCAGAGCATACAGGAAGAACTTCTGCAGGGGAAGACTCAATGTGTGTAGGAATACGAAAATTCTGCGGTTGACAAAATGTAGTGTCAAAAGGGCTGTCTGACAGCAAAGTAAAGCACCGACTGTAGGTGCCTCCAAACTGATATAGATTTTTTTAGGCGTCTGAAATCTGTCTAGCTACTGCCCCTGTCCACAGCAGTACATTGCTTAGCTTCTGTGCCTGTTTCTCCAAACTGGGGGCGTGCCAACCGCCATCTACTGTAGCTAACACACTAGTCTATATCCACGATGTTCCACTTCCGGGATTGCGCCGGTGCCGCTGAAAATTCTGTCCGATGTCCGTCCCCTTCCTCTGTCTTTGTGTTGGCGTTCTAACCTCTGGTGGATTTCTGAGGACTATGGTTAACTGCTCCTCAGATCTCTGCAGGGTAAATCCAGACAGCTAGCTAGACTATCTGTCCAATCTGAGTTTTCTGTTGCACGACTAAAACTACTTTTGAACGGACACGTTCCACCAAAACAAGTTCCTTCCTGAGACTATTTAGCAGAGGCACTGCGGCTCTGTCTGGAGCTTAGCACCGCCCAAGACGATTGTGATTGGTTTAAAGAAATGCCAATAAACCAGAGCATGTTTTACTCCCATCCTGGAATGCTGTGTGGACTAGCCAGACCCTCCTGCGCAGCGCTGTGGAGGAAGGTCTGGCAATGCGAGACTACTGATACACTGACTATAGAGAAGTACTTGTGTGGTACACAACCACACTTAAAAAGATCCAAACTATCCCTTTAACTAACTATGTGCTCAAAGCCTGGTTTAGAATACCTGTAAAAGAAACAGAAGTGAAGATGTACAGTAGGAAAGTACTGTAGGAGAGCACAGGTGTTACCTTGTATTACACTGGCTCTGCTATAATCAAGTGTCCCAGTAAAGCATGGCAGTATGACATTTGGTAGAAAGTTAGGCCATGAGCAAACTGGAACAACTGATATGTTTTTAGTTGCAATAGTGCCCTCATGTGTTCATTTATGATGAACTTTATATATACATTTTTACTCACAACTCTTTAAGTAAAATTATTTTTCTTGGAATATTTGGGCCCTTTTATCACACACCCTATTTGCAAGATGAAAAACCTTAATGCGCCTCCTCAATGCATAAAGTGATGGCATTTCTATCAACTTCAATAATGTTGGGGAAACAATTAACAAAAGTAGAATTTTAATTTTAAAATTACAGTATCCAGAATGTCAACTGCATTTTCTGTTCATGTTTCTCATTGGTTTTAGGTGTCACGGTTTCTGCAGGTTTCACCAAGTCAAATTTAAGACTTATATAAGACCTTTTTAAGACCATTATGAATTAAATTTAAGACCTATATTGCGACATAAAAAAAAAGTCTGATGTCAGAGTGTGGTATTTAGGGTGACTCACTCATGATATATTATAAAAGGTTGTGTCCACATTTAACATCTGACTGTTATGGTGGTTGTCAAATGGAAGATGATGATTTAATGTATGTTTGTGTTGTTGTCTCCCTTTTTTGTTAGTCTGACTGTGTTTGTATGGTTGGCGATTGTCTGAGTTAAGTTTTTTTATTATGTACCATTTTATTTTATTTTAAATGCAACACCGGGCGTGTTACCTGTTTAAAATTGAAAGAAAGGGTGACTCACTCATTGGTCATTAGCGGGGGGCCCTTGAAAATGAGATGACACATCTGAAGGGGTTTATCCTGATTTAATTAAATACTAAACTTGAAAATTATTCCCAGGGTCAATGATTCTCTATGGAAATCCAGATTAACGTTTTCGAAAATAACTTTTTGAATTTTGAGCCTCTGTAGGAGGTATACACACTGTAGTAGTTTTTTTCAAAAGGTTTCCACTATTGATGTCTGGTTTAAACTCTTGAGACAAAAACCAATATCGAATGAATGTGTGAAGTAATTAAACTCCATTATTATTACTCCATTCATTTTGCTGATATTCCTTATTTGGAATGCTGGAATCCTCTAAATTCTGTGATAGTGAAGAAATTCCATGACCAGCTTTGATCTAAAAACGAGTGCCCTGTAAAAAAAGAGAGGGTATTTTGTCCGTATATTGCTCTATATAGAAGAAACCATTCATAAAGGTGACAGATCCACACGGAGTGCAGCAAGAGGCAAAGGCACTGTCCCGTTAAGGAAAAGTGCATTTAGTCAAACAGCTTTTTTAGTTAGGGCTACTTGTGGGTGGAAAACCCTAAAACCTGCTGCCATCTTGTCTCTCCTGACCTGCCTCTGTGTTTTTTGTGCTCTGCCATTGAGTGAGTGAGTGAGTGAGCGAGTGAGTGAGCAAGTGAGTGAGTGAGTGAGTGTTATCTGGCCTTACAGTTCAGTTGAGTGTATGTGTGTATGTGCTAGTGTTAATCTTACCCAACTGTTCTTGTTTTTATGTTGCTGTCTTTTAGCATTAGCCTAATCAACTTGTATTGTATAGGGCAAAATCTGTATATATTATTGATAGCTTAATCATTTTATCTCACTTTAGGGTGACCTCTTACCACCAGGCCTCCAGGTTAATTCTGGCAGATTTTACTTTTATGTATTGTTAGTGTGCATTGCCCCTGATTATAAACCTGAAAATAAAATAAATAAACTGAAGTATAAACCAAGGATAGTCAGTCTCCATTTACACACACTGACCTCTGTGGTTAGGAGGCGGCCCGGCGCCGCTCAGCGTCCTGGACCGAGGCCTCTCCCCCCTCAGCCTGACCCCTCCGCCCAGCTGGGCCGACTCAGAGAGCGAAGGAAGCATCTCGGCACGGAGGAAGGCCAGGTCGTGCTCTGAGAAGGAGCGATCTCTTTTCAGAGGGGTGGGGGAGCTCTCCGCCCTCCTCAGCTCCCCGCTGTCTGGGGACTCCTCTTCCTGCAAGGAGGGGGATGCAGGGGGCAGATGCAGTAAAAGTAAGGCAGGGGGCAACATTAGCAGGGGTTAGATGTGAAGGAGGAACATGAATAAAAGGTAAAGTGAAGGACAGAAGGTGACAGGATAAAGAATGTGCTGCAAATGGAGAATTGTAGTATTGTAGTAGAGTATTGTTAGGCTACATTTACATTACTACGTTTTGGTTTTTAAGCCAAAAGTGATCTCTGTGTACCAAGTGTTTTTAGCTCCAGTAGAAGAGCTAATCTAGACCCAATCAGGAGGAGAAATGTTGGCTTCAGTGTCGGTGTTGCCAAAGGTCTCCGTTTGCGGCCGTTGAGACTGAAACACAACCCCGCAGATTCCAAACCAAAACGGGTCAGAAGTGTTTCCTAATGTCTCCGGTTTAGGGGCTGTGTGAATGGGAGGTGTAAACGTAGCAAAAGATATTAGTTTTTAAATCAAACCGTAGCCTGTTTTGAATTAACCTAACAAACTAAACCAGGATTAAACTTCCATAGAGCTGATGCAGAGCAGATCTCAAAGATCCACACAATGCATTTGGCTGAGTAACGCTGGATTGTAACATAAGTTTTTGTTCCTTTACAAGAAAGTCCACAGGGTGCCTTTAAGTCAGACTTATTTTAGCCCTCTTTATGAAACAATATCCTGAAAACAAGCCTGGTTTAACTGGTAATCTTGGTTTATGAAACACTCAAAACTCAAAACTTTCAGTCTTCCTTAAAGTTTGATCAAAGGGGCGACACAATATGTGAGATTTCTAGCTCACATATTGTAGTAACTTGGCTCTGCCAACGGGACTCTCCAGCCTTAACCCAATGTGAGGACGTAAAGCCTGTAAGCCCCGGCTGTCACTAGCAGCCGATCCAACTGATATGTACTGCTAATGTTTACTGGCCTTCCCGGCCTTCCTCGCTGCCGGTTTACTTTCCATTAGAGCCAAATTGACACCTTCCATGTCATGGAGATTTCATAGATTGACCACAAAAATAGCAATTTTCCTAACTTCATAAAGTCAAGGTCTGCTTAGATTGCTAAACTAAGACTTTAGTTCAGCAATCTTTTTGCCTCAGCAGCCTCAAAACCACACAGCCTCAAAATCCCAATCAGCTTGGCAAATACAGAAATGCAAAGAAAAAAGTCAGTATTACTCTAGCACTGTAAATAGTCAAGGGATCATTTTACACCCTAAAATAATTTTCCTGTCCAAATAAAAAGGGGATCTAAAAAGATGGGGATCGAAAATCCAATATTTAGCAGCTGCTCCTTCAAGAACTATTTGCAGAATTTAAACTCCAATCTGCTGTGGCTCATTTGGGCCCGGGAGGATATTTATTAACCCCTTAAAATCCCGCCCCCTTTTTCTAAAGGGACAGGGGATGTTTAGGGGCTGATAGCAGGTAAACAGTAGATTCCACATAGGAGTGGTACTCAGCATTTGAAAGCTGGGAACCTGGGGGTTACTCAGCTCAGCAGTCTAGTCACACATCAGAAATAAATATTAACACAGTTGATTGATTAATGAATGAATGAATTAATGAATGAATGAATGAATGAATGAATTAATTGGGATGGAACGATACACTCAACTTACAATTTTAAGTTCACGATACGATTTCCTCACAAAGAATGAAATGACTGAAAAATATTCCTTTATATAAACTTTGCAAAACAGCAGATGTGTCCTCTTATCAAAAAGGCAACTGAAATAGTATTCTATCTTAAATAAAATAAATACATAATAAAAATTAAATAAAAAGTCTTTTTTATTGCTAAGGCCATAGTATAGTTAAATTTAACATGATTTATTTAAAATGTAATAATAACATAACTTTCGTAATAATAACTAATAACCATCCCATGGGCCCACCACCTGTGGGAGAAACCGCTGGGGTCGGGTGCGCTGCCACATGGGTGGTGGTGACGGTCAGGGGCCACGACGGACCAGATCCAGGCGGCAGAGGCTGGCTCTGGGGACGTAGAATGTCACCTCTCTGTGGGGGAAGGAGCCGGAACTTGTGCGGGAGGTGGAGCGCTACCAATTAGATCTGGTGGGGCTTACCTCTACGCACAGTCTCGGTTCTGGAACCATACTCCTGGATAGGGGTTGGACTCTTTTCTTCTCCGGAGTTGCCCAGGGTGTGAGGTGCCGGGCAGGTGTGGGGATACTCACAAACCCCCGGCTGAGCGCCGCTACGTTGGAGTTCACCCCGTTGGACGAGAGGGTCGCCTCCCTACGCCTGCGGGTTGTGGGGGGGGAAACTCTGACTCTTGTTTGTGCATATGCACCAAACAAGAGTTCGGAGTATTCGGCCTTCTTGGAGACCTTGAATGGAGTCCTGTATGGGGCTCCAGTGGGGGGACTCCATAGTTCTGCTGGGGGACTTCAACGTATGTGGGCAATGATGGAGATACATGGAGAGGCGTGATTGGGAGGCATGGCCTCCCTGATCTAAACCAGAGTGGTTGTCTGTTGTTGGACTTCTGTGCTAGTCATGGATTGTCTATAACGAACACCATGTTCGAACATAGGGATGCTCATAAGTGTACCTGGTAACAGAGCACCCTAGGCCGAAGGTCAATGATCGATTTTATAATCGTTTCATCTGATCTGAGGCCGTATGTTTTGGACACTCGGTTGAAGAGAGGGGCGGAGCTGTCAACCAATCACCATCTGGTGGTGAGTTGGGTCAGGGGGTGGGGGAAGACTCTGGATAGACCTGGTAAGCCCAAACGGGTAGTGCGGGTAAATTAGGAACATCTGGAAGAGGGCCCCTCTCCGGTAGAGCTTTTCGTGCATCCCTGTGGAGGCTGGGGGCATTGAACCTGAGTGGAAAATGTTCAAAGTTTCCATTGCTGAAGCTGTGGCGGGGAGCTGTGGTCTTGAGGGAGGTGCCTCAAGGGGCGGTAACCCTTGAACACCGTGGTGGACACCGGTGGTCAGGGATGCCATCTGACTGAAGAAGGGGTCTTTCTGGGATAGGTTATCCCAGAGGACTCCGGAGGCAGTTGCAAGGTACCAAAGGGCCCAAAAGGCTGCAGCCTCTGCCGTGAAAGAGACAAAGCAGCGGGTGTGGGAGAAGTTCGGAGAAGACATGGAGAAGGACTTTCGGTCGGCACCAAGGTGCTTCTGGAAAACCGTTCGCCACCGCAGGAGGGGGAAGCAGGGAACCATCCAAGCTGTGTACAGTAAGGATGGGACGCTGTTGACCTCAACTGAGGAGGTAATAGGGCGGTGGAAGGAGCACTTTGAGGAACTCCTAAATCCAGCTAATACACCCTCTATGGTAGAGGCAGAGCTGGAGGATGATGGGGGATTGTCGTCAATTTCCCTGGTGGAAGTCGCTGAGGTAGTCAAACAACTCCACAGTGGCAAAGCCCCAGGGATTGATGAGCTCCGTCCGGAAATGCTTAAAGCTCTGGGTGTGGAGGGGTTGTCTTGGTTGACACGCCTCTTCAACATTGCGTGGAAGTCTTGGACGGTGCCTAAAGGAGTGGCAGACCGGGGTGGTGGTTCCGCGGTTCAAAAAGGGGGAACAGAGGGTGTGTGCCAATTACAGGGGTATCACACTTGTCAGCCTCCCCGGTAAAGTCTACTCCAAGGTGCTGGAAAAGAGGGTTCGGCCGATAGTTGAACCTTGGGTTGAAGAGGAACAATGCAGATTCCGTCCTGGTCGTGGAACAGTGGATCAGATCTTCACTCTTGCAAGGATCCTGGAGAGAGCCTGGGAGTATGCCCAACCGGTCTACATGTGCTTTGTGGATCTGGAGAAGGCGTATGACCGGGTCCCCCGGGAGATACTGTGGGAGGTACTGCGGGAGTATGGGGTGAGGGGGTCCCTTCTCAGGGCCATCCAATCTCTGTACGACCAAAGCGAGAGCTGTGTCCGGGTTCTCGGCAGTAAGTCGGACTCATTTCAGGTGAGGGTTGGCCTCAGCCAGGGCTGCGCTTTGTCACCAATCCTGTTTGTAGTTGTTATGGACAGGATAACAAGGCATAGTCGGGGTGGGGAGGGGTTGCAGTTCGGTGGGCTGGGGATCTCATCGCTGCTTTTTGCAGATGTGGTCCTGATGGCATCATCGGCCTGTGACCTTCAGCACTCACTGGATCGGTTCGCAGCCGAGTGTGAAGTGGCTGGGATGAGGGTCAGCACCTCTAAATCTGAGGCCATGGTTCTCAGCAGGAAACCGATGAAATGCCTTCTCCAGGTAGGGAATGAGTCCTTACTCCAAGTGAAGGAGTTCAAGTACCTTGGGGTCTTGTTCGCAAGTGAGGGGACAATGGAGCAGGAGATTGGTCGGAGAATCGGCGCAGCGGCTGCGGTATTACATTCAATTTATCGCACCGTTGTGACGAAAAGAGAGCTGAGCCAGAAGGCAAACTCTCAATCTACCGGTCAGTTTCCGAAATTGGTTTCCTCAAGAGGGTGGCTAGCGTCTCCCTTAGAGATAGGGTGAGAAGCACAGTCATCCGTGAGGAGCTCAGAGTAGAGCCGCTGCTCCTTCGCGTCGAAAGGAGCCGAATGAGGTGGTTCGGGCATCTGGTAAGGATGCCCCCTGGGAGCCTCCCTAGGGAGGTGTTCCAGGCACGTCAGCTGGGAGGAGGCCTCGAGGAAGACCCAGGACTAGGTGGAGGGATTATATTTCCAACCTGGCCTGGGAACGCCTCGGCATCCCCCAGTCAGAGCTGGTTAATGTGGCTCGGGAAAGGGAAGTTTGGGGTCCCCTGCTGGAGCTGCTACCCCCGCAACCAGATACCGGATAAGCAGACGAAGATGGATGGATGAATAACTTAACAATAACTTTTCATTAAACCACAGTTTGTGATGATGTCATGCCCACTGATGTCTCATAAGTTGTTGCAGCACGTTTCGGTTAACACCATTTGTTACACAGATTTGGTGCAGCACTAACTATTTTTGATCACTCGAGAATCGATAACAAAATTGTCAAAAATACCACATTAAGACACTAAGACTTTGAGGAACACCATAGAAAAAAGCCATGCTGTGATTTGGTTTTTAAAAAAAAACAAGAATTGAGTTTTTCGGCAATTTGATAGGGAGAACTTCTGTTCTGGAAACTGCTGAGAAAGATGGTCAATAAACCAAGGAGAGCCATACCTCCTCTGAAAGTCCTCGGTCTCTAGTTTGTGGTTGTAAAGTGTCACGAGGACGAGATTACCCCTGAGGTCAAAACAGGTCATCTAATGGTGAGGTCAGGTTTCAGAAAATGGTCTCACTTAATTGAAATTGCTACAACGGGGACTTACAGCATCACACACACAAGAGCCTCAGCTTTCCAGTCCCAGACCCCACTATGCAGAAATATTTTAATATGCCATTTTAGAACAGGTGGAAATAAATGTATACTGCTTAAGAAAAACTGCATGGCTATTGCCCAAACTGTGGGTACTCATAGATCCCCTTTTCATTCAGATATTTTGAGGTAATAGGTCAAGGGTAGTAGCAGTTTTTGGCACGGACCAATGTCATGATACATGGAGGGTGGCACGGGCACTTAAAAAAAAAATCCCTCTGCTCCGTGAAACACAGAAGCTGTTTGAGAAGGGGAAAGGACACTGATGAGAACTAAAAGTAGGCTAGATAGCAGAAGTTCACGAAATGTCTTCAAAGGAATGAAATGTTGATAATAAAGAACAGTGATTTAATACTGATAAAGGGATGATGCACTCCCAGGCCGGTGGGCAGTTGGATCCGCGCTCCCTGACACCCTGTGATGCCATCCAGCTCTGCGGCTCGACGTGCTATTTAGGTTTCACGAGGAGTAGTGCATGCGGCCGCGGGCCGTGAGAGTCTGTGTGTGTGTGTGTGTGTGTGTGTGTGTGTGTGTGTGTGTGTGTGTGTGTGTGTGTGTGTGTGTGTGTGTGTGTCTCAGTGTGAGCGCCTGTCCTACCAAAGCAGAGAATTAGCTCCACACATAGTTCATTATAGGCTTAGTCTTAAATATATTTGGAATAGCCTTTGAAATTTTACATGAAAAAAAAGTTACTCTCAGATGTGTCCAGTATGGGACATCACATAGCATTACTGTATGTGCTGGGGTACATTTTCACATAATTTATATACAAGTGGACACCTGAGTATTATCCCCATATTGATATAAATACACCCAAAACATGCTTTTAGGGATATTGTAGTCAAATATATTGATTGTGATGTCATAATGCAGCAACATAGTAATCTGTATTTTATGTCTTTAAAAAACTACTAATCGATTAAAAGGTTAAGTCTGGTGATAGTCTGTATTTTTTAAATCAATAAATCCCATTAAAGACCCAAACCACAGCCTGATAAATCTTCCTCCAAAAACACATCAATGAGCAGCATGTTGTTAGGAAGTGATTAGCTAGTAGTACACAGGTCATACTGTACATACTACAGGTAGCTACAGAGCATGTAAATAACGTAAGTCAAGGTGCATTCATATACAACAAATTGTTTTAAGACTGACTTGAAAAATTAAAAATTGATTCTTTTTTGAAGGGGGTCTCGCCCAGGGTGTAATTCAATTTAGAACCGCCACTGGTCAAGGGACCCCTTTGAAAATGGTTAAGCTACTTTTCCCCTCTAAAGAAGATTTCCCATGTTGTTGAGTCTTTGTGCAAAAGAGAAAAGGATCATCTCAATCATTGTTTCACTTTCCATCCTCTGTATCATCATGCAACTGCGCAGAGGCATCTTAACCCACTTAAGCTGGGAAACAAAGTACGTGCAACTGTGAAAAACAGCAGTGATCCCTATAAGTGACGGCAACTCAAGCTGTGTTGGAAACCGTTCTCTATCACGGAAATAGTTCCCTGTATAGTGCGTTTGCCATTTTTAGTGGTGTTCCAATTTTCCGCGGTTAATTTAATTTACTATAGAGTCCACTATAAAATACCCAGATGCACAGCTAATTTGAGTGTACATACGATGTAGCCTACATTTTACTCCCGTATCCCACAATGCAACGCGGCTGCGTTTTCCCGTAGGAGAAGAAGAAGCAGAAGTCACTGCGAAAACTGTACTGCTGGGAACGCCTGCCTCCAAAACACAAATATCCGGCGCATTTACTGACACAATGTTTTCAGTGTCCCAAATCTGATTTGGTCGTTCCCGATGTAGTTCACTATTTAATAAACATTATATAGGGAATAGCAAATGAGTAAATGAGGGAATGGTTTCAAACACAGCTAATGATTCCAACATCCACCCCTAAACAAGCTGATGCTTGGCCTCACCTCAGATATGTTCATCTCCTCCATCTCGGCCAGAGTCGGAGCCTTGAGCAGGATGCGAGGGCGGGACGGCGGCCGAGGCCCGGGCTCGGACACGGACAGGTCGATGCATGAAGTAGATTTACATTTACAAGGACAAGTCTGAGCCAGGCAGGGCAGAGATCCAAACGCTGAGGGAGAAGGAACCAAAACACACTGTCAGGGAGCAAATAACAGTGAGATCAGAGGGCAGTCATTCTGAGATGTACCCTGTGTAGCATTTTGGGCATCAATAACTCATTACCACACTCATTTTCAGACATTAGTATAATTAATGTAAACCAACAATGTTGGAAGAGCTATGTTGCAGTCCCTGTATAGCTTTTCCACTGCATTTAATGTTGCTCTGTGTCTAATCTCCGTTTAAACTAACACGCCCAAACCTCATATCTCATCAACATTTTGGTATACTGGGCATGTGCGTGCTGGGGTAAAAAGGAGGCAGCATGCAAACTCCCAGTATACTGCTTTTAAAGACGACACACTGTACGTTTAATTTCAAATGACAGAAAGTACATTTGCACATCTTAAAAGTACAAATACATTTACTAAGTAATTCTTGTTTTAGTTTTTACGACCAACTACAAAACAACTGAATTCAGTGCATTCTTCATGCATTCTGCACTCAGCCCATTCAGTCTCTTTTTTTCTTAAGCTAAACAACTTTTATGTTTCTGTATTTATTGTTTATTTCCTATTTATGTGTAACATGTTTGTTTGTGTATGTATGCACCATTCACAAAAGTAAATTCCACGTAGGTGTAACTTACTGTGGCAATAAACCCTTTTCTGACTCTGATCAGCAAGTATGAGGCTTACTAAAAAGGGTTGAACTGAAGGGACAGTCCCTCTAAGTCACTGTGTTGTTTAGGTGGTGTGTTGTGTCACTCCTTTATCAGTGACCCACACACCGAACTACACTGACCTTGATCTGTAAATAGCTGGTCAATGTTTATGAAATTCAATGCCACCTACACATGCACTGAAGCTCAAAATGGAAAAATACTTGTTACACACCACAGCTTACAGAATTGTATGCAGTGTGTAGTGTGTGTACTGTAGTGTGTCCCTCATAGTTTACAGTACAGAATGTACAGACTACAGTTCAGCCCTGAAGTCATTGGTTCCGTACATACATACAAAATATGTATACTATCGTTCCAACATACTTTTGTGTATATAAACAGTAGTGTGCATCTTTTCAGACGCACTAAGCTGTAATTTTCAACATCACTTCCTGAGAGCCTCCTTGCCATTGGAGACGTGTAACCATGGTAACCCATGCCAACATGCACTCTAGCGGCATAGCCAGATAATGCTTCAATTACTGAAAAAGGTAAACAACTTGACCAACAGTTTTTGAATTATGTAGAAAAGTAAATTAGAACGTTGTTGACATTAGAGAGCTGGATTGGCTGCTGTCTGTCTGTCCGTTTCGATCGTTGTGGTTACTACTGCATTGCATTTTGGGATACTTTTGCCGGCGTAGTGTCCAGTATTGCATACTGTAATATTTTACCGGAAATAGTAAGCAATTCACGTACTATTGGTTTCATACTAAGATTCTGGACTTACTAAATCTTAACACTGTTTTAGCTACCAACTAGCATGTTAGTATGGAATTTTGGACGCAGCCCATTATTTGGCATTTTGGGTACTCCATTCACCTTCAGTATACCATTTACTTTCTCAATAACACAGCACAGAGCATAGTTACACTGAAAGTCATGCAATGACTTTCAACAGGCAAACCACAGCCACCAGATCTCATATTTTACTTCACTTAATATCACCATTATGCTTCTCCCCAAAAACCATCCAATTTTTTTAAGGTTTGACAAATGCATACAGCCAATATGAGACCGGTTTAATTATTAAGTACTTCTGTGTCTGTCTGGTGGAAACAAAACAGGGTCTGCTTTTGGTTCTGCATAGCACCACATGTCAATTGGAAACATTTACTTTAATCCAAATCACATAAAATGTTGTCTTTAATGATATAATATGTATTACATTTAGCATTAAAATGTCTAAAAATTACTATACCTATGCTTTAGTAACGTATTTATTTACATTATCCCAAAAGTTTCCAACAATGAGACACAACACAGAGCGTGTCATTTGGTTCCCTGTCAATGGCGTCATATAACCTTTGACCCCTCTAGTTGCACTAACTTTTGTCAAAAGCTGGGGATGTTTTTTGATCATGCACAACAAAACAAAACATGCATTAAATTACCATGGATATAGTGCCAATCGTCCAGCCATGCCAAAACACTTATTTATGAACCTCAATATCCAATGGAAAATAATCTCTGAATGAAACAGCACAAAGCGGTGTCAACTTAAAACAGAGCTTTCAGGCCGGAGATATACTTTTACCCTGGAAACGCTCGTTGTCTCCTCAGGAGTGTCTGCCGCTCAGATTTTATTGTTCTATGGCACTATAGATTGTTCATGTAACAGCGCTTTATTTAGTTTCAAATACTTTTATTTTAGGTATATAATTAATATATGGTCTATTAATATATACTATTGGTGAAGTAGATGATCACTTTGAGAGGGGGGGGGGGGGAATACAAATAATTGAGTAGATGCAGGGAAATGTAGACCAGAAAGCACATCACACACGCAAGCACCGCAAAGCAAGGTGAATGATTGTGCCCTTACGTCTGGAACTGGGCAGGACCACGGGCCGGAGCTTTCTCTCCTGCTTGATCTCGGCCAGGACCCGGTCATGGAGGCACTGCTGCTGCGGCGGAGGAGGGGGGAGGCTGCGCTCTGAAACCTAATGAGGAGAAACAATTACAACATATCCATACTTCTGGGAAACCTAAAAGACATGACTAAGAAAAAAAATATAGGGTTTTGCTTCTCTTGGTGCTGTCAAGGCCAAAATATATACAAGCATGTGTGTTTGCATTTTTTGAAATATGTTAGGTCCATATGTGTTTGTGTTATGTGGTGAATGTGAAAATGAACTGCTACCTCCTCTGTCAGCTCTAGCCACTGAAAAGAAATAAGAGGAGAAATCAGACCAATTACAAAAGCTGGTCAGTCTGACGTGGTGTTGCTGAGCTCATTACTATTCATGAGCTCGCCCAGTTGCGCTGGGTAAGGAATGCTGATAGCCAGACTCTCATTGGCTAGCTGTAAGCCAATCAAAGTCAAGCAGCTTAGCTCGTTGAATATTTATGAGAACTGGCACAAATTGAGCTGAGTCTTCCTGCAGGCTTTCTATACCACGCTAGAATGGCTTGAAACAAGGTAACCACAAAATAATGTTACAGAGTCCATGGTAGAACTTCAGACATTACCACAAAGTAATGAAATAGATGTGGCAGGGCACCTTTAAAGATATGATGTAACCACCCATTCAAAATGTCTACAGTGTTTTTTGGACTGGGTGTAAAAGCTTTTCACGGTCATTAGACAGTGAAACACAGAATAACATATAGTACTAGTGATGGTAAAAACTCAGTAATACAGTTTGAGCATAATTCACTACAATGTAATGAAGCAAACAGCACCATAGCCATGATATCAGTGTAGAACATTGCTGACTGACAGATATACTAAACTAGAATCGCCGGCTTGCAGTTGTATGTCAAGTTGCAGTTTACATCCATGTCTATCCAGACTTTGAAGCAATTTAATTTAAAAGGTATTAATTGTATCTTTTTTGGCAGCACAGAAGATCTAAACAATCACCACAGTTTCACGATTAGTGTCACCCAAATGTTTCCCTTTCTATTCCTGAGTTATGGCTTTGGAATAATGGCCGGAAAGGTGTTTTTGCAGAACATTATGGTGTCACTGTGAAGTTGACCTTTTGGATATAACATGTCATCACTTCATAATTTTATCCTATTAGACATTTGTGTGAAATGTCATAATTAGTCTAGGAATTCTTGAGTTATGGCCAAAAACACGTCTTTGACCACCAATATCGAACCTGTTCATCCTTGAGTCCAAGTGGACGTTTGTGCCAGATTAAAAGAAACAAAAACACATTCTCCAGGAGGTCCTGAGATATAGCGCTCACAATAATGGGACAGACAGACGGACAACCTGAAAAAATAATGCCTTCAGCCATGGTTGTCGCTTGGGCGGAGGCATTATAAAACGGCTGATAAACCAGTGGAACTCTAATAAAAGACCTGTAAAGTCTATAAACAGTTACGTCAAATCACAGAATAAGTTATTCTAAGTTTACAACTTGATGTAAAACACATCCCTGGGTGTCTATTATTAATATCAGTATGTATCAAGGCTAGGGGGATAGTTTTACTGTGGAAAATGCTGGCATCAGTTATTAAAACAGGTCTATTAGGAATGACTACATATACCAGGGAGATTCTAATGATAGCAATGTATTAGTCTAAACTAGTTATATATAAATATAAGCTAGTGTTAGTACAAATAAGTATTGTGTACAAGCTTGCAACTTAGTGATGTATAAATGTCAGCTTTTATCAGTAATATATGAATTATGATTTAGGGGCGCATAGTTACATTAATATTACAATGTTACACAGGAGTTAAGATAACTGTCACATTAACTTCGTTAAGCTACATTTACAGACAAATACTATTCACTTTCATCTATACGAGTCTCTTTCTACCTGCCTGTTTACTGCATACAGCATTGTATACTGTATACATACTGATTCTGTGTGATACCCACTCAGGGTTTTTCAGGGTATACTGTAAACGGCAAGAAAAACTGCACACATGTACCCTTCTTCACACAGCGGTAGTGAACTTCTATTAAAAGGCGAAACCCACTCACTGGTTTAAGTGGAGGTCTTGATCTGATGAAATCCAGTATCAGTTCATGGGCATTTCTCTTTACACTCGTGGGAATGTCACTGTCCACCTAAGTAAAACAAGAAACACCACACCAACTGTAGTGTCTGTAAATCATACAGTGACGCAGCAATGCAACAAGCTGTCAACACACTGCCATATCACCTGATAAAGGTGATATGGCAAACATGTTAGCATACGTACCCACTAACACATCCCGCAGCAATTAACTCTCCGTTTAGCTCTGTTTTGGTCTCCACCAACTCTTGAAGGTCCCATACCATGCTCATTTTCAGGTTCATACTTTTTACATTTTGGGTTTCTACTGAAACATGTTTACATGTTTAATGTAACACATTATTCTGAATATACCTGTATTCACCCTCTGTCTGAAATGCTTCGTTTTAGCACCTGTCTCTTTAAGGCCCCCTTCCAAAAAAGCTGCTAAATGCTCAGCAGAGTTGCCAACTTTGTCTGCCATGCAGTTGATGAGAGCAAAGAGACTGAACCAAAAGGGTTAGGTTAAGGCATGAAACCAAAACAAAGAGCTGTAAGAAGCTAAAGTGCTCCGTAGAGCTGAGGGTATCTGCAGAGTTGGGTGATGATTTTTCCATGTGACTGCTGCGAGAACAGAAGGCTGAGAGAAGCCTTCATTAATATTTGTGTTCTGAGGCTGAATTATGTATCTGCCCGTGGAGAAGGGCTCAAGGTGACTGCATTTTCCTCCTGTAATAAAGCCTATACTGTATATGGTGCAGTAGACTGCCTGAAAACAGAGGAGAGTGGCTTCAAGGTCTTTAAATGACAGACAGGCATCACAGTCTCACTCCTGTCTGCCCTCAATGTCCCTGTGCCCCATTGGAACAGAGTTAAAGGGTAATTTCGGTATTTTTCAACAGGGACCCTATTTTCTCATGCAAAGTCGTCTAAGTGAGTAATGTGAACAGTATTTGAATTTGGTCCAGTATTGAGGACGAACTCTGTAACTAGCAGCTGCAAACCGGGCTGCAATGCAATTATATAGGGCCAAAACATATGGCGTCAAATTCGTCAATTAGCGTCCACTAAAAGTTCTGTTGTTGCTGCTGACAGACTCAGATTATTATTCTAAGTGTCTGACAACATTATGGAAAGGATCCCTACAGAGATAGACCTTTTAGTTAAAGAGTAAGATCCTTTTAGTTTAACATGAAACTGTGAAAAATCCCTATCGCCAAACCCACCAGACTAGATTTAACTAAAACAGTAATTTATCAATGCAAAACACACTTCCCTCAAAGTGGACAGAAACTAAATTAAAAAAGCCGTCTTAGTTCATCTTTCCACTGTTCCAACAATCACCACTCTGGTTTGGTTGAAATAAAACCTGAATTCACCCATCCATGTGGAGATATGCTGGCTCATAAAAGAGATGTTTATTTAAAGTGTCAGCTGAGTTTGATGATGCAGATTTCGGAGCCGTTTCTGATTCATCAAAATGTTTACTCTTTAACTAAAAGGTCTATCTCTGTAGGGATCCTTTCCATAATGTTGTCAGACACTTTTAATAATAATCTGAGCCTGTCAGCGGCAAAAACAGCACTTTTAGTGGACGGAAATTGAAGGTGTGCAATTGCCCATTAACGTTACATTCCAGTTTGTTTGCAGACTGCAGCCGTCTTGCTTACTGGACTAATTTCAAAAGATTGTTGCTCCCATCAGTCACTTAGACACAAAAACATAGGAACATAGGGTCCAGGTTGAAGAAAACCAAAGTTACCCTTTAAGATTTCAGACAAGAAGGAACGATCTCATGAGGTTTCCTCCTCAAGATCTGTGATGCTCTGATTTACCCCCTCACTGACATTTCAACAGCTTTAAGCATTTACAAGTCAACTGACTCTTCAATGATATGCAGAGCAGACACTTTCCTCATCTCTGTCGCTTAGTCTAAAACTGAAATTTAAATTGCTTTAATTGTTTACAGTTCACCTGACATTCCATCTGCTCTCATCTCTTACTCTTCAACAGACATTTCATCTGCGTTCATGGCATAGACATTTTAACTGCTTTCATATTTTCATATTCACATCATACCTAATGCTCGGCTTGATTAGTTTAAATGAGGGATGTCCCGATCAGCTGTGTTGACGCCTGATCCGATTTTTAAAATATTGAATAACTGCCGATACCACGTCCCAATCCGATACTTGTATTTGCTCAGATAACAGAGCTGCACACCTTTTTTGTTTACAAAAATATCTAAGTAAACAAAGTAACTCAAACATGTCTTAAGCTTAATACATTTAAGTTAGAGCAGCGAGTGAGTCTTTTCTCTCAACACCAAAACAGTTCTCCCAGCAAACCCCCAACCAAAGAATAAACTGTTTTAGGTTCCCCACTTGACTACGAAAACTACACTTAGTGATGGCTCTTGCGTTTAATAGTCAATCTTTGATTTTCTTTTCGTGTTTACACGGGTGACTAAGGCTATGTTCACACTTGGCGTCTTTTTTGACAAGGAAAGGTTGACTAGAGTGCTTTTGTAGTTGCTGGCAGCGTTTTGGATCCAAAAAGTAGCTGAGAGCGTCTTTTGTTGCTATAACAGTTACTGCTACAGCATCCTAGAGCACTATGTGGACCGGTGCTAACGTTAGATAAAACAAAGCGGTGGAGGGAGCGAGCGAGCGAGAGAGAAGTGGTTGTTTTACGATACATAAAACAAAGAGTTCCCTGTACAGGGAGCACGTCATACCGTATAACTCTGTGCTTCAACTCCATTTTGCGGTGGCGTTTAAAAAAGCACTCACGAGTTTTTGGAAAACACTGTTTACTCCATAGGATTATAATGTAAAACAGACGCTGGGAGCTGGCACCAAGTGTGAACACAGCCTAAGAAAGATGGACTTTTTTTTTTCTTGTTGCCAAGGGCCGGCAAGCTGCGAAACACTCTGTGACAGACACTGGTGAGTGGCCGCACGCCATGTGGGTTTAAAAGTGCCGGCATCCAGGCAGTCTGGCGGCGCGTCTGTGGTGTAGGGCGTGTGTGATGAAAGGCGGCGATCACTACAAGCTGATGTCCATAATCAGAGTAAGGTAAACTGGGTGAATGCCGATCCCTGACGAGTTTTTAAAAAAAGCCAAAATCGGCTCCGATCCGATACTGTGATCGGGATCAGGACATCCCTAGTTTGAACCAAGTCTTGCCTCTCACCATGACTTTGCGTAGCTGGAACTTGCGAGTTCGTATGTCCTGCATCAGCATCTCAAAGGGTGTGAGGCTGAACTCGGTGGGCAGCAGGTTGAACGGCTGCTCCTGCACCTTCTTCAGCTTCACTCCCTGCCGGAGCTCCTTCATCAGCTGCACCCACAGACGGGCCTGGGATGGAAACAACAACAACAACAGCACACATATCGGCACGCGTCAACACACACGTCAAACACTGCCTTCTTCAGTCCAACACACTGCCGTATTGTCCTCTCTGTCACACTGAGCCCCTCGCTCGTTTCCTCTCACCCAGTCTGTGTGTTTCAGTGCGTCCAGCTCAGATGTAGGCCTGTTTTCCGGTGCTTCCTCTTTTGTGATCTTCTTCAGCATCTGTGCAACAAAACAGATACATTTATTTATTTGTATTTTTTTAACTGCAGGCTACAGTGACAACGGTAACATTTCAAACACTGCCACATGTGCAAAATGCAAGATTTAAAAGGGGTTGTACTCAAACTATTTCACATTTATTTTTACAGGCAAGTCATTAAGAACAGGTTCTTATTTACAATGGCGGCCTGACAAGTGACAAAGCCACTTAGGCCTGAAAATAAATACATTAGAAAAACACAGTTTAGAAATTATATAAAATACAATTTCAAATACTACACAGACAACAGTAAACACTTATAACAAGAGAAGTGCAAGTACATGGGTGAGTAAGAGAGGGAGAAACCATACGAATATTTAGCTGGGAAAATTATGATTTAGAGAAGCAACTGCATACGTAAGTGAACAAGGATGATATGATGGTTTTGTAGGATGAAATGGAAATTAGTTTGTCCAGTTTGAGAATCAAAAATTCTGCACATAGTGGCTTTAACCCATATCACTCATTAGACTTTATCTGGAAGTTCAAAAAATTTGTCAATTATAATCCATGAAAAACCATGTGCACAGTATGGGTGTGTGTATCATCCCATCATTCAATTCAATTCAATGTGTAGGCTTTGAAAAGGAAAATGACTTTTCGTCTTGAAATTGGTAATCTAATAAACAAGAAAACCAAAAAACAATTCACCACATATTATTCTTTGGCATTTTGGAAATGACATGCAGCAGAGGGCTGCAGGTTGGAATTGAACCTGCATCTGCTGCGGCAAGGACTGAGCCTCTGTACATGGGGCACATGCCCTACCAGGTGAGCTACCAAGGCGCCCCTTTTTTTTTTTTTTAACCAATCACAATCATCTTGGGCGGCGCTAAGTTCTGGACACAGCGACGGTGGCTCTGCAAAATATGAAATAGCTTACGTTACTGTATTGTGTGAACAGTTAACTTCGTCACATGGTGCGAGGACAATGATTTCCAGCTCAATGTGACAAAGACGAAGGAGCTTGTAGTGGACTTGAGAAAGAGGAAGGCACCGATGACCCCTGTCTCCATCCGAGGTGTCGGTGTGGACATAGTGGAGGACTACAAATACCTGGGAGTACACATAGACAATAAACTTGACTGGATCAAAAACTCTGGAGTACTTTACAGGAAGGGCCAGAGTTGCCTCTATTTTTTGAGGAGGCTAAGGTCCTTCAACATGTGTCAGAAGATGCTGAGGATGTGTTATGAGTCTGTGGTGGCTAGTGCTCTCCTGTATGCTGTTGCATGCTGGGGCAGCAGGCCGAGAGTGGCAGACACCATCAGACTCAACAAACTAATCCAGAAGGCCAGTGATGCTGTTGGTGTGGAGCTGGACTCCTTAAAGACAGTTTCAGAGAGGAGGATGCTGTCCAAAATACACTCCATCATGGACAACTCCTCCTACCCACTCCACAACACACTGATCAGTCTGAGGAACACCTTCAGCAGCAGACTCAGACACCCACAATGCACCACAGAGCGCCACAGGAGGTCGCTCATGCCTGTGGCCATCAAACTATATAACTCCTCCCTCTGAGTGTCACACGCTAAGAGTTTAAACTGGTCTCACAGCACACATCACAATATTCTTGGACAATTATGTACAATAATTCATGCAATAGTTATCAGCTACATGAACAAAAGTGTTTATTCACTGCTGCTACTTTTATTCATACTGTACACTGCACTACAATAGAATTTGTGCAATCTATTGAAACAATATTTTTAATCTAATCTGACTTGTAACCTAATCTCACTCACTTCTACTTAACGTTTTTATTCATGTCTGTAAATACGTAACATTTTTATTTATGTCTTATTGTAGATATGCTACTTATTTACTGTATACACTTATTGACTTGCTCTTTTCTTACTCTTATTTTACCTTGAATGTGACTGTGAGCAACTGCAACTAAATAATTTCCTTGAGGGGATCAATAAAATATTCTGCTTCTGATAATAAATTCCTTCCTGAGACTATTTAGCAGAGCCGTCGCTGCGTCCGGAGCTTAGAGCCACCCAAGACGATTGTGATTGGTTTAAAGAAATGCAAACAACCCAGAGCATTTTTTTCTCCTATCCCAGAATATATCTGTGGTGTAGCCAGACCTTACTCCACAGCGCTGGGGAGATAGAGATGGCAATGAGAGACTTGGCTTAACTTAATATTGACATGACAACCTAACGTACCTCCTTAGCATCTCTGATCTTGCAGAGGAAGGTCTGCAGCTCCAGAGTCTCTACAAACAGAGCCCTGCAGACAGCCTGGTAGTGCTCTGGAGCCAAGCTTGGGTTGGCCAGCCGAGACGCACACAGCGCCACCACCTGGCGGAACGTACACACCGGCCTGATAACTCCATCCTGCTTCTCCTCTTCCTCCTCCTCCTCTTCTTGGCCGCTGTAGCCCTCGTCTGTGGCACCGTTCCTGCCGGTGCGGACTTCCTCCCCCCCCTGGTCCCCCCCGGCCATGCGCTCAATCAGGCTCTCTAGCTGCGGGCCGAGCTCCCGCTCCTCGCTGTCGTCCAGCCCCCAGTCCAGAGCTCTGTAGATGGCCACACCCAGCGACTGGACCAGCTGGAGGGATGGACGGGGAGATACAACAAGGCAATAGTCAATGTCACAGAAATACAATGGATAGAAAGGCCATTCAACCGTTTGCTGTGGTCATTTGATTGATGCACAACAGAATGGCTCTCTGCCTCGTTATGTTGTCCGTTACTACAAAACCTCACCTCCGCGGCTTGCCGAAAGTCATCTTATACGGAAGTTCATGTTACCATGGAAATGGTACACATAAAAATGGCTGCCGCTCTAACCATTCTGCTACGTTGATTTGAATGGAAATGGCCTTTGTAGCCATTTCATTTCTATGGTAAATATGCTGCCCTCAAACAAATAACATGTCCCATACCAAGTTTAAATATGAATACATTTAAAGAAATAAAATATGCTGCCCCTTCTGGAATAAAGTTCAGAAAGACCTGACTACTCATTTAAGTCAATTTTAAAGGATTGAGAAAATAGAACTTTTGGCCAATGTTATGATATAAATATTGGTCTTTCAGGTAGTGGGCAGGGTCAGACTCATGTGACATGAGGGGGGAGTGGCTGTGTGCCGATTTAACCTGGACAGTCACAGGTGTGTGGGTTGATTGCGAGTTTGGAGAAGGTTGCTTCCAGCTGGAGAGCAGCAGTTGCTAGCTGAAGAACATTGCGGAGACAAAGGACTGAAAGACTTTCTTGTTTCCCCCACTACAAACTTTTGTACTACTAATTAACATTCATAAGCAAAAAAATGCTTAAAAAAAAAAATCATGGTTGCAGCTGCCACTGTGGTCCTGCTCGGCGACCTGCTACACCCTGCTACGCCCTACTACGCTGTGCTCCGCCCTAAACTGCTACAACTATTATTTCTAGTCATAGTTCCATTATCTCTATTGTTTCTAACTGCTACTGTTCATCATACCAACTGCTATAATTATTATGAATCTACACTAAATGCCTGCTTTTGGGGGAATTGTTTGATCTATGTAAATTATAGAGTGTGGTCTAGACCTACTCTTGAGATAACTCGTTATGATTTGATACTATAAATTAAAAAAAATAATTTCACCATATTGAACCTTAAAAATAAAAATACTACAACAAAATGTATTTTACTATCACATTTAAAAGAGTGACGTGCTCTGTCTGTCTTCTTTCTTTCTCACCTGACGCTCTGCAGCAGGTGGAGGAGGAGGAGGTCCATCAGTGTCATCTGAGGAGACAAACAAACAATAAGGACCTGAGACACACACCATTTTACACAAAGGACAATGCTGTTTTTTTGTTTTTTACTTTTTAGTCCATTTAAATGTCAACATGACAGTTTCTACATCTCATATTTCTCATATAAACTACAACAGACAACCAAATTATATTTATCTTTTTTTTGAGTCACTGTATATTCCTGACATGGATATGAAATTGTTGTATGTAGTATTGCAATTGAATTAAGATTGATTGCTTGTATGAATGTCAAATGTTGCACATGTGACACGTGACATGTGTTTATTGAGAGACTTCCATTGAAAAGTGACTGTCTATTGTCCCACACCTGGGGACACAGAATGGGAGGGGCAAGATGTATTTAAGCCCAGTTGTGTTTGTTGTTTGAAATACTCTTGATGAAGGTCCCAAGGGACCGAAACTTTAGTTTTCTGTAAATAAACGGTGAGGCTATAGCAAGAGCAGAGTGCAGGATTTTTTCCTTTGTTCCATCTTTTTTTATTTTTTTAAATAAAATTCCAATTACACACACTTGACAGCCAAATTAATTCCAGAGCTAGGCTCCCTACGTGCACATGTTCCACCAAAACAAGTTCCTTCCCGCGGCTATTTTGCAGAGGCAACTGCTCTGTCCATCTTAGTGCTGATAAAAATGCCAATAAAGCAGAGCATGTTTTTTTTCCTATGCCAGAATGTTGTATGGACTCCGCAGCGCTGTGGAGGAAGGTCTGGCAATGCCTCCATCATGCAATACTAGAGAGTATTCTAAAATACGGTATCACAGCCTGGTATGGTAACCTGACAATACAGTCCAAATCACAGATCGCCCGTCAGGTACAGACAGCTATGAAGATTAGGGGGGTCAAAAATCATCTGTTCCCCCAGACAATTTATGAGCAGTCATTTATCAGACAGGCAAAAAATAGTTTCCGATCGGACCCACATACTTCACCCAGAATGTCAGCTTTTACCCTCTGGTAGAAGATTCAGGGTTCCTAAATGCAGGCTAAACCAATATAAACACTCATTTGTGCCTATGTCCATTAAGCTTATCAACATTAACATGTAGGCTGGCTAGGTTGTGCACTATGTCATCGTGCAATAAGTAGGTTATTGGAGTTATGCAATATGTTAGTGGGCAATACATGGGCTGTTGGATTGTTCAATATGTCATTGTGTACTGCATAGGTTATGTGGAAATGTGTAATTTGTGCAATAGGTAGGCTATTTGGGTTGTGCAATATGTTAGTTGTGCAATTCATAGGTTATTGGGGTTGTGCATAATGTCAGCGCATTGTGTTATTTGCGCAATATGTAGGCTATTGGGGGTTGGGCAATATGTTAGCTGTGCAATATCTCATTGCGCAAGGGCTGTGCTACACTTATTGCGGAGAATGCAGCCGACAGGGTTGTTCAATTAAAAAATGCCACTGAAAGGAGGAGTTAAAGTGCTTACTATATAGGTACCTGTCTAATGTACATGAGATAATTACTATATAGGTACCCGTCTAATGTATATGAGAGCAATACTATATAGTAGAGATGCACCGATAGACTGGCCGGTGACCGGAATTGGACGGTTTTCACGTGCTCGGCCATGACCAGCAACCAGCCGGTCAGTCTGACATATGCCGATTTCATGCCGGTCAATGCTACAATTAACTGACAACGTAAGTTATACCAGTTACAGTTCTCAAGGATGCACGCACGGACACGACAGCACAGTCTCTTTTTCCTTTCTCTCAACTTTTCAGCCGTGTGTCGCGCGTACAGGCTCGCGGTGTGAAGCGCGTGTCGGCGCTATTCTCGCACGTGTAGGGAACCTCGGGAATTAACCTGCAACATGTCAGCTGTTTGGAAATTCTTCAGCGTGTGTGCAGAAGATAACAAGTTTGCAATATGCAACACCTACAAGGAAAGAGTTCGGGCGTGGAGGGACGACACCAAAAACCAAAATCACATTTTTTTTTGTTGGATATTAGATGTGAAAGGAAGGAGATGGTTCTAACATTGCACTTTAGATGTGTGTGAATTTCCCACACAAGGAGTAATTTATATAGTTCTATTTTATAGTGATCCATTATCTGTTCAAACATTTTTCTATGTTCTGTGCAAAATATTCTATTAAAGAAAAGATAGAAAATAAATATTTGTGTGTGCTGTAAAGTGGTTAGAAAAAATGAAATCGGAATCGGCTAAAATCTGCTGGCCTAACGCAAAGAAAATCGTAAATCGGCCTAGAAAGTTGTAATCGGTGCATCTTTACTATATAGGTACCTGTCTAATGTATAGGAGAGCATGTTTGTGTTGCATAAGAGTATGTGTTATGCTTATTTTCTGTATTTTGTGTTGTCTTTGTAAAGCTGCGGATAGGACAGAGTCCAAAACTAATTTTCCTTCGGGGACAATAAAGTATATCTTATCTTAATGCAAGACTTATTTACCAGTAAGCACTCACGTAACCACATCACCCCAGTCGTCCGTGAGCTCCACTGGCTCCCAGTTAAACACAGGATGAACTTTAAGATTCTACTCAACGCTTACAAAGCCCTGTCCAACCTGGCTCCCCCCCTACCTCTCTGACTCCCTCCCCCTGGCCCCCTCCAGAAGCCTCCAGTCTGCTGATGCCAACCTTCCTCCAGGACCAAGCACCGGACCTGGGGTGACAGGGCGTGCTCAGTCGCTGCCCCCCTTTCTGTGGAACTCACTCCCTAACCACAGCAAAAATGCCCCAACACTGTCTGCGTTCTCCTGAAGTGTTTTTTCATACTAATGTGAGCATTTAGGAACACCACAACGACAGAGACGAGACAAAACAGCTACTATTTAAGGTTTCTGCTTCCCTGATTTTCTTTCCAAAATAAAGCTTTCAACTAACAGCTGGCACCCTCTGCAGTAATGTGCAGAAGATAGAGTTATACATCATGCTACATTTGATTTGTCATTTCTTGGGGTTGGAGACACATTTATAGATTTTACTTAAAAAATGTTGCCAGGAACAGCTTGAACAAAACCTGAAATTTGTGCCACTAACAGTCATGTCGCAAATTTTATAGTAATAGTAAAAAAAACAAAAAAAAACTGAAAACAGCTTGTTTTCAATTTTCTACTCATTAAATCAAATGTGTTACTCCATATGTCCCACTATCATACATTATTGTATGATAGTTTGGCTGTGTGTGTGTGTGTGTCTGTCTTTCTCCCAGTTCAGCTCAGATGTCAGTAATGACACCCGAGAGGCCTGAAACTCCTCGATCAGCAGCTCTCACTGCAGTGAAACAAGAGAATGGACGGACGAGAGGACCAGGAGACGAAGACAAAGACACAGAGATTCAACCGGCAAAAAAAACAAAAAAAAAACATCAGAGAAGAGAGAGAGAGATGGAAGGAGTGAGAGACAAAGCAAGAGAGAGAGATGAGAGATCAGCAGAAACAAAGATAAGAAATGGGGAGCGCTGGTCTGGATGAGGTGATGGAAGGGGGGGGGGGGGGGGGGGGTGGTCAGCTTACCGCAGCATCCACCTCCCTGTCAACAGCAAAGTGCTCAGAGCACCTCTGACCAACAGAGCGTCACTCTGTTCCCTGTGTGAACACAGACGCTGCTTCAATCTGCAACAAAAGGCAGCAACTGACACTGAAGGAGGGGGCGAGGAGACTATTATGAGAGATGATAACATGAACCGCTGCAAAAACCTGTCAGACAGGTTCAAATCATGCACGGCTGGGTCACTTAGTGTAATCAATGATACCTCTGCCCACTTTCCCACAGTCACAGGTCAGCACACACAAAGGAGGAGAGGAATCTGCATCGAAAAAAAGACTTCCAAGAGACCTGAAGCCTGGCTGTTGTGGAAAACCCAATAACCCAGTTAGCCATACGACAGGGGAGCGATGTTCTGGTTTTCTCCATTGGGCTGCAGTGATTTCTAACTGGAGGCATTGCAAACATCAGCTTTAACTATGGCTGGGACGATATGCATTTGTCCCGATTCGATTCTTTCCCAATAAATCGGCTGCCGCTTCGACTTTTATTGCGATTTTCATCTATTGCGGTTCGATTCGATAGTATTGAGTGTTGGGATTGTCTTTCCCTTCTTTATCAATAACAAAAGTTGAATAATACACTTCCAGATACACTTAATAATAATACAATTCTTTACCTAGAGACAATACATCATGAGACATTTCTAAAAACTAGCTGTTTTCTAAGGAGAATGCATATCACGTCAGTCAGTCTGACATTGATTTCATTTGTAAAGAAGAACATAACGTGTATTTTCTGCATTTTCTGCTTTTGCTCTGTTTTGCTGGAAACAGATATGATGTAGTCGGCGGTGCCGTATAAACAGAAAATATTTAGGTAAATTATTTTTCCACCCCTAGCTTTAACAGTATAGGTTATGAGCTCATGGGAATGTTATTTGGACACTTGTGGACATGCTGGTCATAACAGAGGCCATGCTATCAGCGGCCTGTTGCACAAAACCAGGATAGGGATTATTCAAGTTATCCTTAGCTTTGATTTGGTTACACAAAAGCAGGTTGAATTAAACCCAGCCAAGTAACCATGGAGATTTATTCTTTGCAGATAGCCTACTCCAGAGCAGGCTAGCAGCCAGGCTAAGATTAATCCTGGAGTCTGATGTGTTAAATCAGCTGCCGCTCTGATCCGAAATAAACGTGTTTAACAGTTATTCCATTGTCTTCTGAATGTGTTGTGCTTTATTTTTATTAACATGCATTACTTGTCACTATTGCGGTCACAAGTTTGATTTAAATCCAACTATTGCAGTTGTTTGGATGGTAAGAAATGGTTGCACATGCACCGGAGATAAAGTGGGACAATGCGGAGGAAATGGGCTTTTCCTCCGCTGCTCTCCCCGTGAATTTGCCCCGTGCAACGTGGAGAGGCGGGGGGAGGCAGGAGGATCCTCCCACACTGTGCAGCGGACTCTAAAGGAGACTTTTAGCGTCAATAACGACGACAATGGCACCTGACCAAACATCCGTATTATACGAGGTGGGAGTGAGAATGTGTTGGAATGCCACAAAGCTTCTTAATCTGTTTATTTTGGTGCTGTCACGCATCTTGGAGCTTGGGAGTGAGAAAAGAAAAATAAAACATGAATAATAATAGGCTACATTGTTTTACAGCTATGCTTACAGTGTGTATTGAAGTCACTTACTTCTTTTTCTAGTTTTTGTCCAGTCATGTTTGTTCTGTATGAACATTAATTGTAGAATGATATTTAGAATTATAGCTTAAAGAGATTTGTGGATATGGTTGTAAAACATATTCTCTCATTATGAATAAGGGTTTGAAATTAAGTCTAGTCCTATAGGGTAAATTTTAAGGCAAAGTAGGCTAAATAATAATACATTTTATTTATATTATGCTTTACAGTAAAACCAGCACATTTAGCACATACAAACAGATACAGCAATAAAACCAACACAAAACAAGCATATTAAAAGCAATTAAAACTTGTGTTAAAAATGTGGAGTGACTAGTAGGCCCTAAGTAGATCTTTTTAAATCCTTACGCATTCAGTCGGTTGTTTTGTCTGTTGGGCTTTTTCTCTCTGTCTGCTAACAGCCGTATTTCCCTTTTTGCATATTATATGTTTCACCTCCTCGTAATCTTCCATTAACAGCTGCTACTCAGCGGGCTAAACATCTGCATCAGTAAATCTGTGATCGATACCGTGGTCTATTTAAGAAAGCCGTGGACGTGCACTTATCCCAGCTATACACCTGGCTGGACATAGTGTCACCTTCTCATCCTGGCTCGGCAAACGTGCAACTGATTAAGCCGCGATGAGCGGACCACACTAAGTCAAGCTGCGTTTTTTTCAGTTATCCTGGATTTCTTCATTCTACTTTTGTGCAACAGGCCCCAGCTCTGTGAGGCTTTACCTCTCATTGTAAAGAAAATCAAACTATAAAAGATTAAAGTGAAGGTCCAACGTTTACGTCTCTTATACTTTACTGTTGTGATGAACTAAAAATATAAAAATGGTGGTGGTTTTCATGCTAACATGCTCATGAAAATAACACTAGTAGCGATGCTAGCGTAATGTTGACATGATAATCTTTACCAGGTGTACTGTGGTCACCATCTTTATTTAGCCTGTTGTGTGCTAACTTTTGCTAACTTGCACTAAATGTAGCCTGTGTTCAAAATCACACCCTATTTGTTAATTGCTGCACTATTATATTTGCTTCATGCCATTTTGAGTGTTTGAGTGTCCATTAAAGAAATTACAGTTATGAAACATTTACATGCACACTAATATTCCACTATTATTTCAAATATATGACAATATTCCAAATTTGATACAGGTCATGTATACAGCGTATTCCGTTTTTATATTCTGAATAAGGCCTTTTTCGAATTTAGCATTTATCGATGAAGATTTGGGATATGCCGGTATTATTCAGGTTTAAGAAGGATTCTTTGGACATGTGTACAGCGTACATTTGTTTTATACGTCTCAATCTGGGTTTTAACCGCAGTTTACGGCCTCTTGCCTGTTTACGACTTACAGTCAGCCCTGTGCGTTGCGATGGTTGCTGTACACAAATCAACTAGCCAACAGTTTGCAGGGCTCCCGTAGAGATGTACGGCCAAAAAATAAGGAGAAACAGACACAGCTACTTTTAAACATTAGGAAAGACTTGGATATCAACAGGTTTTGGATATGCACAATGGACCGGCGACCTTTTCAAGAAGCTAGTTGAAGGAATGAACGACCCGTTCTCACTCCGAACTCGTAAAACACGGCCGCTTGGGCAGTGGCTCTCAGCGTCAGATACGACGCAAAAATCATGGTAATTACAGTGAACTATCGAGTTAGTAAAGTATCGATGAATGTTCAAATGATTGTGCAGCCCTAGCCCTAGCTCATAGGGTCATTTTTAGCCTCTTTTAACAACACCAGTGTTTTTACAGCGTTTGTGAATCTACCTGCCCAGCACCAAACAGAGACAGCCAAAGTTAGCGACTAGCTGGTGAACATAGTGGAGCATTTAGCAGCTGAATAAGGATATTGGACTGATCTGCAATTTTCAAATTGCACAATATTTGTTAAAGGCGACATATGTGTCTAAATACCATTTTAAATAAATATTGACATGCTCCACAGATGTCCTGGCCTACACATCATATCCAACAGACTTCAGAAAACAGCTTTGTTTGCTAAAGATCCCAGCAAAAAAAAAAAAAAATCCATAACAATGATGTTTTCAATTTAAATAAGAATAAGGATGTATAAAGATCCAGATTTTTCTAAATCATTCAGCCCTATATGTCGGGTGGCCAGAAACACGAG
This sequence comes from Zingel zingel, assembly GCA_023566125.1. Classification (NCBI taxonomy): domain Eukaryota; kingdom Metazoa; phylum Chordata; class Actinopteri; order Perciformes; family Percidae; genus Zingel; species Zingel zingel. Next base: position 24,805,970 of record CM042320.1, read on the forward strand.
TTGATTTAACGGCAACATGATTAATGATGGACCCATTATGAAATATCAATACAGTGTTTTCCCTGCTTTTGTGGAAGGGTACATTTACACTGCTACGTTTTGGTTTAAATATCTTTTGCAACGTTTCCCCCTCAAAACCGGAGGCATTTGGAAACTCTTCTGACCCGTTTTGGTTTGGAATCTGCGGGATTGTGTTGCAGTCTCAACGGCCACAAAACGGAGACCTTTGGCACCACAGACACTGACGCCAACGTTTCTCCTCCTGATTGGGTCATGACGTCTCGTTCTCTGGGACTAAGCTACTAACGTTACCATGTCAACTCCCAGCAAAGGGCAGAGTATACATGCTGCCCAGTATACCAGAATGTTGATGAGATATGAGATTTGGGAGTGTTAGTTTAAACAGAGAGTAGTTCTTCTACTGGAGATAATCTTGAGTGGTGAAAAAATAACATTTCTGCCTAACATGAGCTTATTGCAGTACCATGATTCAGTTTGTGTTAACCAGATAGTGCTGCAACAGCTGATGTCAGGGACAGCAGTAATGTGCACACACGCACTCATGTTTACCAAAAGGGACGGTCTGTCATGTTTCATACCAAAGCAGATTACAGACGAGGAAAGGAAAGCTTTCTGCTGACTGCTGTTACTGCTGGCTGTACACCACCAGAGTTTCATTTGGTAAACAGTAGAGTTGCAAAGTGTAAGCACTTTCTTTAATCGATCATTGGTAACATTAATGATCAATTAAATGATTAATGGTAATTAAACACATTTCTTTCTTCTTCTGGGGTTGCTCTCGTTCTGCTGGAAATTCCGCCAGATGTCATTTTCAGATGTCCGTCCCCTTCCTCTGTCTCTGTGTTGGCGTTCTAACCTCTGGTGGATTTGTGAGGACTATGGTTAACTGCTCCTCAGATCTCTGCAGGGTAAATCCAGACAGCTAGCTGATTGATTGATTGGTTTAAAGAAATGCCAATAAACCAGAGCACGTTTTTCTCCCATCCCAGAATGCGAGACTACTAAATGTAACGCTGCAACAAGAGACTAACGCTTAATATCTCAGACTTACAGGGTCCCGGTTCCTGCACTAAACAGAGTGAATGTGCAGCATGTCAGGGAGGAGGGTGTGTTTTTCTCTGTTGCAGTCTCCCTTTGTGACTCAGGCTGATCCACTAGGTGTGTGTTTACATTAAAATGCTGTGTAGTGCGGCTTCAGTCCCGGCTCATATTTTGATTCAAATTCACTTTGTCTTCCTATGCAGATTGTTGTAAAACCTGTTGGAGGTTTAGATTTCCAGGAAATAGAAAGTCATTTGAGACTGTGCAGGCTGACAGCTGTGTGAATACTAATGTTACAATATACTTTATATTTAGGTTCCCAGGATGGAGTAGCATGTAAAACCCAAGAAAACTAAAAAAAAATGAAGCTCTGTAGTTTACTCGTTTTTCTCAAAAATGACAGGAATCAAATCTACCAACTACAGGTGCCTTTTTGCAAGATTCTCCCAGCGTTCGATTGACTCAAGAAGTAAATCAACTAGTTCTATACGGACAGTTTAGGTAGCATTTGCTACGTATAGTGCTACCTTTCACAAGGTCTGCTAATGAACATTATGTGACATGATCAAAAGCTCCAGTACAGCTACTAAATGGACCTTGGAGTGCGATTATTATTATTATAATTTATTTATCAAATTTTAGTGTCTGTAGACCCCTCAAGGATCTCGAATGAATGAAATGATTGTTTTGAGCTCAGCTCGCAGACCATCCGCTGATGAGCCGAATAGTATCCGAGTGCTACCCTTAGGTCTGTCCAATCTGAGTTTGTTACACGACTAAAACTACTTTTGAACGTACACATGTTCCACCAAAACAAGTTCCTCCCTGAGGCTAAGCGCCGAGTGGAGTCACAGAGCCTCTGCAAAATACAGAGGCTCCGTGGCTCCACCCGGCGCTTAGCACCGCCAAAACGATTGTGATTGGTTTAAAGAAATGCCAATAAACAAACCAGAGCACGTTTTTCTCCCACCCCAGAATGCTGTGTGGACTAGCTGTGTGGACTAGCCAGACCCTCCTCTGTGGAGGAGGGTCTGGCAAAGCGAGACTATGGTGACCCTAAATTTGCATGAGTGGTGCAAATGTTAAAGTGGCCAATTAAAAATATTCTGCATTAATAATGAAGCTTGGACCTCAGATTATTGGTCAACAATAGTTGTTTCCTCTATAGCCCAGCTGTCTATTCTGGAGGAATTTGACCATTTAAAGAATGCAAATGGTCCTCTAGCTGACTGGCTGCATTAATAATGTAGACAGACTCACTATAATAAACCCACTTCATGCTGGTTAAGGGATTTGCACCACTGCTTTGATATGGATTGTGTTTACTTATGGATCAGCAGAGCGTGAACCAACACAGGCTACATGGATAAACAACTGTGTTAATGAGAGCTAAACATGAATGATCACTGCAGCGTGTTTGCAACTGTGGTTCGCCAGGAACTTAAGTGGTTCCAGTGTCCCACTGCGGTCCATAAGGGGGATCCAATGGGTCCCCAGCAAAATCAGGAACACTTTAAAGTCACTACAGTCTCGTTGAATAGAATACAAAAGGTAATTATTATTCGAATCTCACCACTATTACCACCTCACCATGTAGACAGCAGTGCTGTAGCACTCCGTACTCGAGTCCAGACTCAAGACGTTTTTCTTTTGTCTCAGACTGGTCTCTGACTTAGCTAAATATTCTAGTTGGTCTCGACTAAGTCTCCTCCTTCAAAACAAAACCATTGCTGAAGCGCGCTTGTTCAGAAAACGGGTATTGGTTTATTTCAAAATCCATCAATGACATTGGAAGCATGGTATATGCCGGGCTGCATTATCAATCATTTTCATTTTAGCCACTGGCACAATGTCGGCGAGCATTTTAGGCAAAATTTACTGTCTGTCCCATCACATAAATTATGAACAGGATGAAACTACCTACAGGAAAGTACACCCAAATAATATATTTGCGGATGACACAGCAATTCTGAGCCTTGTCCAGAAGGACATAGACCCTTCTGGAGAAGGTTTTTTTTTTTTTATTTCTTCTTGTTTTCCCAGAGCTGGTCTGGAAACCTCCTCTTCCCCCCATGCATGAGTGCCCTGGTCTATGTTAGTAATGTCTAAATGTCTAAAAATGTGTCATTTTTGTCTTGTTTTCTTGTCTTTATGTTGTCAAAATGCCTTGTGACGTGATTTCTGCTGCAACCTAATTTCCCCACGGGGACAATAAACTAAAATAAACTGTGTACCACGTTGAGATAGACACCTTTAAGTGGTGTGACACCAACCATCGTATCTTAAATGTAACAAAAACACAGGAAAACACAGGAGACGGTCCTTGACCCAAGGCAAGGGATTGACCATGAGCCAGTCGTCTTCAAAAATCAGGAAAATCACCCAGGTAACATATTATAAATACTTAGGTGTCCACATAGACAATCTTCTCTGCTGAAGAACACACATTGACCACCTGTGCAATAGACTGCAGCAGAGATTAGACTCTCTAAGGCGACTGAGACGGTACGGCGTAAGCAGCCAGATCATGCTCACGTTCTACCAGGTGATTCTGGAGAGCATCATCAGATATGGAATCACAGCACGGTTTGGCAACTTAACGGTGCGGCTGAGAGCAGGCTGCAAGACAGCTATAAGGATAATAGGGAGGAAAAAGTTCAAGTCCATACAGAGCCTGTACGAGGAAGCGGTTAGAAAACAAGCCAAAAGAATCCCTGCAGACTCTCTACACCCTCTCTCTCCTGAATATGAACTTCTGCCACCAGGGAGAAGAGTCTGTGTGCCGCAATGTAAAACAAACAGACTAAAGTTATCATTTATCCCAACGTCCATCAAGCTGCTGAACTCCAATAGTAAATATTAGCCCAGCAGAGCAGGGGTGCAATAAATACACCAGCACTTTAATTATTACAGTTACTTAGGATGTTGTGTTGCCTGTGCTGTCATGTGTGTCCTTCTTTTGTGTCCTAGGACGATTGTTGATCTTATGTTGAGGTTTTTAGGTTGATTTTATTTATGTTTATGTTATAACAACAAACTAAACTAAAATAGATTGCCTCCTGTTGCTGAGCAACATGAATCAAGCATCACCTAGAGACAGACTGTGAACCTTTCCTGTTAAATTCCTTAAAAAAGGTGCTAAACACTATGAGAAACAACAGCACAAAAAGGGTGTTTATCCGGTTGTGACGACTTGTTACATAGTTAACAAGAGCCAGGGCTATCCTGTTTACTACTAAGATTTGATAACTCGCATTCCTACTTTTCTCAACATTTCTGACTAATGTTATTAATATTTAACTGACCTTCTCTGACCTCTTGGCAGGGACAAGAGAAGGATATTCAAATAGTCTGACTGTATGTTGCTTTAGGGCAAAAGGTACAGCACAAGTAGTACAGAATATGAGTTTAGTTAAATCAAGTTTAATTAAGTTTGGCATGAAGATGTCTCTGTGTTAGTCGGTCTTCTGGAACAGGTTTCTTGGGCCCATGCAGCCCGCAGTGAGGACATAAATACTTCACATACAGTAGGATATTATGCAGGTAGAAGGCTAAATTCAGCGGGGGAACCTACTAGAATTTGCGTAAAATCCTTTGGGCTTCCATCCACCCTTTGAAGTCTCCAAAAACAAGAGGAAATGATAGGGTGAAGCTGTTCTCTATAAATAATGAATCATTTACCGGCATAATAAGAGTCATCCTTGTTGGCATGAGTGCGACACGATAGCGACTATTCGAAACAAAACATTGTGTCCGTTTGTGTAAGGTCATCATCAAATAATGTAGTTTAAGGTTGATTATGCAAAAATATGAAATGTTGTTTGGGACGGGATAGCACCGATGCGTCCTTTTGAAAAGGATGTTGCTATGTACCAAACTCCGTTTGCAGTTCTGATAATTTTATGTGGCATTGTTTATAGTTCATGTTTCTGCTGGATAAAACATGATTCAATATCTTGTAGGAAACACTGGTAGACATAGTTTAATTCGGCGCTGATATCAGCCAAGCAATATGTAGCTATTCTAGTGAAATTTAAACATTAGTATTGGGTCGCACAGTTTAGTAGCTAAGTTCACCTGCTACCGGCGGACCAGTTAAAAAAGTCGACAGTCTAAACGAATGCTGGTTCGTGGACAAAACTTCACGCCGAATTGAAGTGTCTCCTAATATTTAAAACACCATGTTGTGTCAAACGTTAGGCGCTAATTTACTTTGCACAACGTGGACATATTGTTAGAATTTACTTTTTTTTGTATAGTTGAGTTTCGCGTCGGAGCTCGGCTAACGTTATTTACAAACAAGCGACAAAGCAGAGCGAGGTTGGTGGCATCAACCGACAGTTGTCCTACCGTTGTGTCGGGGCTCCTGCTGCAATGACACGGTTCCGTCTCTGCGCAGGAGTATGGAGGACGGGTCTTTCACCCGAATGACTCTCCCGGCCGGCGGGCGGGGCACCCTCAACCCGCTGCAGCACTGGTAGCACACCGCCCATGCCTGCTCCTCGTTGATGGGCTGCTCGTACGACTTCAGCACCTCTTCCAGAGACAGTTCCCGGGGCGACTCTACGCGATCCGCGGGGGCGGTTACCCTTGACTCCCCGTCCTCGGCGCTTCTGTTGGTGGATCTGGCCATGGCAGCGATAGCGTGGAGTCCATTCTTCACTTCTTAGGCACCAAGGCCATTTATGCTATCCACCGACTAACTAGCTACTACTCAGCCCAGTCTCTCCTGTCGTCTTCTTGGCGTCTACTGCTCCTCAACTACTGCAGCTGCACCTCGTTACCACAACAGTGTCAAGGTGGCCGTAGTAAACGCAGCACTTCCGGTCCAAGTTTAACAAAAATAAAACCAATGTTAATCAACGTGTAACTTTTTGAGCAACAATATATGGACAGACAGACAGACAGACAGACAGACAGACAGACAGACAGCTAGACAGATAGACAGATAGATAGATAGATAGATAGATAGATAGATAGATAGATAGATACATTTTACAATAAAAGGTGTAAAATCAACATTCTTATACAAAAATAAAAAAACACAGGCAGAAGTAATCTGATGAAGAGCATGTCGTTAATCTTATCTGGGGGTAATACATTTGATCAGGGCAGTTTGAGTTTGAAAACCCAAAATATCAGACTTTAAATTAGCGGATGCCGATGAATAAACTGTCATCAGCGTAATAATGAATAAAGAGCAGTCGTCTACCAGTTGAAATGTCGGTGGCCCCTGCAGTCAAAACAACAAATATTACCATATATTTTTGGGGGAAATATTTGTTTTTTGTTTCCAAACCTGGAATGTTTTCCATATCACCATATTAAAATGTGTTCTATATTTCTGCAATTTCTGTGTTATCTGTTTCAGGCGCGTCTGGAAAAAAAGGTGGGTTGCAATATAACAGTTTAGCCATTTATTTATATTCTTTTTTTTCTTCTGCATTTCCAAAGACCAAAACATATAATCAAGGTTTCAGTTGACCTCTTTTGCTTTTATTTTGAAGGTAAAGCCACTACGCTTCCGATCATGGTCTGGCTAATTCGCGGTGTTTTGACTTAGCTTGTTGCCATGTCAGCAAATGAGGGAGACGATTAGATCTGCGGGAAAATGTTAAGCAACGGCCGGTGATTGGCTGTCGCATTAACCACCTGCTAGTTGCCGAGAGGAGGGGAGGGGAAGGGAAGCTGTTGGGAATACGTTACTTCATAATCAATTCTTCTAACTATGTGATGACATAGCTCACCTATGATGCAGGCTGCACCGTGCAGCTACAGTAGGCCTAAAGCAAAGATAAATAAGATAAAGGTGGCATACAATGATGCACTTAGAATCCTGTTGAAGTGTCCAAGATGGACCAGTGCTAGCCATTGGTTTGTGATGAGTAATGTTCCCACCTTTCATGCTGTACTGAGGAATTTTATGTACAGATTCATGCGCCGATTAACAGAGTCAAAGAACTGCCTCAACCAACCCTGTACTTAGTGATACCAGATATACCTCCCAACTCTGGAAACACTGGAACACGCATTTGTACCTGTTTTAATTATTGTGCATAGCTATTTGTATGTATGTATGTTTTGTATATTCCTTTTATGTAATATGTGGTAGTCAGTATGTATGTTTGTATTTATGTCTGTGTGTTTGTGTGTACCCCTCTTGTAATATGTAATGTGTACTTTTCTATCTGGATCTTGAGTATGTAAAATAAAGTTATATATCCTATTATATTCACAATGGGACGTGGCAGGAGATGAGTGTTTAACTGCAGGTATCGCACTTTCCTCCTCTTCTTTCAGCTCTTTTCACCACTGTCAAATAAAAGAAATAAAGCTCTTACTCCCAAACCACCATTCTGCAACATTTCAATTATTAAATTAAATTGTTTAAATTGTGTAAACATCTGACATTTCTTTACCATGTTATAGACCTGGATATGTTAAAAAACCAAATAGAAATGAATGATAGAATGAAGGGACCAAATGGTTTTGCATGTTTTAGCTTATTAACTTAGAATCACATTTGTTTTTAACATTACTGCTGACCATTTTAGACCAAGTATAGCCCACCGTATATTTTTTAAATCAATTTCTTACCTTTATGGTAGCATTTAATTTGCCTTAATTGAATTGTTGGTGAATTACTGGAATTGTTGGGTCTTTGTAAATGATAGAGTGTGGTCTGGACCTACTCTATCTGTAAAGTGTCTCGAGATAACTCTTGTTATGATTTGAGACTATAAATAAAATTGAATTGAATTTAATGATGAGTGAGATTCCAAGCTGGAAGTTGCTTCTTCCCTGTATTCAACAGCTTCATTTTATAATAATAATAACAACGTAGAGGCCCTACTTTATTAATCCCGCTAGTTTCACTCTGTTGCTATTACACACAGGCCTGAATTACACACAAATGCCTATGTGTATGGCTTGCACATGGAAAGTAACCCGAGCAGTTGGGGGTTCAGTGACTTGATCAAGAGCACCTTGGCAGTGCCCAGGAGGTGAACAGGAACTTTGGTCCATACGGGGACTTGAACCAAAACCCTCCGGTTCCCAACCCAACTCCCTACTGACTGAGCTACTGTACACGAATTAGCCTACATAATGTTATCATGGCGTTATAACCACGACCATGTAGATCCATTTCTACATGGTAACATTCAGAATGAACACTGTGACACAATAACTGAATTTTGTCAGCACAAGTTGTGTGTTTCAAACCATTTTTTTAAGCTATGTGCAGCTGCCAAACTCTCATGGAGATTCAGGAGAATATTTGTGTCAAAGTCTTTAATGCTTGTCAAGCATTTTATTTTGAAGGCAATCGCTTAGTTTCCTGTTTTACTCTGGCTTCTATGTTATCTTGTTGCAGCTTCCTTCCTCTGCAGAACACCGCACCTGCATTTGTCTCTTAATTATATATGACTACACTTTCCAACAATTACTGAAGCAGAGGACATTTTTGCCAACATGAACACTTTCCACATGCAGTGTACTGTACACATCGCATTATACACACATCACTTTCCAGAATAAATTGTTCTCTCATTATATTTCTGAAAATGTATTTTACATGTCTGCCTGTATGGCCTTCAGTTCCCCTTTCTCAAACTTGTAGGCTACATACAGTCTTCATGAAAAACAAGGAAGCAGAACATGTTCAGCTATCCATGCTTTCCTACCATGTGGTTGTCTTTTACATAAATATAAAAGTTTTGAGATTTAAATTCGGAAGACACAGATGCAGGTGTTCCACCAAAGTGTTGCTAGCATCTGTCTAAAATTCCCTTTTTGTGTTGATTCAATTCAATTAGGTTGTATTCATGAGTTTCAAATCATAACAGAAGTTATTACAGATAGAGTAGGGTTATATTTGAAAGATACCCATTTCATTATCCTTAGTTTTCTATACTGTTTGGTTTTACATTTGCACTATTTAAATGTATAACTGTATTGTACATATTACTTATCTTTTTTTAATTGTATATACTACATATCTTTATCTTATTTGTACATATCGCTTATCTTTTTTGTATTTGTATATAGTACTTATCTTCTTTATCTTTACTTGTATATATTTTTATCCTTTATATTATACTTGTTGCACGTGTCCATATTGCACCGTGGGTCGGACATACAGACATACAGAGCAATTCGGCACATATTGCAGAATTGACAATAAACTTGACTTTTTTTTTTATTTGGCGAACTCTGACTGCTGGAGCCTCATAGCTTTGACTGGACTTCAGAATGCATATGTACTGTAGAATGTAAATGTACTAAGCCATATTCAACAGATGCTTGTGAGTGTGTGTTATGCTCCTATCGTATATTTATTTTTATACAGTATGTATTTTTAGATATATATGTGTATAGAGTGTGTCTTTGTAAATGCTATGTGGAGGGACATTCATTGACTAATTACAGACAATATAACGTGTATCAATACTGTTGTAGGATAATGGTCATAAATGTGTACATCTACTTGAATTATGTTTGGAAAAACTGTAGAGTGGGACATCGGAGGAAACCTCAGGCAACCAACAGAGTGAACAGAGTGGTGAGAGTAGTTAGTAAAAGTAAAAGTCGTTTATACAAAAGTAAGGGATCATTTTGTGGTTACTATATGTAAAACCTTTCCATACAGGCTGCTTCCTCTGTGAATATTGAATCAGTGTAGAGGCACAATGAATATTTTGTGATGTTTAAATTCCCATAATTTACTAGACTGAGCCAACAGATGGCGCCCAAACATAAATAATGAATTGCTCCTTCTTGATGTAATCTTCTTATAAACATTTGAGAAGACAGGTTTATAACCAGCTTTCAGTTAAAGGCAACAGAATCAAAATATCTTAAGGTTACATGTACATATTTACTGCAGTCATTAGTACCATATAATTATTTATTTAATACAAGAACAAATTGGCAGGTCTGGCAGCTCAACCCTTCTGAAAAGTGCCAACATTGCCAACTGACTCTTCATTAGGGATGCACCGAATCCAGATTTTTGGGGTTCTGCCGAATTCCGAATCCACTGGTTAAGATTCTGCTGAATCTGAAACTGAATACGGAATCCTCCTCCCATCCTCAGTCCATGAACACAGTAAACACATTAATGAAGTAAACAGTGACTGTCCTTCCTTTGCCGTACCTCAAGTTGCTGCATTTTGGCTGCTGTCTGTAGATTCCTTCATGCACAACTCGTATTCTTCCGGATGTTTCATACCAGATGTTGTAACAGCGGTGTATTGTTTAGAGTCCTCGCCCCCACGAGACAAATCGGCATTGCAAATTGAACATGTAGCTGGACTTGAATGGCCTTCTTTTGACTGAAAGTACTGCCAAACAACACTTTTTCTGCTGACAAGTTCCATTTTCACTTCCTCACAGCCTACTGCATTGAACGCTCCACCTACGTAAACACCTTCCCGTAATCAACGGCGGCTTCATTACGTCGACCAGCGTAGCGCGCGTACTGCAAGCGTAGGGTTCGGTGGAAAAAAATTCTAAAGGTTCAGCAGAAACCCAACCCCGTCAAAAAGCCCAATATTCAGCCCAATCTGAAGCCCGATCCTGAATTTGGTGCACCCCTACTCTTCAGACAAACTAAAATATGATAGAAAGGGAAGACATTTGGTTAAACCATAGACTGAATTTAAAGAGGGCTAAACATAACAATAAACTTCCATATTTTTCACATTGCATAGGGACACGTTAACTGGACTGTTCAGCCACTTCATGAACTCTGTGGTGACTTTTCACAAAACATTTCATTCATTCCACAGTGAAAAACACATTATGTTGATGTTCTATAGTTCCCCCAACATATTAAATGGGTCAGGGCATTAAAACATCGCCAGTTTGTCTACACATAGGAGTTTGGACTGCTGATCCTGTTGTGGTTAAAGCTTTACGGTGCAGAAACTCCATTCATTCACGTTATGTCGATGAATCCCTCCTTCGTACCAGAATCGGTAAGTAAAATGACCACATTAGTGTTAATGTGTGCTTGACTTGTGATGCCTTTAGGAGCAAAACGGGGGGAAAAAAACTCTTTAATATGATTTCTATCTAACAATACTGATAACGCTGCTGTTTGAAGTGTCTCTTTTTAACACATCAGCGCTAAATAGATTTGTATTAATACAAAGGGCGGAATTTTTTGCATCATTCTTTTTTAAACATGTAGGGGAGGGGGGATGTGTCTATATGTGTCTTTATGTGTTTAAACAGTTATTGACTTTCCTGCTATGAATGCTTTCTGATTTTTTTATTTTTTTTTATTTATTTTTTTTAATGAGCACACTGCACCAAATTTCTAGCAACTTAGTTGCATGCCAATAAAGTATTGACTCTTGAATGGTGAGAGAAAATGGCCAGATCTGGTTGGACTACTTAGAGTGAACACCCACGGAGTAGAAGCCGGAGAGATGGGAATACATGAGCGAGTAAAAGGAGTCTTCCTGATTGAACTTTCTGCTAAGCTTCATTCATTTTGTCTTTATTTTGTCTCTAAAGATGTAAATCAACATGACACTTCTGATCCTCAATCATTGTTAAATGCTCAGAACACTAGTCAGTTCATTAATCAACCAATTAAAGAACAATTCCTGTAAACTAGAGCTGCAAAGATGAATCAATTAGTTGTCAACTATCAAATTAATCGCCAACTATTTTGATAATAAATTAATTGGTTTGAATAATTTTTTATGAAAAGAACAAATAATTCTCTGATGTCAGCTTGTTAAATGTGAATATGTTCTAGTTTCTTCTCTCCTCTGGGACAGTAAACTGAATATCTTTGAGTTGTGGACAAAACAAGACATTTGAGGACGTCATCTTGGGTTTTTTGGGGAACACTGATCTACATTTTATAGACCAAACAAATCATTAATGGTAGAGCGTATGCCCATATAAAGAGGCTTAGTCCTCATTAGTTGCGGCACTATTTTACACACGAGCCAGGCTTCCGAATTCAGGATCTAAGGGAAAATTTCAGTAAATTTTTGTAAATCACGTAATGTATTTTCCAGTTTAGTTCCAAATGTATGGGATACAGTACTTGCATCAGCCCCTCTGTCTCTGTACAACATGTATCATACAATAACTGCTGTGCTGTCTCTTCACATTTAATTAGGGCTGCACGATATGAGGACAATATGCGATATCGCGATAACGATATTACTTGCGATAAATAAACTGTATATTAAAAGTGTACTCAGTTCTGCTGCTTTCAGTATTCTGCTTAAATAAATTGCTTGTTGAATTTAAAACAAATGAAGGGAGATCATTTCCAACATTGTTTCATTGAACAAATTGAACCCTGAATTTACTATAAAAGGCCCCACTAAATAAAGAATGACAGTTGCATTTAAAAGTGCAGTTTTCTTTCGACTAACACAAGGAAATCTGTGTCTTTCGCGATGTATTGCGCGATGGCGATAAAAAAACAATATACTGTGCAGCCCTAATTTGAATCCTCTCACTCCACTGACAGTGTGGGGTGTGTCTTCGTCACAAATCAATGCTTTAATTTGGGACAACAAGTGTTCGCTCAGTTGATGAATCAGTCTGCGGTAGCACTCATTAAAGCCTATAAAAAATATAGACTTCAGTTCAATGTAGTCTCTTGGTGTCTTTGTCATTCAAATACTAAAACATACTTTTAACCATTACTGGGATGCTCTGTTTTAGATGGCAACCAGCTGAACTGATACGGTTCCCGCGGCACAAGTACATCTATGTCAAGTCTCTTCTGTTCTTTTTCACTGTTAACCGTCCTGTACCCGAGCAATGACATGGCCCCTTTACACACTTCCTGGATACGTCTGACCTTGTTGTGTGGCATCGTGGTACGCCAAGCCTGGGAGACGTCGGCAGCGTTGCGTGAAGTGATTTTGAAGGCCTCTTTCCTGGAGCCTTTGCCTTTTCCGTGCGTAACCCTGTAGATCCATTCCTCCAACTGTCTGGTCATCTCCAGGCCCACAAAGTCATACATGGCAGATATCTCCTCGAGTGGGTTGCGCGCCACGTCCTCATAGCGGACCATCTTGTAGCGGCCTTTGAGAAATGGCGGGGGCTTCAGGATGGCCCTCTCATTAATGCGCACGTGACTACGGCAGATCTCCTGCATGACTTGATACTGCACCTCGGCAGCTGGAATGCTTCTCTGCTCCAAGACAACGGCATTGTCGCTCACGAAGGCTTTGGCTGACTCCTCCCTGGACCGCACCACAGCCCTCGGATCCCGGACCAGGTGGATGATGCGGAGATCTAGGCTTGGGTCCTGCAGGAGCGGGTAGAGGGATTCCAGCTCAAAGAATCTCACTTCTTTTAGCACCACGTGACTGTACGTGCCACAGGCGTCCTCCACGGCCTGCAGGCCACTAGCATCACATCTCTGGACGCACCGGGTCTGGTTGCTGAACTGGTTGCGTGGCGTGAGCGGACAGGCCGGCGGCGAGCACAGTGCTCTACTGTGGCTCCACATAAACAATGAGGACACGTTGTGCTGCTCCGGCAGGTAGGCCTCCATCACGGACAAGTCACACTGGAATACACTCCGTAATAGATCCCTCACAGCCATTCGGAGAGCCCGTGCGCCGGGTTTCTGCAGTTTGGTCCACACGTGCCAAGCCGGCTCCATGAGATAGAAGACGGATGGGTGCTGACTGAACACCTGACCCATGAAGGACGAGCCGGATCGCCACGAGGACAGCAGCAGAACGTGAACTTTGCCGTTGGAGGGGGCAGAGGCGCAGGGACTGAGCTGGACGTACCAGCCGCAGAACAGCACCACTGCCGCCCCTTGCAGGATCACCAGGAAAATCATGGTGCTGAGGTTCACTCTGCAGCGGGGCATGATGGCTGAGGATCACTGTCAATCTCCGGGGCTTGATGTGGATCTTTCTCCCTTTTTTTCGTCCTTTGTGGAGCTGCGTGTTGCCTCAACTGCAGAAAAAAAGACAAAGAAGACGAAAGTGAATTAGAGAGAAAAAGAGAGAAAGTTTAACCGACTTATGAAGGTTGAATTAGTTTTTTATCTGCAATTATATCATAATTATCCTGTTTGCTTATATCAGATGTATTTACTCGTTGTTTGTATGTATGTTTGTAAATTAGAGAGAGAGAGAGAGAGAGAGAGAGAGAGAGAGAGAGAGAGAGAGAGAGAGAGAGAGCAAAATGGATATTTTGCAAATCCCCAGTAAGCAAATTTTACCGTTGGTATGATACAGTAGATTATGAAGGCCACTTTCATCCCCCAAAAAAAAAAGTATTATCAAAATAGTTAGAGACCTGTATAAAACTGGTATTTAACTAAAGGTTGTTGAGCAAAAAGCAACATAAGTAATATGTCTTGACAGTTTCAGATGCAATTTAAGGAAGTGAAGTTTAGAAGAAATAGCACCTAGAGCAAGCCCCACACATTTCTTAAAGGGTAACTTCGTTTTTTTTCAACCTGGACCCTATTTTTCTTATGTTTTTGTGTCTAAGTGACTTATGGGAACAACAAACTTTGAAATTGGTCCAGTATTAATCGAAAATGCTGTGACTGAACTGGGCTGAAATGTAATCCTATGGGGCAAATGTGCATCGTCAATTTATGTCCTCTATAAGTTCTGTTTTTGCTGCTGACAGACTCAGATTAATATTCTAAGTGTCTGACAACATTATGAAAAGGATCCCTACAGACATCTTTTTTTAAAAGAGTAAAATTCTCTTTTTTTAAACTAAAAACAGATCTGAGCTAGCTATCGCTAATTCCACCAGACTCCATTTAAATAAACAATCCCTTTAGTGTGGATAGAGACATATTTTCACATGTTTAACGGGAAAGTATGTGTTTATTTCAAACAATCCTGGGTTGGTGATTGTCGGAAAAGTGGAAAGGCAAACCAAGACAGCTTTTCATAGTTTTATTTTGTGCCTGTCGACTTCGAATGTGGTGTATTTTACGATGCTAAAATTGCTGTTTATTTACATGGAGACAGGTGGGTTTAGCAACAGAAATTTTAGGAATGTTTTTATGTTTAAAAAAAAGGATCTTACTCTTTAACAGAAAGGTCGACCTCTTTGGAATCCTTTCCATCATGTTGTCAGACACGTGAAACAATAATCTTAGCTTGTCAGTAAGCCTGTTAAATTATTACATAATTGTCTACTCTCAATATTTTTACGTAATTGCGGTTTCTTTGTTTAACTGCAATTAATTGCATGCATTAGCTAAGGTCCTAAGGGTAATAGCTGTTAAAAGGTTAGCCGGCCACTCCTCATTTGCATAAAGTTGGCTGGATTCAATTTTATGTAAATAAGGAGCCGGCTACTTGACGCCCCGCTTCTCCAAAGTCCCCCGCGACGCTACCAGAATGCATGCATACTGAACTCTGCTAATCCGTTGCTTGATGTGATTTACCGATTGTTTTAAGTCTGCTACTTGTTTCTTTAATGAGACTCTTTTTATGCTGTTGGTTTAAACTTTTTGCTGTTTTGAAGTCTGTTGTATGTTCTTTTATGTTAAACTTGTTATGCTGCTGTCTTGGGCCATTGTAAAAAAGATTCTGAATCCCAATAGTAATATTTCTGGTAAAAGAAAAAAAAATCTATTTCAATTACTGGAAGGAAGCACAGTCACCTTCCATAAATGTTGTAATGCCCTGTTGAGTAAACAAGTTCATCAGTTTAAAAAAAAATAATATTGTATCATCCAAAGTATTGTACGGTTTTAAAGTTTTAAAAAACAAACGGGATAGATACACCAGAGAGGAACTGAGTTTTTGGGACCTCACGTTAATGTTTCACCATCGTTAAAGGGGGCTCTTCTTAGGGAGATAATAAATGATATAAACTTCAAAAGCAGCACATCTACCAACCCGTTCTCACTCCATACTCCTACAATACTGATGCTTGGTCAGTGGCTCTCCGCGTCAGATACTGAACTGAACTTTGTTGTCTCCTCTGCCATTAAAGGTACTGTATTACTATAACTCAATGTGCTGATGATGACATGTGAGGGGGTTTTATCACCTCTGCGGTTTGTGATGTAAATACTTTCAACTCCTGGTAATGAAAACGTGTAGGTGAGCTGAAAAGATGAGATTGAAGATGTATAGGGCTGGGCACCGAACATCGATACTTTTATGGCACCGAAAAAAATACTCGGACAATTTCAGACCCCTCCATGATTTCCAAGTGGGAGAACTTGCAAAATAGCAGGGTGTTCAAATACTTATTTTCCTCACTGTATATATATATATATATATATATATATATATATATATATAGAGAGAGAGAGAGATTTTTTTAACTATTTATTTGTATGATACAGCTGCAAATAAGTATTTGAACACCTGAGAAAATCAATGTTAATATTTGGTACAGTAGCCTTTGTTTGCAATTACAGAGGTCAGACGTTTCCTGTAGTTTTTCACCAGGTTTGCACACACTGGAGGAGGGAGTTTAGCCCACTCCTCCACACAGATCTTCTCTAGATCAGTCAGGTTTCTGGGCTGTCGCTGAGAAACACGGAGTTTGAGCTCCCTCCAAAGAATCTCTATTGGGTTTAGGTCTGGAGACTGGCTAGGCCACACCAGAACCTTGATAAGCTTCTTACAGAGCCACTCCTTGGTTATCCTGGCTGTGTGCTTCGGGTCATTGTCATGTTGGAAGACCCAACCTCGACCCATCTTCAATGCTCTAACTGAGGGAAGGAGGTTGTTCCCCAAAATCTCGCAATACATGGCCCGGTCATCCTCTCCTTAATTCAGTGCAGTCGCCCTGTCCCATGTGCAGAAAAACACCCCCAAAGCATGATGCTACCACCCCCATGCTTCACAGTAGGGATGGTGTTCTTGGGATGGTACTCATCATTCTTCTTCCTCCAAACACGGTTAGTGGAATTATGACCAAAAAGTTCTATTTTGGTCTCATCTGACCACATGACTTTCTCCCATGACTCCTCTGGATCATCCAAATGGTCATTGGCAAACTTAAGACGGGCCTTGACATGTGCTGGTTTAAGCAGGGGAACCTTCCGTGCCATGCATGATTTCAAACCATGACGTCTTAGTGTATTACCAACAGTAACCTTGGAAACGGTGGTCCCAGCTCTTTTCAGGTCATTGACCAGCTCCTCCCGTGTAGTCCTGGGCTGATTTCTCACCTTTCTTAGGATCATTGAGACCCCACGAGGTGAGATCTTGCATGTAGCCCCAGTCCGAGGGAGATTGACAGTCATGTTTAGCTTCTTCCATTTTCTAATGATTGCTCCAACAGTGGACCTTTTTTCACCAAGCTGCTTGGCAATTTCCCCGTAGCCCTTTCCAGCCTTGTGGAGGTGTACAATTTTGTCTCTAGTGTCTTTGGACAGCTCTTTGGTCTTGGCCATGTTAGTAGTTGGATTCTTACTGATCGTATGGGGTGGACATGTGTCTTTATGCAGCTAACGACCTCAAACAAGTGCACCTAATTTAGGATAATAAATGGAGTGGAGGTGGACATTTTAAAGGCAGACTAACAGGTCTTTGAGGGTCAGAATTCTAGCTGATAGACAGGTGTTCAAATACTTATTTGCAGCTGTATCATACAAATAAATAGTTTAAAAAAAAATCATACATTGTGATTTCTGGATTTTTGTTTAGATTATGTCTCTCACAGTGGACATGCACCTACGATGACAATTTCAGACCCCTCCATGATTTCCAAGTGGAAGAACTTGCAAAATAGCAGGGTGTTCAAATACTTATTTTACTTATTTCACTGTATATATATATATATATATATATATATATATATATATATATATATATATATATATATACACACACACACACACACACCTACCTACTTCTCTCTCTATATCTATCTATCTATCTCACATGCAGGGGAATACACGAACAACGTATTTATAGTCCATCATACAATAACTTATCCAATCTTCTGTCTTCTCTCCGAAGAAAAAAGTAAAAAAAATAGTCTAGTCAAATCAGTCAAAAGTCAAGTTATCAAAGTACAGCAATCAGGAAACAGCTGACTCCTGAAGAAGGCAGATCTTGGTTACAGGCCTGCATATACAGCTGGTTTGGGTCTTGATCTGGACTTGTCTCACGAGTCCTCTTCTGTCTGGAACCACTTCTGTTATCCTTCCGATGATCCAGGAGTTGCGGGGTGCAGAATCATCCACTACAAGTATGATGTCTCCAGGAATGAAATTCCGCTTGATCTTCGTCCATTTCTGTCGTTCCTGCAGTTGTGGTAAGTACTCCTTAGTCCACCTTTTCCAAAACAGATCAGCCATGTATTGGACTTGCTTCCATCTTCGCCATACATGTCCTCTTTCTGAAACAGTCCAGGTGGTAAACATGGTTTAGTTTTGAGAAGCAGAAGGTGGTTAGGTGTTAATGCTTCCAAGTCATTTAGATCTGTGGATTCCTTTGCGATAGGTCTACTGTTCAGGATTGACTCAACTTCACAGAGCACTGTGTGGAGTGCTTCCTCATCCAGACTGTGTCCTCAAAGTAGAGTTAAGAATCTTTCTGACAGAACAGATCATTCTCTCCCTTGCTCCTCCATGATGCGATCCAGTGGGAGGGTTGAAGGTCTATTTTATTCCTTTCAATGAGAGCATATCATTGATCCTTTCCAGGTTCCACCCTTCAATGGCTCGCCTCAACTCTCGCTCTGCACCGACAAAGTCGGTGCCGTTGTCTGACCGTAGCTCTTTGACCTGCCCTCGTCTTGCAATGAAACGCCGCAAGGCATTAATGCAAGAATCCGTGTCCAGCAAGGTGGCAACTTCAATGTGTACTGCTCTTATTGCTAAACATGTGAAGATGACTCCATATCTCTTCACAAGACTCCTCCCACGCTTGACCTCAAAACGGACCAAAGTAGTTGACGCCAACATGACTAAAGGGAGGTTCTTATGGACAAACTCTGTCTACAGGCAAGTCAGCCATTTGCTGTTGACCTAAAGCTCCATGTAGCCGACGACAGACAACACATCTTTCCAAGACTTTTCTTATTAAACCACTGGCACCAGGGATCCAGTATTTCTGGCGTAGCTTTGACAACATATGATTTCTACCTCCATGGCCAACCTCTTGATGAATGTGTCGTAGGATGAGATCAGAGATATGAAGGTCTTTAGATAGTATGGCAGGATGTTTTGACTCTTCAGGCATGGCAGCCTTACTCAGCCGTCCTCCAACTCTTAACACACCATCTTCCAGTATTGGATTAAGCTTATAGATGTGGCTGTTTCTTTTCCCTCCTCCCCCCTTTGGGGATAGGAGATTTCTTCAGAGAACCTTCTTCTCTGACAGAACATAATTATCTTGATTTCAGCTTCTCTGATCTCTCCCAAAGAGAGATAACCACCACAGAGTTTATGCTTGAAATCACCCATGTCCTTTTTCCTGAGATTCATAAGCAAAGCCTTCCATCTTAGGATCCAGCCCATCACTCTTGTTAGATGTGTCCAAGACGAGGTGCGGTCGATCAAACATGTCACTGCATCATCTTCGTCCTTAACTGTAGAAAATCAAATTGCAGCTGAGATCTTGACCTCAGGGTCTTCAGGTGGAAGTTCGTGCAACATGTCTGGGTTAACAGGCCATTCCTCTTCTGATTGCAAGAGAAATGCGGGACCACATATCCAAGTTTCGTTCATCAGGAATGGCTCCGCCCTCACACCTCTGGAGGCAAGGTCTGCAGGATTATATATAGTGTTCACATATCTCCATTGAGATGCTTTAGAGACCTTGAGAATCTCTGAGACCTTGTTGGCCACAAAGATTCGGAATCTTGAAGTTTCATCCTTAATGTATTTTAGTACAGAGGTACTGTCTGTCCAGAAAACAGTGTTGAAGCTGTAGTCTTCTCCTTTCTCCACAGTTTGTCCATGCGAGCTGCTACAACAGCAGCTGTCAGCTCCATGCATGGGATGGTAACAGGCTTTAAAAAGGTGCCACCCTGGATTTTCCCATTATGAAGGCACTATGTGTCTGGGAGTGTTTATTGCGTAGCAGCAGATAGGTAACCGTACCATATCCCTCCTCACTTGCGTCGGAGAAATGATGCAACTGAGCAGTGGTTGCTTCTCCAAAATTCAGTGGTTTTAAACATCATCTGATGCTGAAGCCTTCCAACTGATGTAGCTCCTTCAACCAGTCCATCCACTCCTGAGCAACCACTGGTGGTATAGAGTCATCCCATCCTAGCCGGTTCTGGCACAGGTCCTGCAGAATCCTTTTAGCTGTAAAAACCACAGGAGCTAGGATCCCCAGAGGGTCATAAAAAGAGCTGACAGTTGAAAGGATCCCTCTGCGGGTCAACGGTCTCTCCTGAATTGTTATGCTGAACTTAAAAAGGTATCAGACTGGATGCACCAACTCACTCCCAAAGCTCTCTCAACCGGTAACGAGTCATGGTCTAAATCCAGGTCTGACCTCCTTTGCTCTCTCTTCCTCAGGTATTGAAGCCAACACATTGCGACTGTTGCTTATCCATTTTGTTAGATGAAAGCCGCCTTTAGCACAGATGGTTTTAAAAGGTCTTTATAGAGGGACATAGCATCCTGTTCTGAGGCCACAGAGGCAAGGCAATCATCCACATAAAAACTGCATGATGGTCTCAAACACTTTCTGGCTGAAGAATTCTTTGTTGTCCTCTGCGCACCTTCGGAGAGCAAAGTTAGCACAGCTTGGAGAAGAAGTTGCCCCAAACAAATGGACAACCATCCTGTATTCCTCCATGCGCTGACTGAAGTCTCCACTGGACCACCAAAGAAATCTCAACAGGTCTGCGTCCTCCTCTGGAACTTGAACTTGGTGAAACATTGTCTCAATGTCAGACAGAACAACAGGCTCTTTCCTGAACGTGGTCAGGACTCCAATCAATGTGCTAGTCAATAAGGACCATTCAGGAGTTGTGCGTTGAGTGATACGCCTTGAAATGATGCGGCACAATCAAAGACAACTCTGATCTTTCCTTTCTTCGGATGGTATACACCGTGGTGTGGGATATACCAAACCTTTCTGTCGCTGCATTCAAGATCTGTGGTTGGCACTCTCTCTGCATATCCACTGGATACAAGTTTATTCATAAAAGCAGTGTAGTCCTGGTGAAATAATGCATCTCTGATAAACCTTTTCTTCAGATTAAGGATGCGTTGTTCTACAATCTTACGGTTGTTAGGCATGCTTATTGTTCTGTCCTTTAGGGGTAAAGCAATACTGTAATGGCCATCCACTAGTTTCACAGTATTGTTAGCCATTTCCAAGAACTTGCAGTCTTCCCTTGAAAGTCCTGGCTGTTCTTCCTGACTGCACCAAGTGGTCCATTCACCGTCCAACCAAGCATAGTCTTGATGGCATACGGCCCTTCATACGGTTCCAAAGCTCTGGGCACATTCATGCCTATCAAAAGCTCCACATCTGCATCTATCTCAGGCAAGTACACATGTTTCAAATGAGGCCACTTATGCAGATCTTTCTGTCGTGGGATGCTACTCCTATTCACAGGCATCTTGCTTTGTGTAAAGATATCTGGCATTTCACAGTACCAGCCACCGTCCAATCCAGCCACTTCCAAGTCTGAGACAATACTACTGTCTACAATTCTTTCCATCTTTAACCTTGTGTTCTGTTAATGTTTTTTCAAATGTAGTAGCAGCAGTGGCAAAGCTATGTCCTATAGATCTAAAGCGAGGTGGCTTTATCCTGCTGCCTTCTTTATTTGACACCAACATTGGAAACCTACAGGATGCTCCAAACACAGGATCTGTTGATATTTTCACTTGACGCTCCATAAAAGTCACAATATCAATCAATATAGCTCCCCGGCGATGCCTTTTCTGGATGTCACATGACACTGTTCGCCACTTATCTCTCAGTTTGTATGGCAATCTTTTAATCACAGTGATCATATTGGCAGGAGTATTTAATTCACACAGACTATGCACCTCCTCCATGGCGTTGCAACATCCACGCAAGAACAGACTATATGCCTGTAAAGCCCTTCCATCTTCAGATTTTATTGTTGGCCATGAAGAGACCTTATCCAAGTAGGCAGATGCAATCATGTGCTCATTTCCAAAATGTTCTTGCAGTAAAGTCTTTGCATAGCCTGAACCAGTCATGTGTTGGCAGCTCCTGACAAGTTGTTGTGGTTGCCCCCCTGGTGTACTGTTCCAAAAAATGAAGGCAATCTTCAGCATCGTCGGTCTTTTCCTCAACCACCTTTTCAAAGGTCCGCATGAAAGCATGGTACTGTAGAGGGTCCCCATCAAATATTGTGATATCGCTCTTAGGCAGTGATGCAAGACATTGCTGATGCACCATCATTGCTGTTATCTTATTCTGGTTTTCCATTATAGACAACATGTGGTTTTGATCACTGTTAGCATTTGTGGAAAAGCGTGTATGGACATCTCTGTGATGAGACACTGTAGTACCAGTATTTAGAACTGTGCTCTCTCTCATAGGCTCTAGGGGCCTCCGCTGGAGAAAACTGGTAATATCTGCCCTTTTCTGTTTTGGCATTCCAAGGTGTAAAACAGCATTTCCACTTGCCGATTTTCCTTTTTCATCTTTTCCAAGTTTATGTGGAACAAAAGTATCTGCATCAATGTTAAGAGATTCCACATTTTTTTTCTTTTTATAAAGTATGATTCCATACCATTAGATCGCTGAGAAGCAGCACTCCACACACCAGATCCAGAAGTCCTTAGAACATTTGCCTTTGCCACTGATGCGGCTATATCGGTTTCAAGCTGAAATTGTTCTTTTCTTTTTCTTAATTTCTCTTCCTGTTCCTCAAGAGCATGCTTTTCTTTTAGCAACCCTTGACGGGCAAGCAAAGCAGCTGTTTCAGCCTCTGCTCTTAGACGTGCAGATGAAGTGCTGGAAACATTTGATTTTGAACCTTGTTTGTTGCTGCTTAGGTTTGATATGCTGTCAGATGGCAATAGGTCATCTGGGTCATGTTGAGAAGATGGATTCTCTTGTCCCTTTTTCACATCCTTATGAACCCCACTTTCTTTAACTGACAGAGCTTCCTGGTGACACTCAACATCATGAGTTAGCCCTGAAAGAGGCCTGCCAGGTTTTGGAAGCCACACTTTAACATCCTCAATAAATCCTTGATTGTATTCAGTGATGCTGGTGAACCATACATTTAGTTTTTCACATTAATCAGATGGGATTAAAAACATCAGAGATGTGTGCAATGCGGTGGCATTTTCAGACAATTGCAGCAGAACATCAAATTGTGCCTTAACTTGTGAAGCATTTTTATCATTCTCATAAGCTCTTTGAGAGACCGTATCTGGCTCTTTAATTTGTTTACTTCCTTTTTACGTTGGTTCTGAATTGACTCAATCTTGCTTGACAGAGCCTTTTCAGTCAGAATACTTTTTCTTTTCTCCTCTTCAGGTGAAGTTGAACCAGCCCTTGATCCACTCATTTTGTGCATACAGTCAGATGCAAATCACAATATGAATCCAACGTAAAGCCAACAACGTCAATAGCCACAGTAATCCCATACAGGCACAATAGCATACCAGAACCAACACGCAGAAGTCACAACACACACAAGTGGCTCTCCGCTCCAGACACAGCAGACATAAACCCAATCAGCGGCAATCAACCTGCCACAACAGCAGCAACACCAACATCAACAAGTGGCAGAAACCCGTTCAAACTGCGTTTCAAATAAGCCATAACACAGTGCAAAACACAGGTCACATACCGCTGTTCGGGTGCGAAGCTGTCGGGCGTCGAGTCAGTGTGTGTGATCTCAATGGCCGATGATCCAATATCTCCAAGCGGCTATCGCCCTCGGATGAGCGCGTTTTCCTTTCCTTTATTCTTCTTATTTATTTATCCATTTTTGCTGACAAATGTAGGCGGCAATCCGACACTTCATTTCGTCCGCCGAGAGGCTGAGCAGGGGAATAACAACTTGCCAGACGCGCTTAAGGTTCACAATTTAATTTTGCGTTAACACAAACAAGGTTCTGCTTCCAACATTCCATAATCGTGTTACCGACATACATAATTGTTAACTGAAGTCATCAGCAGCATCGAAAGGCGTAAAAACAGTGGTGAAAACTGCGGTCAGCAAAAATATGACTTCCCCCTTTCACCCCCTCTCCTTCTTCCCAAACAGAACAGGTGAACAGATATTACCTTTCTCCGCCCCCACCAGGTGCCTTAATTACCAAAAAATATCCTTTAAAAATAATGGAACTATACCTGGCTCTTAGAACCAGTTTTATTAATATGAGTGAGCAGTGGTACCAGGACTTTTTGAAAACTGTTTTGATTCACAATTAAGGTATAAAATAAAAGTTTTGTGTTTAATGTATTTTTGTTAATGTTGAAATGGATTTTAAAACATATGGTATTGAAAAAAGTATCGTTAAGGAACCGGCATCGAAACTGAGGTATCGAAATTGGCACCAGATCGAAAGATTTTGAACGATGCCCAGCCCTAAAGATGTACAATCAAAAATGTTCTCATGCCTTGACGTTTTTCCATATTCAGTGGGCAGTGATATGCTATTATTGCTTTGCATAATCTGCTTTCTATAGCCTAAGTCAAAACGTCAAGTTTCTGGCAAAGCATTTAAAAAAAAAAAAACAAGGTTATAATAGGGGTGGGGGAATAAAATCAATACAGCATAGTATCGCGATATTTTCCGTGGAAATACTGTATTGATACACAGACGCCAAGTATGGATGTATTATTATATATGTGTGGGTCAGTTTGTCTGCTTGACAAGAAATGTATCTTTTTAGATAAAAATGATGACAAAGTTTCCTTTTGGGAACATAATTTGAAATTGGGAAAGATTTGAAGTTGGAAAAAAGGTAATACATTGCAAGTATCGTAATATCGTATGGTGAGGCCTGTGGTGATTCCCACCCCTAGGTTAGACGAGTTTCTCCAAAGAGTTTGAGAGTGGAAACCCCTCTGAAAAAGAGCATCTTGGGAGAATAAAACAGTGAAACAGAAATATTCTTTTAGGGTTAGACTAAAGGCAAGTCGATCCCAGCCTCTAAATGAATCCATTCAGCAAACAGAGAAAAGTAACAAGAGCAAAAAGAAGAAACAGACGCAGTGTTTGGGACTGTCCTTGGTAAGTTTCCAGTGGGAGCTCAAGATCACTGCTGACTGAGGGGATCTATGCAAGCGTACCTAATATGTTGTGCTTTTGAGCAAGCCCTGACATGAGCTTCTCACCAGCCATCCTGACACATCCATTTCTCTCTTCTTTACTTCCCTCCGTCCCTCTGGTATTATTCACACCACATGTACATACCATCCTGTTTTCATCCATGTATTTACTTGTGTTGACTTCAGGTCATATGGCCCCGTTTTAAATTTTTGTTTTATATCAGAAAATATGGGACATAGAAATAAGCGCTGAAAATGTGAAGAAGAAAAATTAAAAAATTTAAAACGTTGGAAAAGGTAAAAACAAATTGTGAAAAAAAGGCGTCAAAAACGTCGGGGAAAAAAGTTTTTTTTTTCCAAGGTTGAAGGGAAGACAACACAAGGATTAAGCTAGTTAGTTAGTAGTTAGTAAGCTATAAAGGCTTCATCTTATCAGATTGTCTTATCTCCAAATCGGAAACACACTCGAAAGACAATGAGGTATAACAACCATTCACAGGGTTTCCCCTCTCATTATAAGATTTAGGTGCACCCACGTTTTGGGCACCACCTAAGCCGAATGAATGTAATTTAAAGACTTTTCTCAGATCTAATGATTGTAGTTAGTCCCCAGTGGCTCTAGCTTTTCCAACGTTTTAGACACAGATGGTGATAATAATGCTATAAAATGATGTGAAAAAGAGACGCACAACTACCAAAAAGAGACACAATCCCACAAAGAGACACAAAATGTATGGGGAAAAATGTAACATTTTCTTGAGGAAAGACTCCTAACCCCCCCCCGCCAAATATGTGCACCTAAGTCTTCCACAAACTGAGGGAAAACACTGATCAATATTAACAATTATTGTCTGATAAATAAAATCCCTTTGAATTTGTTGTTGTAATTATACCAAATCACTTTGATATTTTGGGAAACAGAAATGGGCAAACATGATATGGGTCTTTGTAGCCTCAACTCCGTCCCCACTTTTGATATTACAAACTTGCTTTATAATATGTCTCATTGGTGAATTTGACTACTTAGTGAATCATAAGGCAAAAGTGATTTTCTAATATCCTTCATTGGCCCAACATAGTGGACTATTCAAACCAATTACAGTAATTTAGAATAGAATAGTTTATTTGTCATTGCTTTACAGACAACGAAAAGTAGTTTAGCAGCTCCGTATTGACGGCATAACACATCATTAAAAACACAGTCATGCCAACACAAACAGTCATGCCAACTTTAACTTTACAGTATCTCACATCATGGATAGACAGGGATTACAACTAATGAGTTACTAATTCCTTGACTTTCTGATGATGATATTGCTACATTTTCCCCAAAACTCACAAAAACCAGCATCTAAAACTTCCCTTCTGAATCTCTGGCCCAAAACAGGTCAGTAGAGTCCCCATGAGTTGCCCCATACTATAATTCCTTTAGGTAGGTGTGGCAGTGATTCACATGGACTGGATTTAGGTAATTCACAGTTTCAAATAACATTCTATTTCCTTGAAGTCTAGACAATGTTGGATTGATCAACAGTCTCCCCAGCAGGAGGAAGACAACATGAATTTAAATACAACTCTGGACTGATTTGCAAAACACAAGCGCCGCAGAACTAAACAAAAAATGCAGGACACCAACCCGTTCTCACTCCCAACTTGTTAAATATGGACGCTTGAGCAGTGGCTCTCAGTGTCAGATACAATGCAATCAGCACCCCTCAGCGTGTGTGTGGAACGCACCGGGCAGAGCAGCAGCTCCGCGGAGAGTGAAGATGACGTAGTTTTAAGAGCGACAATGGTAGCGAGTAATACCAAAGCCCAAAATTCCGCATAAGGAGGTTGGTTGGGGTGGTGGATGGGTCAAAACAACACAGGACTTTCACCCGGAGACCGGGGTTCATGTCCCGCGTGTCAACCCTACCCACCATCTTTTCCTAAACTGTTGCGTTCTTCTTTTCCTAAACCCAACTGTCCCGTAAATGTACCTTTTATAAGCCCACCCACCATCTTTTCCTAAACCTAAATGCTTCAAAAGTGACGAAAATAGTCCCGACCAAGCGTGTTTAGATCTGACGCTAAAGGAGACTTTTAGCGTCAATAACAACGCCAGAGGCACCTGACCAAGCGTCCATGTTTTACGTGATGGGAGTGAGAATGTGTTGAGGAGGCAGGTGACAAGCCAAAAAATAAAACTATAATGGAATATAATGCCAAGTGTGACATATACTGTGTGTGTCCTTTTGTTGATTCATTTGAAATGCTAACATGCTGTGTGAGTCTACAGCATCACAGAGAATGCAGGTGTACCATAACAAGCATGGCGTGGGCTTTCAAGAGACCAGATGAGTACCTTTTAATCCAACATAATTCTGAATTGCATCCCCAACTAATCAGTGATTTAAGTTTTGTAAGGTGGAAAAGTGAATGGGGCACCAATGTGCTGCAGAGAAATAAGCATTGCAGAGACTTAGATTAAATTGTGGCAGGTTGCAATCAAACACAACTGTCAGAGTTCAGTTGAAAGCTGTTGGGGGTTCATGTTCTTGTTAATCCACCATGAGTCCATTAATGGACTCATGGTTAATTACGCAGAGTGTCTGCGTAACGTACATTGGGTCATCTGCCCATGTTTGTGAGGCTCTGCATTGGGGATGGATTCCAATAGAAAAGTTCAGTTTTGGATCTGGTTCAAGCTGGTTATGAACCTGGATTTGTTAAACTCTGAATCTTTCATTTGTGATCTCTCTTGGATAATCTCTTTTGCCTCTTTCCGACACTTCAGACATCTGCCAAGAAAAACAACTGATGACATCTATAAACTAACTGCTAACCCAATGACACAAAACTCACTGACAGAACATAGCACACTGCCTTAACTTAGACATTTCAAAAGTGTCTGAAATGCAATACTTGTGGGAGAGTAATCACGACAAAGAGGGCAATGATACATTTATCTATGGTTTATCATGACAAATAAGAGCTTGTGGCATTTTTGGTTACTCTGCCTAAGCCTGCTGCTAGCGCTACACCATATTCTGTGATCCAACAGCAAGAGCAACAACAGTTTTGCCTTCAGGTAACAATTAGTGCTTCATGCATGTAGCCCAAATGTATAAAGGGTGTGGCCTGTGCGCATGGACCTAATGCACAGACTTCTGTTACAAACCTATGTTTACACAATCACCTCAGTTAGTGTTAACAGAACCCTGTTCACATCTGTATTGCCCATTTTATGCAGCAACACTAGCCCTTATTGGTTGGGGTGCATCCACGGAGTGAGGTTGGATGTGGGAACAACACATGTTTCTTTTCTGTCTGTGGAAAGAAACATGTGTATCATAGGAAACACGTGGCAGTCTACATCGTCCACAGGACAACAGTGGTGGTTAGCAGCAACAATAGTCTTGCATTGCCAGACTTTCCTCCACAGCGCTGCGGAGGAGGGTCGGGCTAGTCCACACAGTATTCCTGGATGGGAGAAAAACGTGCTCTGGTTTATTGGCATTTCTTTAAACCAATCACAATTGCTTGGACGATGCTAAACCCTGGACACATTGACGGTGCCTCTGCAAAATAGTCTCAGGAAGGAACTTGTTTTGGTGGAAGATGTGTACGTTCAAAAGTAGTTTTAGTCGTGCAACAGAAAACTCAGATTGGACAGATAGTCTAGCTAGCTGTCTGGATTTACCCTGCAGAGATCTGAGGAGCAGTTAACCATAGTCCTCACAAATCCACCAGAGGTTAGAACGCCAACACAAAGAAAGAGGAAGGGGACGGACATCAGACCGAAAAAGGCCATCTGGCGGAATTTCCGGCGGCACCAGTGCAATCAAAAATTGACCTGCAAGTAACCATATGTTATCGCCCCAGCTGCAAGCTTTAGTTGTTCTGCTTATTGCTGAGAATGCAACCGTATTATGTTACCAAAAACATGCTGTCTAAAGCTGCTTGTTGTGCTCAG
Organism: Zingel zingel; assembly: GCA_023566125.1. NCBI lineage: Eukaryota > Metazoa > Chordata > Actinopteri > Perciformes > Percidae > Zingel > Zingel zingel. Next base: position 24,835,173 of record CM042320.1, read on the forward strand.
CTGTCTAAATGAAGGAACAATAACCAGACAAGCTTCTCAGGGCTGCTTCAGGGTATCATGTATGGGATTAGTTTTGTGTCTTTAATACCAAGCAAAACTTCTCAAGTATCAAACAAAAAACACTAACTCTAGCAAAAAAATTGTCACCTCAAAAGGTAAAACTTAAAACTTGCAAATAAAACATTTGTGTAGTCATAAACTATTGGTCTTTTATTTGTTTGATAAGATGACCTTTTGTTTACAGTTCCCTCTGCTTCTTTCTCAATGATCAGTCTTTTGCTCTCTCCAACACGTTTGCAGTTTTGCTCCCAGCTTTCTCGTTTGCGCTTCCCAAGTCTTTGCTTGCGATTCTGACACAAACATCTTGCGTGGGCGGGTCTTACAGGGGTGCATCCCCATTGGCTAATGAGTTTTTGAGTGACAGCTCAGCTCAGTGCCTGCCTGCCCCCTGACGTTTCAGTGCAGCCAACGTTAGACACACAAACCACTCAACAGCTGATTCCTACAAGATTAATAAAGTGTAAGTATTGATCATATATATTGTCTGTGATCTACGTTAAAAACATGGTTACTAGACATTTGTTGTTTCAAGTTACTAGCTAGCTAGTAAAGCTGTTTAAGTTAGCATTTAACGTTAGCTAACTGCTAACGTTATCTAAAACTTGTTATCTAAAACGTTATTGAGCTAGCTAATTTGCCATGGGAATCATAGACTGTATATAAGATATAGCTAGGCTTATCTAGCCTTGTGTGGTTGCTATAGAAACTAATTAACGTTAGCTACAGTTGAGCTAACGTTATTCGCCGTAGTTCTAAATATACAGTGTTTTAAAAATGGACAAATTCATTGTCAATTTTAATATATTTGGAGTATATATGGAGTGGTAAACCGTCCACAAGCCGGGCATATCAAACTGTTTATTGCCCTGCCTTGAAATAATTATCTCGTACTTGTTGCCCAAAAATGAAAACCGGCAGCTGATTGGACGAACACATCACGTGGGTCTGGTTTCTCCGGAAATTCAAAGCCAGGCTGTCATGGCGGCTTGTTCAGAATACAATCTCATATTGTACTAAAATAGTTCACCGAAACGTGTTTCTGAAAACATTTTAAGAGAGAAATAGGCCGTGCAGTTGCTGAATCTGTCTTCATTTCAGATCAACAAAAGGTCAAATGCTGAGCAATAAACACTTGCATTCTGGTGAATTTGTATGCAGCTATTTCTACCTTTTTCTGAATCAAATTATGCTGGAAATATCTTTATGTAAAGGGAAACATGACAATCCAAATGTAAAAACAGAATGGAATATAATGCTCACAGTAAGGCTCTCAGGCATTCTGTACTGCTTTCAAATAGGCCTTAATTCTCCTGTAGATAGACTCATCTCTACTGAGTCAGCAGCTGTAGGCATAATTCACTCTTCTATCTCTTTGTTTTGTTATTACATGAGTTTTGTCTTTTATTTATATATATATATATATATATATATATATATATATATATATATATATATATATATATATAAATCAGAAAAATAATCCCATAAATATTGTGATTCATTGAAACATATTTCCCCAGCCAGACTATTCCCCACATACACATACACTAGGCTACAGAGTGAATGTGGGTCACGCGGTTTATCATGTCATGGAAGTACTATGACCGTGTTCCACATACACTTTGTATGTTTATGGGTGTCAGCCTTTCTTTTTCTTTAAAAAAAAAAAAAAAAAAAAAGCCTACTTTATTAGTTGTTTTAAATAAGTTTACTCCTTTTCTGGGTCAAACAAGTTAAGTCACTGAGGCTCAAACTGGGACACCCCAGGAGTACTCAGAGGGGGATTCAGAGAGGTCTAATGTGCAATTTTTGTTAATGGAATTATCCCAGTTCTTAAAAATAATTGTGTGTCCCCGGGTAGAATTACAGAACCGCCTGACCCGGTACAAGCTGTACCGACCCATACTTAATGAGATAATGGGGTGTTATGGAGCCCCTCTGTATGCTTAGCTAATGGACTCAGAATGTGCTTCAAGTAGGCTATAGTTAAAGTTTCTGTGTGCGTTTAGTCACCAACAAACCGTTATTTTCCGCGCTTGTCTGAATTTTGTGGACGAACAGGGCGAATGGTATTGATGGTTTGTACTAAAAAAAAGTCCCTCCGCTAGTTTCTTCCCCAGTGGTCCCATGGAAACTAACTAACATGAGCTAACGTTTACCAATCACCAAGGTGAACAGAACACAACGGTCCTGGCCGAGGAGGAGTTAGTTTATTTATTAATTTTATTATTTGACTTACCTTTGGCTTTGTTTTTGGTCGTGCTGCCTGGCGCCGGAGCCGGGTTGCGGAGTGCTCTCTGTCCCAACACCCTGCGGTCCTCCTCCCCTCTGCCCTCGGCCGGCTGCTGCTGCTGCTGCTGCTCGGCTACTTCCACTGGCTGACCGTCCGGTTGTGTAGACTACCAAACGGTCTTCTGAGACGTGGCCAGTGGCTCTGCCGCTGGGCTGACTGGCAGTGAGTGGCATGGGCGGGGCCTGGTGTTCAGACATAGAGGAGGGTGTAGGGGAGATTAGTGGGGCGGGCGGGAACAGAGCCAGTTTCTGCTGCAGGACAGGAGTTCCGTGCTGCGACCTTTGGGGGTCTGTGTTAGGGGGGTATTTTATTATGTCTGTGTTTGAGATAGTCATAGCAGAGGGCACGGATGACCCGTTTGTTTCTGGCTAGTAGGACCTTGAGCCTCCTGCCAGATGGCAACACTGTAAAAAAAATACTCTGTTACAAGTTAAAGTCCTACATTGAAAATGTTACTTAAGTACAAGTATGTAAGTATCATCAGGAAAATGTACTTAAAGTATTAAAAGTAAACGTAGGCTCTTCACATTTTAGAAACTGGAAACGATCCAAACAGTTCTTCTGAGTGTTTAATGGTCTAATCCTCTCAGCTGGACTTGTAGGATATTGTTGAGTACTTTATAATAAAGCATCGTATTTTATAAACTACACGTGTTT